>CAWUHW010000018.1:1800000-2243369 GCA_963922195.1 Panagrolaimus sp. PS1159
TTGTTGATCAAAAATTTGTTGAAATGCATTTTGTTGGCATAAATACATATTCAAAATTTGTAGCCGTTGTAATTCTGCAGATAATGGATTTTCAAAAACATTCGTATTTGCAGATGCTGGTAAAGAAACTGATGCAACAGGGGTATGTAAATTATGGGGTCCACCTCCAATATTTGAACCTTCCAGCAATGCATTTAATGTTAACTGTTGTAACATTGAATTTGAATCAATTGGTGATCCAAGGCTTGCTCGGCCCAATGCTGCAACGGCAGCCTGTTGTGCAAGAATTGATGCAACAGATGATTCTTTTCTTGGACTTTCCATTAATAATGTTGATGGTGAAGATGCTTGTGATTCATCGGACATTACACCCGAATCACTGCTAACACTTTGCCGATCTTTCATTTTCATATTTGCTGAGGTTGAAGCATTATTATTCATTGAACTCAATTTTGTTGTAGAGGATGCCCGAGAAAGTTTATTAGAATTTCGATTTCTTCGACGAGAAGATGATTGCTTTTCTTCCATTTCACGAATAACTGTCCAAAAATGACCTAAAAATAAAAAAATATTTAATTTTTGGATTTTTTAAAATTTTTTAAAAATAGTTTTTCAACGTTCTTTGCTTTCTTTTTTTTACGTAAAAAATGCAAGGATTAAGCTTCTAAAGTAGAAAAAAGAGGCTTTTGGGTGCTGAATTTGAAGTGCTTCTGCTTTTTTTTCTCAAATTTTTTTTTGATGACGAAAAAAGTTTGTTGAAGCATAGCATAAAAACCATCACAAAGTTAAAACTGTCTGTCGATCAAAATTTTTAAAATAATAAAAAAAATATAAACATTGATTTTTTTGTTAAAAATTTTGAAAATTGTAAAAAAGGAAAGCAAAGATTGCATCATCATATTCATTTTAGGGATAAATTAAAAAAGAGAAAAGCGTACAGTACTTACCAACAACGCCACTTGCAGATGTTTGCTTCAATGGAAGTTTTACAAAACAATCGTGAAGGGAAAGATTATGTCTGATTGAATTTTGCCATCCCCATTGATCTGCGCGTTTACGATAATATGGATGTAAATGTCGAATAACCTAAAAAAAATAATAATGTTTGTGTTTTATTTACTTTTTTCAAAAAGTTTATGTTTTCTTTCTTTTTTTTCTTGCAATTTTATTTTCAAAATAAATGTATTTTTAAAATCCCTCAAAAAAATGCTTTCAATAAATAAATATTGAAAAAAAAAACTTGAAACAAGTGTTTCGCAAAAAAAACGAATTCTAAAATTAAAACAGCTGCTTTCTTCATCTTTCGTTTTTATCCTTCACGGAAAAAAATGAATTTATTTTTTGTGTTGTTTTGTTTAGACAAGGGCAAAAATAAAAGAGTAAGCGCAGCATTGATGGAAAGCTTATGTTTAAAAATGTATGTTAGAAGAAAAAAAAGAAGATGAAAAGAATGCGTGCAAAAAGTGGATAGGCAAAAAAAACGTGTATTTGTTAACCTAAAAATGGAACACAAAATGTTGCAAACAATGAAAAAAATTTTTAGGCGATTTTTGATTGTTACTCTTTTATTTTGAAAATCATTTGATTGGATAAGACATGTGATATTGAATTTGATAAACGAGATTATTAATCCCTAAAAATCTCATCCTTGTTTCAGTTTTAAAAGTGCAACATAAAATGTCTTCTATGAACATTCGCTTTGAGACACAACAACAATAAAAAAAATATTACTGTAATGTTTTTTATTTTTCTTTTTGCACAAAAAAAATATTCATTTCCCTTTCTTTTTTCAATTTTTCTTGAAAAAAGAAAACAAAAAACATGCGAGACCGACGACGTTTTTATCGCTTTTTTCTCAAAACTTTGTTGCCTTTTGAAAAAAGTTTTTGATATTTTTTTTCTTTTTTCTCGAGGTTTAAAAGAAACATTCACTCTCAACTTTTTTGCAAACAAAACAGAATTTATAGGGTTGGTTTTTTTCCATGTGGGGGCACAACCAAATAAAGAAAGAAAGGTTTTTTTTCATTTGGGAAGACTGCCTCTAACTGACTAACAGACGTGTTGTTGTTGATCTATGAAAAAAAGAAAAAGAAGACAATAATGCAGAAGAAACAATCGTCTCTCATTAAAAGAAAAATTTTAAAGTTATTATTTCTTTTTTTGAATTTTTTTCCATCAGTGATTAATTACTACTCTTTTAAAACGGTTGCATTGGTTTTTTTTTTTTAAAAAAATGACAATGGATTACTGTAAAAAATGCCTTTAATACTTTTGCTGTATATTTCAAAGTACAAATGTTTACATTTTTTACTGTGCTCCAACGCAGAGAGAGAAAAAGAGCGAAAATGACTACGCAGCAGTGTTCTGCGGTGCTGGCGCGACGCGCCGCGCCGCAGTCGCGCCGGCTACATTTAAACTTCTATTAGATTACAGATTTTCCTACAACTTTGGTAAAAGATATTCAGCTATAAAGGCTATCACGTGGAATTATTACTTTAAGTTTAAACTTAATTTCTAGTAGCCGGCGCGACTGCGGCGCGGCGCGTCGCGCCAGCACCGCAGAACACTGCTACGCAGACAAAAAAAGAGCAAAGATTTTTTTGTCATTTGCTTTTCTTTCGAAAAAAAGAAACACAAAATTCAAAACAAAAGCAAGGCTCATATATTTTTGTGATTGCTGAATTTTGGCTCCAGCTTATCTCTCTTTTTTCCTTCTCTTCAAAAAAAGAGAGAAAAGAATGACGCTATGAAAGCAGCAGCAGCAAAAAAATGCACGTAGGAACACAAAATTGAAACGAAAAAAGATGCAAAGCATAAATATCGCATGAATTTAGATTCAAATGACAAAAGAAGGGTAATAATACTCAGTGCAGCAGCAATAAATGATAACAGAGAAGAAAAAAAGTGTGCTCTTGAACTTTCAACAGGATAATAAAAAAAATAAAAAACACGTGATGAAAAAGGTAAAAAAAAAGTGATACGGTGTGATTAAATTATTATTATTATTATTTTGATTTTATGCCAAAATTTATACAGTTTTATTGTTTTTGCACAATATTTTTTTGTGGAAGCAATTTTGCAGATTTCATCACAAAAACATCGCCAAATTATTGAAAAACAAAATCGAAAAATGGTTTTGCTGCATGTTTTTGAGTCACTAAACAAGTTTTTTTTCGATGACTAAGCTTTTTTTTTATGCATTTGCTTTTTCGAATGAGGGATGCAATAGAAAAAGAAAACAATAAACATGAAAAAGTTTTGCAAGAAAAAAATAAAAAATGAATCATTCAAAAGAAAAAACTTACTTGATAAATTTCACTTAATTTTAGCCTTTTATCTGGTACACTTTCAATTGCTTCAATAATTAAATCTTTATAACTTAGGGATGGCCGTTCTTCTTTATCATCTCCAGATGCGGTGGTTGCAGAACTTGAACCTGCAACTAAACCAGCCAATAGCCCAATATCTGTTACACCAGTTGGAGTTGATGGGGCAGATAGAGCTGAGGGATGATCAAGAGATGTTGCATGCAAGGATGAAGCAGAAGGAGAAGGTTGAGCCGAAAGTGATATCATCTGATCTGAATTATTTGTCATTGAAGAAAGAAAATCCATTGTTTAATCTTTCTTTTTCAAGTTGACTTTAATGAAGGAAGGGAGAATGGAAGATGAAAAAACACCGGGAAAAATTGCCAAAAAATATCCAAAAATGTTTAGATTGATAATTTCTAAAAAAAATCAAAGAATGAATTATAGAACCGACTGATGACAAATGATAATAAAAACAAAAATAAAAAAATAATAACACGGAATTATATTTTTATAAAAACGTTAAATACAAAATACACATATTAAAAAAAGAGTATCAAAGAGTCCAAAATCAGTAATAATAATAAAAACGAAGATCGAAAGTTGAGGCTTCTTTTTTTGACAAAAAAAGTTTTATGGAAATGAGGAAATAATAAAATCATGGGGAGAAAAAATGCGTCAAAAAAATTAAACGGCACAAAATTTTCACAAAAAAATAGAAAAGGTTTAAAAAAACAAATGCAAAGTTTTCGCAGTTATTTTTCCGTGAAAGAAAAAAACAACACACTACGAATCAGCGACACTTTTTTCATCTGAAATAAAAATTTTCACTAAAAAAGGGAGAGGTTTTTTTTCAATTGTTGTTCCAAATATAACAAAAAATAAATAGTTTTGTTCTCCTTTTTTTAAAAGGCATCATTCTATGCATCCTGCAGAGTGTGAGGGAGAAAAAAGAAAAAATATATATATTCATCACATTTTTTAGCGATGGCGGTCATTTTTTGTTTCATTTCGAAATCGTATCTCTCTACATATATTTTTTTATTGAGGGCCCTTAGGGCAGCGCATCCTGAATCTTTTTTTTTCACGATTTGACAAAACAAAAATACACAAAAGAAGAAAAAAAGATCACACGAAAGAAACTTTTGAAAAAAAAAATAAACGATATCAAAAAAAGGCGAAAAGAGAAAGAGAGAAAGGGGATCAACACGGGATCCCGTTCCCTCAGGGCATTTATTTAACAATGTCTGGAAGAGATTCATGGCCGAGAATAAGAAAAGAGGAGAAGAAGAAGGAGAAAAAGATGTGAAGATGAGACAAAATAGATTGGTTTAAGATTTATAAATAAAAATAAATATTAGTTTTATTGAAAGATAAAAATTTAGGTGAAAAAAAATGAATAAAAAATTCCAGACTACAAAAAGCGACCAAAAGATACTGTAATCGAAATCGAAATTTGTAGCCTAAAAAATATACTGTAGAGTTAAAAAAACTGTTTTGCAATATTTTTAAAAAAATTGTTTTTCTTTTTCTAAAAATAACATCGAAAAAATTTTTTGATTGCCCTACTTTCAGAAATAACTGTTTTTGTGTTGTTTTTTTTCCACGAAAAAAACAAAAACAGCACCTTTTTTTAATTTGTGCAAAAAAAAATCATTTGAAATTGGGGCCCATTTTATTTTCCTTCTTCCTTGAAGAAGAAGAAGAAGGAAAAAGGAGGCGACACAACAGCAGCGACAACGACGACAAAGAAGAAAGAAAGAAATAAGAGACAAAACAAACGCAGAAAAAAGAAAAAATGATAATCAACAAATTTCTCAATTTTTGTTGGAAAGTTTAAAAAGTCCAACCCGAAAAAAATAAAAATATTGTCCAATTTTTTTTTCGAAAAAACAAAACAAAAACATAACATAATATTTTTTGCAGCAGCAAAAAAATCCATTTTAAGAAAAAAAATATGTGAAAAAAGGAGGAGCATGTTTTTCTTTCTCGATGGTTGTTGTTTTTGTTGAATGCCGTCGTCGATCATCACCGAAAACTTTCTTGTTTCATCTATTTTTCCATGTTTGTCCGACTTAAAAAAAAAGTCATTGTTGCAAAAATTTCTCGCGCATTTTACGTCGTCGATTCGATTGGTGCCGCGCAGAGCCTCCGGCACGACATTTTTTAAAAAAATTTTGAAATCAGAAGAGAGAAAAAATTAGAGCGAAGGAAAAAGAAAGATTCCATAAAAGTACGGAGTGGAAAAAATAAAAAAAAAAGAAGGTTGTGATTTTGGAGAAGAAAAATATATAAGGAATCTGATGATTGAAAGATATCTCTCTCTGAACAAAGCTCCGCCGTCTGAAGGGTGGGGGTAAAGAAAAAGAAGGATATATGTATTTATTTTTATTTTTATGCATGTTATTTTTAAATTGCATCCGTCGTTTAATTTTTTTTTTTAAAAAAGCAATAAAAAAATCACGTAAAAAATTAGGGGTAGACAAAATCATCACCCCCCAAAAAAAGAAGAGATTTAAAAAAAACTCCTAATGAAAGAAAAAAATTTTTCGGGTCTTGAAAAGAAAGCGTCACATGATCGTAAAAACTTTTTTGATTTCGAAATAATATTTTTTAGGTATACCCAAAAAACAACGGATACGGTAGTTTTTCAAAAAAAGAAAATAGACGTTTTTCGAAAATTTATTTATTTTAAAGTCTCAAGTGGAATTGAATGAGGACTAAAAAGAAGTACATATTGTAAAGACAGTTGTTTTTTCAATTTTAGCCGAGGTCAAAAGGTTTAACAAAAAAAACGTCAAAAAAAGACAAAATGCAACAATTCGTTTTTTTTTAAAAAGAACCAACTTTAAAAAATGTTGAAAAAAAGCATACACATATTTTTTCGTTGTCGAAGAAGATGATGAAGCCAAGCCTCTTTTCCTTCACTCCACTTTTTCCTTCTTCCTCAATTTTTTAGTGTTTATCGAAAGCAAAGCAAAAAAACCCTACGACTATTTTTTTTGTCCTTGGTTTCTTTACGACAACAAAAAATCCCAAAAAATGCTTTTTGTACGTATTTTTGTATTAACAGCTATTTTTTAAGAAATTAAAAAAAAGTACAAAAAGAAAGTGATTAAATACACTTTTAAGAAAAAAGTTATAATAACTACAAGGCTACAGTATAAAACTATAATTAACTTCGCAAAGAAATATATTAATTTCCTTGTAGGCTAAAGATTACGGTAGACAATTTTCGTGTTAAGACAAAAAATTAAACTATTTTTAAAAAAGAGGGGTTAAAATGTTGAAACAAACCAGACATGAATAAATTCATATATTTTTTTCGGGAGGATTTAATCAAGTCTGAAACCCTCCCTTAAAAATGAGGAGAGACAAGAAACAAAAAAAGCGTCTGTTTTAAAAATAAAAAAGAAAAATCAACTTTTTTTAACCCGGACAAAAACAAAAATGCAACAAAAAATGCGTGTCTTTCTTTTTTTCCTGCACCTTTTTTTTCTCCGTCAAAAAAAATAAAATGTAACACCATTTCAAACAAACTCTTTTTTTTAAAGTTTATTTTATTTTTTTGTTGTGTTACGAACACAACTTCTACTAACCTAAAAGACCCACCGGTCGTTCGAGGGGTTTTTTGTTCAAAAAAAAATGTTGACATTTTTTGAGGGTTGTAGCTTTTGCTTTGCTTACATTTTTTTGGGACAGAATGCTGCTGCTATTGGCAGTCCGTCATATCTTTTTTTTTTCGTGTTTGAAAGCCGACATACGGTGGAAATAAGAGTAGAAAAAAAGTGTGTTAAAAGTTCAAAACACATTTGCAGCAAAAAAATGCTTTTTTGATTAAGAAAAAAAGGGGGAGGATATTTTTTTCCGTGACGAGAAAGAAAAGAAAGGGAGAGCAATAACGTTGATGTCCTTCTTTTTGCTTCGACTGCTACTTTTTTTTGCTGCTTTGTGAATGTTTAAAAAAAAATAGACGCACGTTTTTTCGTTTTTGTGTCTGTGTTTTCTTTTTTTTAACAACAAAAATATAAAAAAAGACAACCACAAAATACACATATAGACAAGATATATCAGCCTAAAAGTAAAAAATAAAATAAAAAAAGGCGTGGTTCAAAAAAAAAGAAAATAAACACACAGCTGCTTTTTTTTCATCTTTCAACGACAACGACGACAAAAAAGAAAGCAATGGCAATAAAAAATGCTGCGAGCTGCAACTTTGACAATCAAAAAGAAACACTTGTGTTTCGATGATAGTTTTTTTTCAAAAAAAAACAAATACACGCAAATCGAAAAAATAAAAAGCACACGCGGAAAATGAAAAAAAATTTTTATTAAATTAAAGAGAAAAGATCAAGCATGAAAAAAAAGCGCAGGTGAAAAAATAGACATAAATTTTTAAAATATATTTTTTTTCTTCTAAAGAACAGAAATAAAAATTTCAACCGTTATTGAAATTGTAAAAATGGTAGAAATAAAAAAGAGAAGGAGAGATTTTTGTTTGTTTTCTTTTTTGGACCTCCTCTTCCGCATTTTTTCTGTTTCCCCCCGGAAGCGGTTTTGAATTTTTTTTTTGTCTTGCGCACTGCTTTTACTGGAAAAAAGAGATCAAAAAAATATTTAATGTTTGTTTTAAGAAAGTCCAGTTGCACTGTCGAGACTGCTGCTGTTACTGCGCTTTTTTGCAAGTTCTTGTTCAACGCTCATTTTTCTATTTCTTTATCCCCCAAGGGGAGAAAAGAAGGAATTTTAAAGAAAGCACTCAGATTTTTTTCAAATATGTTTTTTTTAATATACCGGAAGAAGGGTGAGAAAAATTTTTTTCGACAAAAATCAACAAATAATAATAAACATACGAAAAAAGACTAGTAAATTGCTTTTTTTTGAGGAAAAAATCTCTTCCAATAAAGGTGCTTTTTTACTTTTTGCTGCTGCAGCTTTTGCGCGGACTTTAAAAAGAAACATAACAAAACGACGAAGACGGAAGGAGACGAGAAAAAAAATAAATAGATGAGAGATGAGAAAAGAAAACATTGAAAAAAATAAAAACTAGAAAACTGGACATTGCTTTCGTCATCAATCGTGTCAATACTCCCTTTGGCGATTCAATCAACGAAAAAAAAAACGACGACGACATGAAACCGGAAGCGAAAAATAATATAATATTAAGCATCTCTTTTTCTGTCTTCTCGAATAACTGTGTTTTTTCTTGCAAAAAAGAGATGAAAAAAAATATGACGAAAAAAGCTGCTGAATATCATGAACGAATATGTGTGAAAGAAAAAAAAAGCGAGACAACAAAAACTTTTGTAAAGTTTTGAGACAACAAAGAAGGTGACAAAAAGGAATGATACAGTAATCACTATTTCAAATCAAAAGATGATGAAATACTTAAAAACGCAGTTAAACTAATATAGCATTTTAGGTATGCAAAAAACGAGTACTGTAAAAACGCCCAAAAAAAGTTTGTTTGAGTTTTGAAATTTAATTTTTTTAAAGAATAAAAAAAGCAATAAAAATTTGATCTAAAATAAACGAAAAATAATATATAAAACGTCTAAAAAGTGCAGAAAAGTATTAAATTGTAAAAAAACTAATGAAAGACAAGAATGAAAAAGATGGAAACGACGTCAAAAAAAACCCGAACGAAAAAAAACCATAAAAATTCAAGTAGCAGCAAAAAAAATTGAATATAAGCAAAAAAAGCAAAACAAAAACATGCCGATCTTATCCCCTTTTTTCTATTTGAGGGGTTTTTAAAATAAAATTTTATAGAAAAAAATAAAGAACAAACACGATAAATAAAAAAAGAAGGAGGAGAAAAATGAATAATCATCAAAAGTTTTTTTGTATATTTGGCGCAGGCGCAAAAGCAAAAAAAGAAGAACGCTTGCGCGCGCGCGTAACTCTGATTTACTTTTTTTTTGTTGCTGCTGGGGGCTGCTGTTGCTCGAATGGCGCTGCTTAGACTGTCCAGTTTTGAGAAAAATAAATAAATAAAAAATAAACACACGCAGACATTTAGAAAAAAATAGTTTTTTCTTTTAAAAAAAATATGATGCTGCGCAACAGCCATCTTTCATCAAAGGAAAAAAGAGGGAAAGGAAGAAGTGATGATTTTCGTGGAAGATGTTGATGATGATGATGGTGGTGATTTAATAGAAGAGGAAAAAAACAAATAAATATGTTATGAGCAACTTTTCTTGCTTAAAAACTGGTCGAAGGAAATGTCCGGAAAAAAATGCGTTTAAAATTTCAGAAATGCATCATCAACAAAAAATACAGGCTTTTTTTGTTTTATCCCGTTGCAAAAAAAAAAAGTTGAAAAACTTGAAACGACGTCGTCATCCAAAAAAAATACTTCCACAATGATGATGCATTTTTGTTCTTCAACGAAGAAAAGGGGATCATCAGTAGCGGTGATTACAAACATATTTTGGACATCATCCATTCTCATTCCCATTCAATTAAATCTCCCTTAAGCAATTTTTTGCAAAAAAGAAAAAATGTTGTTTTTTGTTGACGTCAGCTACTTTTCGTTCTTTCGAAAAAAAATCAAAGAATCATTATTATTGTTTTTTTTTATGATGATTAAAAAATCTTCTTTATTTTTGCTGTTGATTGTTTAAAAAAAAAGGAATGTTTCAGTTCGATTGACAAAAAAAAATAATCATTTGACAACAATCGTTTGTTTAGGATAGTCTTTTTTCTTCTTCCTTCCTTCTTATTTCTTTTCTGGCGCCATTAAAGCAGAAGAAGTTCCGTCACCCAATCTCTCCAAGCAAAAAAAAAAGAGCGAAAAACGTGCGATAACAAAAACAGCCCAAAAAAGCAATCATTTTCTACTTTACACTCTTCTGATAACAATATATATATATATATATCTATAATATGATGTAAGGATTGATTGTCGTGTGTGCATTTTTTTCTTTCTTGGAGTCTAAAAAAATAAAAAGAATTTTAAACACACACTCAAGACTTTAAAGAGAATGATTGTTTTTACTTTGCTGAAAAAAAGAAAATAAACTATTTTTCAAAGAGAAATAAATGAAATGGGTGGAATTGATTATTTTTTCCTATTTTATTGATATTATTGTTTTTGGTTGTTGCACGTGTGTGTTTGATTGAAACTATAAACACAAAAGACACAAAAAAAGTTCATATCGAAATTATTCGAAAAATACTGTGAAAAAAGGGCGAACATAAAAATAGAAGAAAAATAAATCCCTTGATACTGTCTTTTTTTCAGAGTGTAAAACGCAAAAACAAATATGAATATTCATTTTTTTTCTCATGGAAGCAAAAAAAATATTCGAAAAGTTGGAAGAGAAAAAAACCAATTTATCGTATTTCGTTCAAAATTCAACAGTCAAAAAAAAGAAGATCAACAAAATCCCCAATGGGGAAGGGATAAACAGCTTGTTAATCACATGTAGAAAAAATATTGTAATTGACGTTTCAAAAATGTGAAAACTACAACATTTAAAATATACACGTTTGCGACATTTTTGGGGTTTTTTTCTAAATGCCAAAAGACAAAAACCCTAAAAAGTACTTATCTCTCTTCTAAAGAAACTTCCATCTTCATAAAGTGACCTTTTATCACTACTACTATCATCTTCAAACATAGAGATGTAACGTGAAAGTACACATTTTCCACTATTTAAAATTACGGTTGTTCTTTTTTGATAATATTTTAATCTTCTTAAGATTTCTTCAAAAATGTAAAGGTTCCGGTATTATTTAAAAAATGGCTATTTAAGATTTAAATAAATAAAGAAACCTTTCTGCCATTTTTTTCAAATTGAAAGAAAAAGCGGAATGCTAATCTGTGCCCCATAATTTTCTTCTTCTTCTTTTTTGTTTCTTTCATTCATAAAAAAATCTTTCTTTTTTGTTCTGCATTTTTTTGTGAAGCGACTTTCTTTCCTTCTTTTTTTTGCCATCCTCAACAACTTCAACGTCGACGACGACAACTAAAAAAAGGCTTCTTCAAAAATATTCCATTTTTGACTTTTTTTTGCTTCTGCAAAAAACACACAAAAAGAAAAAAAACTGTGAAAACGCAATTATAAACGGAAATAAAAGTGACAGGAAATCGTCTTGAGAGAGAAACAGAGAGATGACAGCCGAGAAAAAAAAGAAGAACAAAAACTTTATTAAACTTCTTTTTTTTCCATTCATTCAAATTTGGTTTTTAAAGCAAGATTTAAGTGTAGAAAAAAAGAAGTATAATACAAACAAATATAAAAAACGATATATTTTAAATCCGGATTTGATCAAATTCCAAAAAAAAGTTTTTTGTATAATTTTGAAATCCATTCAAAAACATACATTCATTTATTTATTTTTATTTGAGTGCAGAAAAAAGAAAAGAAAAAAATATATAGGTCTTTTTGAAGATCAAAACCATGAAAGTAGAAAAGGAAAGAAAGAAAAGACATCTGCGGATTTCTATTCAATTTTTTTTATGAAAACACAAAAACACGCGGAATCTGGAACCCAGTTTTTTTGTTTTCATTTGTTTAAAAAAATGATTGCCCGCGCAAAATTTTTTTTTTTGAAAATTATTTTTCGGAGTTTTTTCTTTTTAAAAAGTAATAATTTCTTTAAAGATTCAACAAAAAAAATGCGTTTAATTTATTGTTGGAAAAAAAGGTAAGCATAGTTCACAAATAAAAATACAAAAAAAATAATTTTTCACATTTTCCAAAAAAAGAACACCAAAAAATAACTACAAATGAAAAGAAAAAAAGATACAGTAAAAAAAGGTGATAAATAACGCGTGAAAAATCATCAGACAAAAAAATAAAGAAAAGTCAGACGGACACAGAAACAACAACAACAAATAATAATAAATAAACGTGAAAAAAAGAGGGGATCTTTCCTAATACAGTAGAAGAAAGAAAAACAGAAAACATGTTTAAAATCTGTGGAAAAAAAGTTTTGAAAGCTGTTTTTTTATTTACTTTTAAAGATTTTAGAAAAATTTAAAAAAAAAAAACAAATTTTTAGAAGGTTATAAAAACGTGGAAATAAAGAAATGAGGGGGTTATAATTTTTTCTTTTTTCAAAAAATGTCTTTAAAATTTTAATTTTTAAAAATACAGTAATTAAAAAGTTTGCGTCAACAAAAAATGCAAAAAATGTTGTAAAAAGTGCAATCTCAAACATCACCCATTTGAGTGTGTAAAAAAAGACATTTTTTACAAAAAAAAACAACAATTTATGCAACGATTTTTATCTAGAAAAATTCGAACATGTTTAAACTAGAAACATTATCGATTGGGGAAAAAAGCTCGACGGTTGTTCAAATTTTTTCTGATGAAAAGAAAAAATGAAATAAAAAAGGGATTCGCTTTTGTCCAAAATAGCTCTAAACAAAAACACATGATCTAATTTCTTACATAACTTCCTTGTATGCTTGCTTTATTGTTCTTTTTTGGTTTTTCTTTCACTTACAAAGAATTAAAAATTAGATTAAAGCCATATCACATTAATGGTCACTCACACCCATACATTGTCACCTGATATATAAATCTCTTTAAATATGTAGCTTAACCTCGTGTTTTTGCATAACTACCACGTAACTACTTTTCTTCCCTCCAAAAAAAAGGAAGAAAATTTTTTTGCAAAGATCAAAAATAGCTTTAAAACATTTCTTTTGCCTTTAATCTCCCCCTTCTACTTTAAAACACACACTTAACACACTTTTTCTTTTATTGGCATTGCATAAAAGAAAAAAACGACATAAAAAAAGGTTAAGCTATTGAAACTCTTTTCAATTTTATTAAAAAAAATAAATACACCAAAAATAAACATTTTAATTTCTGCAAAAGAAATATACGGTAGCCACTTTTTTTAAATGTTTCACGTTTTTTCAAAAAAAATAAATTATGCGAAGGCGTAAAAAAAATTTTTTTTCACAGAGTTTTAAAAAAACTGAATATAAATTTTTTAAAACATGTGTAAAAAAATGGATTATGTTTTTGTTTTTGAGGGATCAAAAAAATATATATGTATAAAAATAATAATTATACAAAAATTTGTATTAATCGGAATATTGACTTTTGACTTTTATATTTTTTTTGTATCCTAAAATAAAGGTGTTTTTGACGTAAAACGAAATAGAAAAAAGTTTAAGCCGGTTTTGAGCGCTCATCTGAAAAAATAGGACTTTCAGATATTTTTTTGGGCTTATCTCAATGGATTTTGTCTTTATTTTGGCTCTGTCTGGTGTAAAAAAATAATAAAATTTCTAAGGAAGGTGTAAAAAAATGAAAGAAAAAAATAAGAGATAATAAAAATAGTTCAGTCGTCCAAAGTATTTTCTTCTTTCTTTTTTTGTAGTCTTTTAGCCAAAGAAGAAGAAAGAAAAAAGTGCATTATTCTTAGACGGATAAAAACAGCAAAAATTGATATTTACAATTTTAAATAAAAATATGTCATATATTACCAAATATTTATTGTAATAAAAATTTTTAGGGAATAAAAGCTGCAAAACTTTAAAATTACTGTCATTTTTTTTCGTTCCAAGAAAAAACACAGCAAAAAAAGAAAGCACATTTCTTCTTCCACATTTACTTATTTCCTTCCTTCTTTGAACATTTCAAAAAAAGAAAGTTTCAGCTGGTTGTTACTGCTGCAAAAAAAAAAACGCTTTTTATTTTCTCATTCAATTTATCAAAAAACACTTAAATATTCTTACACAATTTAAATAAAAACATGTGTATTGAGTTTTCAAGAAAGAAAAAATGTCGCAAAAAATTGATGTATATTTTCTACAAAAAATTTTTGAAAAAGTTTATGTCACATTTTTATGTTTAATAAAAACTCACATGTCTCTCTATTCTTTTGTTTGGGTTCAAATTTATTTTTTTAAAGTTTTTTGTGGATATATTTCAAAGCGAAAAACACAGAGAAAAAAAAAACTGGGAAGTAAAAACGGAAAAAAAGAGATGTATGTTCGTAGTATTAAAAAGAAGAAAAAAATATATTATTAAAAAAAACACTTATTTAACTTTCACAGACTTTTTTTTGAAATATCTTTTTTTCTTAAATTTGTATTTTGAGTTTCTGAACTAAATTTTTTTCAATCGAATAAAATTAAATAAACGAAACACACTTTTTTTGTTAAACTGAATTAACTTCCAAAAAAGCAACAAAAAAAGAAGAAAAAAAGCGTTGGCGGTCTTTCTTTTTTTTCATAAATTTCAAACGCTTTTTTTGAAAAAAAATGTTTAATGATTTTTTTGGTAGGCGAAAAAAAAGAGAGGGCGAAGGTTTTTTGTGTGTTATTTTTGCTTATTTTTTGCTTTTGTTTAGAAAAAAAAAGAAAACATAACAATACATTTTTTAAAAAAGCAAAATACAAAAGAATATTGCTTCTGGCAATTTTTATAATAATATTTTTGAACCGGAAACAATAAAAGCAAAAAAATGGAAACTTTTTTGGAAAAAGTTTAGAAAAATGCATTTTGGGACATTAAATCTGACGTTTGAATTCCCTTTTCAACGTTTTTTTGCTTCATTGAATACACGTTTTTTTCTCTATAATGGCTTTTAACCTTATTTTATACCATTATTTGAAAATGAAAGAAGGCATATAAATTGTGCTCGCCGTAATAATTTTTACATTTAAGTGTTAATTAAAAAAAGCCAGACAAAGTCTGTACTTTCTGTCTTCTTTTGTTTATTGTTATTATTGTTGTGTTATGTGTGTGTCATCGCTAGTGTCGTTCTTTGTAAAAATGGAGTAATTTTTTAAATTATAGTTATTTTTTAACATTTAACACTTTGTATTTTGACTAAATACATTAATATTAATAATAATGCATTTTGTTCCTACGAATTAAAAACGAATGTTGTTCATAATTTTTTATTGGAAAAAGTTCTAAAATAAGCAGCTGTAAAAACTTCCGTTTTTCTACCGTATCCCCCTTTTTTCACAAATTCATCATAGTTGCTGCAGATAAAAAAAAACTTTTTCAAAAAAATGCCAAATTGAATTTTTTTTTTAAATGGAATAGAAAAATTTTGAGGGGGTTGAAAAAAAAACATTTGCAAAAAAACTGAAGCAGAAAAGTTTTCAAAAAAAGAGCTCCAAAAATGACTCTCGAACCAAAAAAAGTTGACATCGAACGAAAGAAAAAAATGTTTGATGAATGAGGAGAAACAAAAATAGAGTTGTGTGTTCTTTTTCTCTCTTTTTTTCAAACATAAAAAAAGAAATGCATGAAAAAAGACTTTTTTTTTGAAAAATTGTTTCCGGAAGCATCATCATTTTTATCTTTTGATGAGTATGTATGTGTCTGTACGGGAATTCGGTTGTACGGTCAAAGTTTGGTGTGTTAAAGTTGCAATTTTTTAAAACCCAAAAAAAACTTTTTATTCTTTTTTGAAACAAAAATGCAACAAAAAAAGCTATTATAATTGTTATTTAAAAAAAACAGTGGGGGCAACAATGAAAAAAGCAATTCCATTTTTTAAATGGTTCCATTTTGCTGGGGAAAAAAGGAAATCATTGTATGAATAATTTTAAAAAAATTGGTTTTGAAAGATTTCCGGATGTCAAAAGAGTCTTTTAAAAAATGGCAACACAAAGTTCAAAATTTATCCGGTAAAAATTTTTCATTATCTACAGTAACCAGCAAATCCCGACACGACTTTTTAATTTTCGTTTTAAAACACATTTAAATATTTAAACCATACTGTAAAACATACACGCCAAAAACCCAGACATAATAAATAAAAGTAAATAAAAACACGCATTCAAAAAAGACGACATTGAAAAAAATGCCAACATTTGAAATGCCATAGGGCAAAGATACTTTTCTTCCTTCTTTTTAATCTCCCCCCTTTTTTTCTGATAAAAAAATACACATACATTTTTTTCTTTTCTTTCTTCTGTCTTCTGTAATACATATATATATTTTGGGGTTACGAATGACTGACAAAAGTATGTCTGTGTTTTTGTTTTTTGTTTTTTCTCAATGCCACAAAAAAAGCAAGCCATATATGCCCTCTCTCCGTTCCATTTTAAACTTCACTTTTAAAAAAATATTGTCCAAAAAAAGGCGGTGCTTTTTGTTTTTATTTCTTTTTGTTGTTTCAAAAAAAAAGAAAGAAACACAAAACATGCAAAAAAAAACAGACGCAATAGATTTCTTTTTTTGCCAGCAGCAAGCAAAAGCAGTCAGCCAAGTCTGTCTCCCATCGACTTTAACCCCATTTTTTTCAGTTCTGTGTTGCCTCAGGCGTTTTTGAAAGGGCAAAAAAAGTATGAAAGCCGTGAGAAGTTGGAACACAAGCGTTCGGCATAAAAAATAAAACTTTTTTCACATACAAAAAAAACAGAGACATACAAAAGGGGCAATTCTCGAAAAAAGCGACTAATTTTTCTTTCAAAAATGCTTTTCTTTTTTTCAACACAAACTAAACCTATAAAATACAAATTCGTATTGAAAATGCCATTTTTATTAGTTTTCTTTTTCAAATGCAAAATTTGTGTTAAATTATTGGCAGCATTTAAAACTTAAAATACAAAAGTACAAAAGCACACGAAATTAAAGTAGACGAATAATTTTTTAAAGAACAAACATACAGGAAATATTACTTACAAAAAAGATATTACTTACAAAAAAGTAATAATTATTCCTTTTTTTAAAAGTTTATTGTGCAATTACAACATTTTTTACAAAGAAAAAGGTTTTGTAAAAAAAACTTATAAAAACTTTCAAAGAAAAGTTGCGCTGGAACAAATTCTTTTCTGAATGAACCTGAAATTCAGGTAACAACTACTTTAACGTTTACATCGACATTAAAATCAAACGGGTTAGTTTCAGCCTGAAACTTTCAGGGTGTGTAATATTACAAAGAACATCCGTTATTTGTCTTTAAATAATTTCACAGAGCTCAAAATCCATAACCATAAAAAATATAAGCGTGATTTATGAATTTACAATATCCATCATTTTTATTACCGTAAAACAATTGTAAAAAGTTATCAGTCATTTATTTTTAAAAGTCCTTACTTTCAAAGGTCCAAATATTCAAGAAAAAAAAATCTTTCAAGCGTTAAATAAATTATGTTTAATTATATTTTTTTTATTACCACGTGAGTGGCCAATTTTCGATAATAAAAAAAGATATACGGTATTTTTTGTAGCAGCAAAAATATATTGAATAAAAAAACCTTTTATTTTCCAAGTTCAGACGAAAAAAAATTATTTCTGAGAAAAAAAATTTTGTGTGCATTAATAATTTTTTCTGCTACAAATGTTTTTTCAAATGAATTTCATTACGAACAGCTTTTGACAAATTTGTAATTGTTTTACAGTAATTTCTTTACTTTTTGTGTTTTTTTAAATTTTAAAATTTCACAGTAACCCAATTATTAACATTTTGTCATTTTTTGATTTTCGTCAGAAACATTTATATTTGACATTTTTAAAACTCTTTTTTTTAAAAAAAGGTCTTAAAAGTGCTTGTATTTATAAAAAAATAAGAGAATTACAATTAAATGTTATTTTCTTTTAAGCTATCCTTTTTTTGAAAGGTTTCAATCAAAAAAAAATATACCCCCCCCCCTTCTACGACATCCTCCTTTTTTAGCTTTCTTTTAATCCAAAATCCTTTTCTTTTTTATCCTTAAAAAAATGATAATAAATAAATTTGCTTGCTTTTTTGCTCCCAAATTAATTTCCTTTTTTTAAACACATGCATTTTGATTGGATTTTTTTCTATTTTTTTACGCAATAGAATAAAGTTATCCTTTTTTGTGTGTGTTTCAAATGCAATTACATTCAATTGAAAAAACATATAATAATTTTTTTTCACGTGGTTTTTTGAGATAAAAATAAAAATGAAATAAAGCGGATTATCAATTTTTTCGTTGCCACCCTTTTTTTATCCTTAAATTTCATTTATTTTTTTTTCAATAAAAAAGAAAACTGGGACAAAAAAGAGGTTAATTTTTTTATTAAATTTCAATTCTTTTTAATATAAAAGAAATAAAAATAAAACAAATTATAAAAACCTTTAGAATTTTGTAGAGATGACACAATAATTGTCACAATTTTGTTACATATTTCTTACAAAGTTATTCAGAAAAAAAGAAAATTAAAATTAATATAAAATTTTGTTTTTAGTTTATTTTCTTCTCACACATTTCAACACACATTTTAGCTGTTTTTTTAAAATAATTAAATGTGGTGAAAATTTTTAATGAGAGTTATCACTCATTGCTGACATACAAAAAAATATAAAATTTGTTCCTTTTAAATACAGTAATAAAAAAGGCAGAAAATTAATTTTGAAAAATTATTTTTTAATTAAAACGCACTTTTGAAAGCCATTACAAAAAAAATGATGGACGTTTGAAAAAAGTTAAAATTACAGTAATTATTAAAATTTTTTTGCATGTATATTTTTTGTAGCTAAAGGTTTAAAGTATTGTAATTTCAAAATATAAAATTTTTTATAAATTTTATATTTTTTAATATCTTTTAACAAAAAATGAAATACCATTGTAGTTATAATTTGACACATCTGTGACAACGTTTGAATCTCACTTTGTCAGACAAATTTGCTACAAAAAAATATATTATAAAACAGAAAAATACATGAAAACTGAAGCATCAAAACACGTCAATTTTCCCTATACACTTTTAAACCCCCAAAAGACTTAATTAATTAAAGCAAAGTAAAGTACATATATATAAAAGTTTCATTAAGATTAATTATTTATGCTACAAAAAACAGAGATTTTTAATTATTTCTTTTTTATGAATAATTATTTTCGGAAAACAAAAATAGAAAATTATAATGGGTTTTAAACTTTTTGTCACGTTTTTTTGAATTTCATCGTTTCAAATCTGACACATTTTTGTTACAAAATTTGGATTAAAAAAATATATTTCACTGTAACCTTAATTTATTCAATTCATTTCGATTTATAAATACGTGACTTTTAAACTTTTTTTCAAAATTATTCCAACATTCTTCTTTTTGTTATCATAATCCTGAACATGCGTCACTGAAAATAATAATAACAATACCCCTCGAAACATTTGTTCTTTGGAAAAAAAATATTTTATTTATTAAAGCTGAAATTTACAGAAAGTGTAAATTAACCGTGATTCGAACATTATAACCAAGGTTCCGCAAATTTGAAACTATTAATGACAAAAAATTTTTGATAACTACCAACCAACCTCCTTATGTCTATTTTAATGGACTTGAAAAAGGATACAAAAAACTATGTAAATTAATTTTCTTATGTTTTCCAAACTTGATGCTAATGACGAAACCTAGAAAAAAATTTTGGTACTAAAATGCGACAAAAAGCACGTTTTTCTTAATTAAATCCTCCCCTGAAAAAATTTTAAAACACCAAAATTTGCTCTTGATTTTTATGAAGCACTGTAAAAAAGCGTTTTTGCTTTATCAAAATGTTTACAACACATTTTGCCAAAAGTGAAGGTTGTTGAAAAAAATTTTAAAAATGCGCGAAATTTTCGAACAAAAAAAGTTTTTTGCAAAAAAAAGAGTTAAAACTCTTTTGAATCTATAAAATTAAACTTATCTATTCTATTATTAGCTAATACTATTTTACTTACAAATTATACTATTATGGAGTATAAACCAGTATTGCCATATTTGAAGAATAAAGCAGCAGGAAGTGCATATGTATTTTTACGAAAGGTAAAATCTTTATCTTTTTATACAAAAGTACCTTTATCTTATATTTTATACATCTATTATAGGATTCTCGTGATCTATTTAATGAAGATGCTCGACTTGTTGCTGATGAACTTTTAATGAGTGATGTTTCAATGAAAACTCATCAATTGGGTAAGCTTTTAACAGCTTAAAAGCATCTATTAATTTTGTTTTTTTAGATGATGATTCAGAAATAACTGTACTTTCTTTAAATAAAAGTCAACTGAATCGTGTTATTCGAGATTTATTACTTATTATTCGATGCAGGGTTGAAGTATATGAAGAATCAGAAGATGGAAAAACTTTTGAATGTATTTCTAAGGGTGATCTTACAAATTATGAAGACTTTGCTGATATTGTTGAAAGTTCTGTTGAACTTGGTGAGCTTTCATCTGTTATGTGTATTCGACTTCATGGAAAAGATTCATCTGAAGATGTTTGTTTTTTGTTCGCTTACTTTTCGTTGGCGATTAATTTCTACTTTTTAAGAACAATGTTTCGGTTGTTTTATGTAATCTTCGAGATATGAGAATTACTGTTGCTGAATTTACTGATACTCCAAACTTTTATTATCTTTCTGTAAGCTTTTTAAACTTTCGCATCGATTTTAACAATAGTTTTATAGGAATGTATTCAAAATACAGTACCTCGTGAATGCCTTATCTTCAAATCTGATGCAGATGTTAGACCAGAAGGATATAAGAATTTACTTACATGTTTTAATCGTTCAAATGTCCCAACTATTGAATCTCGTTATTCTTCTGATGAAATAGAAAAAAAGAAAACTGATTTTATTTCACTTTTATTTAAGCCTTCAAAAGGTTTTGCAGGTACTGTAGTTTTGAAACTAAGCTTTTTTTAACATCTATTTTTAGAACCAAGCTTATCAAAGAATATCCTTGAAACTGCTGCACCACTTTTTCGACATTTACGACTTCTTTCTGATTTTCAAGAAAAATTTTTTCTTATTGAATACAAATCTGTTGGACATTTACATTTGGATTCTGCTGCTGTAAGAGCTCTTGAATTATTTTCACTTGTTCAAGATGATGATGATGAACCTGTTCGAGGTTTTGGTACACTTTATGATCATATTAATAAATGCCGTTCTGATGCTGGACGAAAATTGCTTCGACAATGGATGCGTCGACCACTTTCTGATTTACGTCGAATTAATGAAAGACTTGATGCTGTTGAAGCTTTAACTGAATCTCATTCGCCTCGATCTGTTCTTTCTGATTCACTTTTGCGACAGGTTCCGGATATTTCTGCAATTGAAAGAAAGTTATTACAAAAAAAAGCAAATCTTTTTGATTGTTATCGGCTTTATCGACTTGTTGGATTACTTTCAAAGGTTTGTTTTTGATAATGAATAAATAGTTAATACAAAAAATTAAATTATTTTTAGTTTGATTCAGTATTAATGGATCTTTATGATGATCATTCTGAAGCTAAAGCTGCAGCTGTAAAAGCACTTATGTGGGATCCAATTCAAAATTCAATTCAAGAATTAAATGCATTTGCAAGAGTTATTGAAGATTTTGTTGATATTGAATATGCTGATAAAAATGATACATATCGAATTAAGCCAGAAAAGAATGATCAACTTGCAGAATGTTTTGAAGCAATGGAAAGATTAGAAAAGGAAGCGAAAAGATTGGAAAATAAAGTTGGATTTGCATTTTCTAGAATTTTTATTACGGTATGATTTTTAGGCTATCACGAGAACAGGTGTTGATTCACTTAAAATTGAAAGAACAGCTGATGGTGGATTTGTTTTTCGTGTACCATTAAAAGAAGAAAAGAATGTTACTAAACATGGCGGATTTACCGTTTCTTCTGTTACAAAAGGTTCTGGAATTAATTTTGTTAATGCTGATCTCACAACTGTTAGTGAAGAATATGTAGAATTTTCAAAAAGATATAATCAAATTCAAGAAGAAATGATTGCTGAAGTATTAGAAGTTGCACAAGAAAATATTACAAAATTGCAAAAAATGAATGATGTTTTATCTGTTATTGATGTTTTGGTTGCATTCAGCGTTGTTGCAGGTAATTCAAGCAATACATATGTTCGTCCACAATTGGAAGAAAAGGGAACTGGCATTTTTGAATTAATTCAATGTCGACATCCTGTTATCGAAGAAAAGAATGATATTCAATATATTGCAAATGATGTTAATCTTCATTACAGTATGATTTGTTTTATATATTTTAATTACGTAGTTATAAAAATGAAATTGCTTTAGCTCAAAAAGATGGAAAAATTACTGGTCCACGGTTTGCTGTTGTTACAGGTGCAAATATGGGTGGTAAAAGTACATATTTGCGTGCTGCTGGTCTTACTGTAATCCTTGCTCAAATGGGTTGCTTCGTTCCGTGTGATTCTGCACGATTTTCTGTTTTTGTTGGAATTCATACAAGAGTTGGTGCAAGTGATTATCAGTGTTTGTTTTACTATTTTTTTATATACATTGCATTTTTGTTGCTATTTTTAGGTAATGGTGTTTCAACATTTATGGCTGAAATGGTTGATTGTGTTGCAATTTTGGATGCTGCAAAATCGACAAGTTTAGTACTTGTTGATGAACTTGGTCGGGGAACTTCAACTTATGATGGTTTTGGTATGGCTTGGGGTGTTGCAAAGTATGCTTATTTTTATAATTTAGATAATTTTAATTTTATTTTAGTCATATTTTAAACAAAATTGGTGCATTCTGTTTATTTGCAACTCATTATCATGAAATTTCTGTTCTCAAAGAGCGATATCCAGAAGATGTCGTTAATCTCAAAGTTGATACTCATGTTGATAAGAAAGGTGATATTACACTTTTATATAAAATTGTTGAAGGTTTAGCTGAACGTTCATTCGGAATTGCAATTGCTAAATGTGTCAAATTTCCTGAACATATTATCAAAGTATCTTTTTATCTTTTTTATTACCGTAATTTTTTACATAATTTTTTAGGATGCTAAAAGAATTCTTAATTATCTTGAAACAAATTCATGGGAAAATGCTGATAAATTTGATCCTTTAATTCCTATTGAATTTTCTGATGAAAAAATTTCAAAAGTTGAAGATATTGTTTCAAAATTGAAAGCTTTAAAAGACATCAAAGATCCGCAAGAACTTCGTCGTCAAATTCTTGAAACAATTCCAAATGAGCTTTAAAAAACAATTTTTTGATACCGGTTTTGATTTTTTTATTGCAAATTTTGAATAAATTTATTGTTTTTTGTTTTTGTCATTAGTTTTTTTGAAAATAATCCTATGTAATATCATAAAATTCTATGATTTTTAATGGAATTCTATGATATTACATAGGTGTATCTCATTGATATTTAGTCAAAAAAATAAGGAATATAGCTATCAAACGTTTGATAATCTAAAGTTTGTTGTTGTGGATATTGTGAACTATGACATCCATATCGATTATCAACATATCCACTATAATCTTGTTTAGTTTGAGGAGCTGTTTGAGCATATGATGGTTGAACTGGAGCAACCATTGTTGAAGTACTTCCAATTACTGTATCTGGAGATGGATAAGCGCAAACTTGTGCTTTGTTGATCCAAATCTGAAAACGATGTCGAAAAGCGCTTTATGCACTATAGTATTAGTACTAATCACATATCTTATAAGGAATAAGCTTATTTTTTGTTTAACGTTTGCAAATAATTCAAAACAATAAATTGCATTACAGTATTCCAGAATCAATAAATATTTGTTTACTAAATGTACCTTAAAATAAGTGCAAAAAAAGAATATACAATATACGATTTTTGCTACAGTAATCAAAAAAAGAAAAATTTGTCTTCATTCAATCAATTCCAAAATTTCTTTCATTCATTCTTTATCCCATGGTAATTCCCATTCTTCACTTTCTTCATTCCATGGAAACATTAATTCTTCATCATTTTCATCAACAAAGCTAACATATGAAGTATTTGTTTCAGAAGCTGAACTAATTTTCCCAATTCTTTCCATAATATTCAATTATTGAATCACAACCATTTTCATTTTGCAATCAATTATAATATTCTCGAATAAGTTCTTTGCATGCATTAGAAACTCCATAGAGGTACCATAATTCATTTTCTGTATGTTTATTTTCCTAAAATTTAAAAATGTAAAATCAAAAAATATAATTTAAAACTCACAATAATAAAATCAAACATTGTTCCAATATCCAATGTTTCAGGAATATTATTAACTTTATATTAGACATTTGTTTAAAATGTTGAATTTCCATCAATTTGTTTGCAGTCATTTCAGTAACATTGCTTTCATCAGAAGTACATGTACTAAGAGTTTAAAATATAATTTTAAGAAATACAATAAAATAAAAAAAACTTACAAATCCAAAGATTTAAGCTTCGGAAGATTTTTTACAATATCTTCAAGCAAAACAATTTCACCATTGGGATATTTGACAGATTGAAAATTCATTATTAATTTTTCTGCATTTCCAGCAATATACATAAATTCTTCAAATTTCAAACATTGTTTATAACGTCCAAAACATGCAATATTTGCATCACTTTTATAAATCCAAGAAATTATCGGTGAAACATTACCAGAGCGATTATTAAATTCATGTTGGATCCATGCTTTGAAATTTAAAGTTTGAGAATCTTTGAATCCAAAACAACGTTTTCCATGAGAATAACATGCATACCAGTCATCATCATAACATTTAAGTAATGGAACAATAACGACAGGATTTACAATGAAAAAGTATTTACATATTTGAAGCAATTTTTGAAACAATGTTGAACTTGTTGCATTTTTTGCAGCATAATATACAATCTTTTCAAAAATTGAGAAAGATTGACGTTTGGAGGTTTTAGGATCAAAATAACAAAGAAGTATTGCAGTTGATGTTGAAGATAACCAAGAATCAGATGGCCGAGAACTTTGTACAGATTCTGAATCAGAGGTTGTAGAATAAAAGCCATTTTGTCCAATATAACGGTTCCATAATTTTTGTTGTTGCAAAAAAAAGAAGAGAGAGAAAAGTGAAAATGCAAAGAATGAATGAATGAAATTTTCAGGTTGCAAAAAATGAGAGAAATGACAGTCGAGCGCAGCTTTTAAAAATTTACATAAAAATGATATGCAAAATTTTTCGAGAAGAAAAAACACCAAAACATAATTTGACAATATAATATAAAAATGTTCCAGAATAAAGTGCATTGTTTAAAAAAAGAAATTTTTGTTTAATCAAAAATGTAACAAAAAATAAAATAAAATCAAAGTGTTACAGTAACATTGTAAAAACATTCAAAATAATTTAAACACAAATTACTCTAAAAATTTGTGGCATTGCTGGAATTAACTGAAATTACAAGATTTTTTCCGGTGCGTATGTCAAAAAGAAAACTTTTTCTAATTCCGATTTCAAAAAGTCCGAAATACCGAAATCGAAATATTGCAGAACTCAGATTAGAAATTGTTAAATTTGTAAAAACGTGAAATATTTGCCCCCGTTTTTATACCCATAAATGCCATTTTTACTGTAGATTCAATTCCAAGAACGTTAGCTGTTACAAGTTCATTTGTTGCCGAAGATAACATAAATTTTTTGTGGCAGTAATATTTTAAAACCTTTTTGTATACGTTTAACTCGTATTAATTTATTTTTGTAAAAAAGTATAATAAAAAGTTTGAGCAAAGAAAAAATTCAAAAATACACGTAAAATAAAAAACATCCTATTTCCAAAAAAAAAAACGTTTTCATAATAAAATTTCACTGGGAATGAAATGCTGCAAAAGAAGCACTTCGATGCATTGTAGGTTGCGGATATTCAATTCGGGGTTCTCTTTGACGTTGATATGAATCATGATAATATGGATATAAAATTTTTATAAATTTTATATTTTTTAATATCTTTTAACAAAAAATGAAATACCATTGTAGTTATAATTTGACACATCTGTGACAACGTTTGAATCTCACTTTGTCAGACAAATTTGCTACAAAAAAATATATTATAAAACAGAAAAATACATGAAAACTGAAGCATCAAAACACGTCAATTTTCCCTATACACTTTTAAACCCCCAAAAGACTTAATTAATTAAAGCAAAGTAAAGTACATATATATAAAAGTTTCATTAAGATTAATTATTTATGCTACAAAAAACAGAGATTTTTAATTATTTCTTTTTTATGAATAATTATTTTCGGAAAACAAAAATAGAAAATTATAATGGGTTTTAAACTTTTTGTCACGTTTTTTTGAATTTCATCGTTTCAAATCTGACACATTTTTGTTACAAAATTTGGATTAAAAAAATATATTTCACTGTAACCTTAATTTATTCAATTCATTTCGATTTATAAATACGTGACTTTTAAACTTTTTTTCAAAATTATTCCAACATTCTTCTTTTTGTTATCATAATCCTGAACATGCGTCACTGAAAATAATAATAACAATACCCCTCGAAACATTTGTTCTTTGGAAAAAAAATATTTTATTTATTAAAGCTGAAATTTACAGAAAGTGTAAATTAACCGTGATTCGAACATTATAACCAAGGTTCCGCAAATTTGAAACTATTAATGACAAAAAATTTTTGATAACTACCAACCAACCTCCTTATGTCTATTTTAATGGACTTGAAAAAGGATACAAAAAACTATGTAAATTAATTTTCTTATGTTTTCCAAACTTGATGCTAATGACGAAACCTAGAAAAAAATTTTGGTACTAAAATGCGACAAAAAGCACGTTTTTCTTAATTAAATCCTCCCCTGAAAAAATTTTAAAACACCAAAATTTGCTCTTGATTTTTATGAAGCACTGTAAAAAAGCGTTTTTGCTTTATCAAAATGTTTACAACACATTTTGCCAAAAGTGAAGGTTGTTGAAAAAAATTTTAAAAATGCGCGAAATTTTCGAACAAAAAAAGTTTTTTGCAAAAAAAAGAGTTAAAACTCTTTTGAATCTATAAAATTAAACTTATCTATTCTATTATTAGCTAATACTATTTTACTTACAAATTATACTATTATGGAGTATAAACCAGTATTGCCATATTTGAAGAATAAAGCAGCAGGAAGTGCATATGTATTTTTACGAAAGGTAAAATCTTTATCTTTTTATACAAAAGTACCTTTATCTTATATTTTATACATCTATTATAGGATTCTCGTGATCTATTTAATGAAGATGCTCGACTTGTTGCTGATGAACTTTTAATGAGTGATGTTTCAATGAAAACTCATCAATTGGGTAAGCTTTTAACAGCTTAAAAGCATCTATTAATTTTGTTTTTTTAGATGATGATTCAGAAATAACTGTACTTTCTTTAAATAAAAGTCAACTGAATCGTGTTATTCGAGATTTATTACTTATTATTCGATGCAGGGTTGAAGTATATGAAGAATCAGAAGATGGAAAAACTTTTGAATGTATTTCTAAGGGTGATCTTACAAATTATGAAGACTTTGCTGATATTGTTGAAAGTTCTGTTGAACTTGGTGAGCTTTCATCTGTTATGTGTATTCGACTTCATGGAAAAGATTCATCTGAAGATGTTTGTTTTTTGTTCGCTTACTTTTCGTTGGCGATTAATTTCTACTTTTTAAGAACAATGTTTCGGTTGTTTTATGTAATCTTCGAGATATGAGAATTACTGTTGCTGAATTTACTGATACTCCAAACTTTTATTATCTTTCTGTAAGCTTTTTAAACTTTCGCATCGATTTTAACAATAGTTTTATAGGAATGTATTCAAAATACAGTACCTCGTGAATGCCTTATCTTCAAATCTGATGCAGATGTTAGACCAGAAGGATATAAGAATTTACTTACATGTTTTAATCGTTCAAATGTCCCAACTATTGAATCTCGTTATTCTTCTGATGAAATAGAAAAAAAGAAAACTGATTTTATTTCACTTTTATTTAAGCCTTCAAAAGGTTTTGCAGGTACTGTAGTTTTGAAACTAAGCTTTTTTTAACATCTATTTTTAGAACCAAGCTTATCAAAGAATATCCTTGAAACTGCTGCACCACTTTTTCGACATTTACGACTTCTTTCTGATTTTCAAGAAAAATTTTTTCTTATTGAATACAAATCTGTTGGACATTTACATTTGGATTCTGCTGCTGTAAGAGCTCTTGAATTATTTTCACTTGTTCAAGATGATGATGATGAACCTGTTCGAGGTTTTGGTACACTTTATGATCATATTAATAAATGCCGTTCTGATGCTGGACGAAAATTGCTTCGACAATGGATGCGTCGACCACTTTCTGATTTACGTCGAATTAATGAAAGACTTGATGCTGTTGAAGCTTTAACTGAATCTCATTCGCCTCGATCTGTTCTTTCTGATTCACTTTTGCGACAGGTTCCGGATATTTCTGCAATTGAAAGAAAGTTATTACAAAAAAAAGCAAATCTTTTTGATTGTTATCGGCTTTATCGACTTGTTGGATTACTTTCAAAGGTTTGTTTTTGATAATGAATAAATAGTTAATACAAAAAATTAAATTATTTTTAGTTTGATTCAGTATTAATGGATCTTTATGATGATCATTCTGAAGCTAAAGCTGCAGCTGTAAAAGCACTTATGTGGGATCCAATTCAAAATTCAATTCAAGAATTAAATGCATTTGCAAGAGTTATTGAAGATTTTGTTGATATTGAATATGCTGATAAAAATGATACATATCGAATTAAGCCAGAAAAGAATGATCAACTTGCAGAATGTTTTGAAGCAATGGAAAGATTAGAAAAGGAAGCGAAAAGATTGGAAAATAAAGTTGGATTTGCATTTTCTAGAATTTTTATTACGGTATGATTTTTAGGCTATCACGAGAACAGGTGTTGATTCACTTAAAATTGAAAGAACAGCTGATGGTGGATTTGTTTTTCGTGTACCATTAAAAGAAGAAAAGAATGTTACTAAACATGGCGGATTTACCGTTTCTTCTGTTACAAAAGGTTCTGGAATTAATTTTGTTAATGCTGATCTCACAACTGTTAGTGAAGAATATGTAGAATTTTCAAAAAGATATAATCAAATTCAAGAAGAAATGATTGCTGAAGTATTAGAAGTTGCACAAGAAAATATTACAAAATTGCAAAAAATGAATGATGTTTTATCTGTTATTGATGTTTTGGTTGCATTCAGCGTTGTTGCAGGTAATTCAAGCAATACATATGTTCGTCCACAATTGGAAGAAAAGGGAACTGGCATTTTTGAATTAATTCAATGTCGACATCCTGTTATCGAAGAAAAGAATGATATTCAATATATTGCAAATGATGTTAATCTTCATTACAGTATGATTTGTTTTATATATTTTAATTACGTAGTTATAAAAATGAAATTGCTTTAGCTCAAAAAGATGGAAAAATTACTGGTCCACGGTTTGCTGTTGTTACAGGTGCAAATATGGGTGGTAAAAGTACATATTTGCGTGCTGCTGGTCTTACTGTAATCCTTGCTCAAATGGGTTGCTTCGTTCCGTGTGATTCTGCACGATTTTCTGTTTTTGTTGGAATTCATACAAGAGTTGGTGCAAGTGATTATCAGTGTTTGTTTTACTATTTTTTTATATACATTGCATTTTTGTTGCTATTTTTAGGTAATGGTGTTTCAACATTTATGGCTGAAATGGTTGATTGTGTTGCAATTTTGGATGCTGCAAAATCGACAAGTTTAGTACTTGTTGATGAACTTGGTCGGGGAACTTCAACTTATGATGGTTTTGGTATGGCTTGGGGTGTTGCAAAGTATGCTTATTTTTATAATTTAGATAATTTTAATTTTATTTTAGTCATATTTTAAACAAAATTGGTGCATTCTGTTTATTTGCAACTCATTATCATGAAATTTCTGTTCTCAAAGAGCGATATCCAGAAGATGTCGTTAATCTCAAAGTTGATACTCATGTTGATAAGAAAGGTGATATTACACTTTTATATAAAATTGTTGAAGGTTTAGCTGAACGTTCATTCGGAATTGCAATTGCTAAATGTGTCAAATTTCCTGAACATATTATCAAAGTATCTTTTTATCTTTTTTATTACCGTAATTTTTTACATAATTTTTTAGGATGCTAAAAGAATTCTTAATTATCTTGAAACAAATTCATGGGAAAATGCTGATAAATTTGATCCTTTAATTCCTATTGAATTTTCTGATGAAAAAATTTCAAAAGTTGAAGATATTGTTTCAAAATTGAAAGCTTTAAAAGACATCAAAGATCCGCAAGAACTTCGTCGTCAAATTCTTGAAACAATTCCAAATGAGCTTTAAAAAACAATTTTTTGATACCGGTTTTGATTTTTTTATTGCAAATTTTGAATAAATTTATTGTTTTTTGTTTTTGTCATTAGTTTTTTTGAAAATAATCCTATGTAATATCATAAAATTCTATGATTTTTAATGGAATTCTATGATATTACATAGGTGTATCTCATTGATATTTAGTCAAAAAAATAAGGAATATAGCTATCAAACGTTTGATAATCTAAAGTTTGTTGTTGTGGATATTGTGAACTATGACATCCATATCGATTATCAACATATCCACTATAATCTTGTTTAGTTTGAGGAGCTGTTTGAGCATATGATGGTTGAACTGGAGCAACCATTGTTGAAGTACTTCCAATTACTGTATCTGGAGATGGATAAGCGCAAACTTGTGCTTTGTTGATCCAAATCTGAAAACGATGTCGAAAAGCGCTTTATGCACTATAGTATTAGTACTAATCACATATCTTATAAGGAATAAGCTTATTTTTTGTTTAACGTTTGCAAATAATTCAAAACAATAAATTGCATTACAGTATTCCAGAATCAATAAATATTTGTTTACTAAATGTACCTTAAAATAAGTGCAAAAAAAGAATATACAATATACGATTTTTGCTACAGTAATCAAAAAAAGAAAAATTTGTCTTCATTCAATCAATTCCAAAATTTCTTTCATTCATTCTTTATCCCATGGTAATTCCCATTCTTCACTTTCTTCATTCCATGGAAACATTAATTCTTCATCATTTTCATCAACAAAGCTAACATATGAAGTATTTGTTTCAGAAGCTGAACTAATTTTCCCAATTCTTTCCATAATATTCAATTATTGAATCACAACCATTTTCATTTTGCAATCAATTATAATATTCTCGAATAAGTTCTTTGCATGCATTAGAAACTCCATAGAGGTACCATAATTCATTTTCTGTATGTTTATTTTCCTAAAATTTAAAAATGTAAAATCAAAAAATATAATTTAAAACTCACAATAATAAAATCAAACATTGTTCCAATATCCAATGTTTCAGGAATATTATTAACTTTATATTAGACATTTGTTTAAAATGTTGAATTTCCATCAATTTGTTTGCAGTCATTTCAGTAACATTGCTTTCATCAGAAGTACATGTACTAAGAGTTTAAAATATAATTTTAAGAAATACAACAAAATAAAAAAAACTTACAAATCCAAAGATTTAAGCTTCGGAAGATTTTTTACAATATCTTCAAGCAAAACAATTTCACCATTGGGATATTTGACAGATTGAAAATTCATTATTAATTTTTCTGCATTTCCAGCAATATACATAAATTCTTCAAATTTCAAACATTGTTTATAACGTCCAAAACATGCAATATTTGCATCACTTTTATAAATCCAAGAAATTATCGGTGAAACATTACCAGAGCGATTATTAAATTCATGTTGGATCCATGCTTTGAAATTTAAAGTTTGAGAATCTTTGAATCCAAAACAACGTTTTCCATGAGAATAACATGCATACCAGTCATCATCATAACATTTAAGTAATGGAACAATAACGACAGGATTTACAATGAAAAAGTATTTACATATTTGAAGCAATTTTTGAAACAATGTTGAACTTGTTGCATTTTTTGCAGCATAATATACAATCTTTTCAAAAATTGAGAAAGATTGACGTTTGGAGGTTTTAGGATCAAAATAACAAAGAAGTATTGCAGTTGATGTTGAAGATAACCAAGAATCAGATGGCCGAGAACTTTGTACAGATTCTGAATCAGAGGTTGTAGAATAAAAGCCATTTTGTCCAATATAACGGTTCCATAATTTTTGTTGTTGCAAAAAAAAGAAGAGAGAGAAAAGTGAAAATGCAAAGAATGAATGAATGAAATTTTCAGGTTGCAAAAAATGAGAGAAATGACAGTCGAGCGCAGCTTTTAAAAATTTACATAAAAATGATATGCAAAATTTTTCGAGAAGAAAAAACACCAAAACATAATTTGACAATATAATATAAAAATGTTCCAGAATAAAGTGCATTGTTTAAAAAAAGAAATTTTTGTTTAATCAAAAATGTAACAAAAAATAAAATAAAATCAAAGTGTTACAGTAACATTGTAAAAACATTCAAAATAATTTAAACACAAATTACTCTAAAAATTTGTGGCATTGCTGGAATTAACTGAAATTACAAGATTTTTTCCGGTGCGTATGTCAAAAAGAAAACTTTTTCTAATTCCGATTTCAAAAAGTCCGAAATACCGAAATCGAAATATTGCAGAACTCAGATTAGAAATTGTTAAATTTGTAAAAACGTGAAATATTTGCCCCCGTTTTTATACCCATAAATGCCATTTTTACTGTAGATTCAATTCCAAGAACGTTAGCTGTTACAAGTTCATTTGTTGCCGAAGATAACATAAATTTTTTGTGGCAGTAATATTTTAAAACCTTTTTGTATACGTTTAACTCGTATTAATTTATTTTTGTAAAAAAGTATAATAAAAAGTTTGAGCAAAGAAAAAATTCAAAAATACACGTAAAATAAAAAACATCCTATTTCCAAAAAAAAAAACGTTTTCATAATAAAATTTCACTGGGAATGAAATGCTGCAAAAGAAGCACTTCGATGCATTGTAGGTTGCGGATATTCAATTCGGGGTTCTCTTTGACGTTGATATGAATCATGATAATATGGATGTTGTGAAGGAGGATATATCATTGAATTTGGATAATATTGTAAATTTGTAGAAGAATTGTACATTTGTGTTTGATAATCTAAAGTTTGTTGTTGTGGATATTGTGAACTATGACATCCATATCGATTATCAACATATCCACTATAATCTTGTTTAATTTGAGGAGCTGTTTGAGCATATGATGGTTGAACTGGAGCAACCATTGTTGAAGTACTTCCAATTACTGTATCTGGAGATGGATTATGCCAAAGATCATGTGAACTTGGAGGTGAAGGGAAGTTACTACTTGTATCAGAATGTCCTGATGTATTTGTTGTAGAATTTTGATATGAATTTGGTGATCCATAAGCACTATCACTAACATGTGGACTAACAGATAAACTTTGTGGAACATGAGCCGATGGTGGATTATTAGAAAAATTTGAAGGAGGATTTTGTTGTTGTAAAGTTGAAGGGCGTTGATTTTGATTAGGTTGAAGTTGTTGATATTGTTGTTGCTGTTGCTGTGGAAGAATTTGTGGTTGGCTTGTTGGAGTCATTTGTGGAGGAGGATATGGATATGGTAACATTTGTTGATGCATTCCAGCATAAGCTTGCATTTGAAAAGTTGGATCATTTGAAGGATAAAGACCCATCATCATTTGTTGTTGTGCTATTGCATTAGCTTGAAAATTTTGCATATTTTGTTGTTGTTGTTGTGCTGAAGATGTTGAAGCTTGTGGAACAGCCTTTTTTCTTTTAGCTTTTCGAACACTGTTATTATTTGAAGATAATCTTTCAATATTAGGGAATTGAGGAGAAAGATTAACAGCTGGACCAGTAATTGCTTTCATTTTTGGATATTTTGGATGTTCAATTGGTGGAAAAATAGGCATGCAAGGCATGGGCACTTGTGCTCCAGCATTTCGAAGAAGCTCAGCAATTTCAGTAAATCCTTTTAAATTAGCAATTTGAAGTGGAGTTTCATCACAATCATTTGAAGCATTGATTTCTGCTTTATTTGCTCGCATTTGATTAATTAAAAGTTTAACTGCTTCAATTTGATTTGATTGAACGGCCAAAAAGAGTGGAGTTTGTTGCTAGAAAAGAAATATCATAACTTAGTCAGAAAGTAAAAGGCAAACTTACATGAACATCATGTGCAGAAACAGCAGCACCTCTTGAAATAAGAAGTTTTAAAATTTGTATTGAATTACATGCAGCTGCTTCATGAATTGCCATTCTACCATTATAATCAGCAGAAGCCTTGTCACCAGTTTTATCAATTTGAATACTTGGATGTTTTAATAATGCTTCAGCAATCGATACCATATCATTGTCATTATCGATTCGACAACATTTAATTAAAGCGGTATCATTTGTATGAGCAACCGCATTTACGTCAACATTCTCCACCTTTAAAATTTTTTGAACCATTTCCAAAGATTTTGTTGAAACTGCATCAAACAATGCTGTTCTTCCATCATCATCTTGAATATTTACATCAATTTGGCCAAGTAAATATGTAGCAACTTCAGTTCGACCATTTCTTACAGCTAAATGTAATGCTGTTGCACCACTATCATCTTGTGCATCAATTGGACATCCAATAGAAACAAGCTTTTTAATATCTTCAATAACTTGTGAATCGGCTTTATCCGAAACACATTCAATTGCCCAATGAATACAAGTTCTTCCATCAGAATCAACAACCTTTGCACATGGAATTAATCTTGGAATATGTTCATCAGATATTGGTTCTGCAGATGCAGCATGTTGATGAAGTTCTGTAAAAATTCTATCATGTTGAATTGGTGTTGCTTGGGGCATTGGTTGTTCTTCACGGAATCTTTTTGCAGCAGGTTCAATGGAAGAAACAGAGTTATCAAGTCCTGGGATGTATACGGTATTTGCAGCAGTATCTCCAATCAAAGATTGTCGGTCAAATTGATTTCCATAAGGACGTTTTTGATGCATATTTTGTCTTTTGCTTAATTCTTCTGATGTTGGTGGGTAAAATATGGTTCGAACAATAACTTTTTTAACATGCCGTTGTAGAACATTTAATAAAAGCATTATTACAGCAGCAAAAGCAAGAACACCAAAAATAACATAGCCAATAATTGAGGGACTTTCAGAAGAAGGTTTTTGCATTACTCGAGCATCAGCTACCGTAATATTTAAATCTGATAAAACCTAAAAAATATTTTTTTCCACTTGTCGAAATTTTGTTTTTAAACATACATCTTTTCGAGAATCTGCAGCAAGCATATCAGCAGCCGATTGAGAATTTGTAAAGCATTTTTTATTTTCAATTTGAACATCCATTTGCAATGAAGAACTCAAAGAAGAAAGTTGTTGACAGACGGAGACATCCAAAATAAGATAAACTTTAACCCCTTTCTTTTCATTATCAACAGAACGCTTTTTAATTGAATGATAAGAGTCATCAGGCTTCATTTGGATTAAAGAACCTTGTCCATCAATTGAACTCCATTTATAAATCATTGGATTTCCATTTGTATCAAGTTGATAATGAACAGATGAATGTAAAAGTTGAGATAAAGTTACTAAAAGTTTTGAAGCAATATTTTTGATGAAATTATCAGGATCTGTGATAAGAGTTAAAACAAGTATTTCAGGTAATACTTCTTTCATTTCAACACAATCTCCACCATCCCATCCACATGCAGCAGAATTACATTCAGGATTACATAATCCATTACCATATTCTTTTAAGCAATAATCTTCAAAAGGACATTTTGTTGGAGTTTTTTCTTGACAATCAAAACCATCAAAAAGACATCCTTCATTATTACAGATTTCATCACAATGATCATTTCGAAAAACATATTTACAAAAGGAAGCATAGGCACAATTTCCAAATGGTTCAGAAATGGAAGCAGAACAATCACCACCATCATACTTACATCCAGGATAATTACATTCTTTATCACATTTACCATTTCCAGAAAGCTTTTCACATTCATTTCTTTGACATTCTTCTTTTTCTTTTAATTCTTCAGGTTTATATTTTTCAATGTTAACTTTTTCTTGACAATATCGTCCTGCATATCCAAATGGCCAAATATATGGACATTTACAAACAAAATCATTATCAAGATTTTCACATGTTCCACCATTTTGACAAATAACTTTTGAACATTTATTTTGATTTTTTTCACAAAATATTCCATTAAAACCTTCAGGGCATTGACATTGTTGTTCTCCAGGGTTACAAAATCCACCATTTTGGCATTTTGTTGTATCGCAGATATCTGTTCTTGTTTCACAATTATTTCCAGTAAAACCTTTTGGACATTTACAAATAAAACTTCCATGAATATTATATGTCATACAAGTTCCATTATTTAAACATGGTTCATTTTGGCACGGATCTGTCACAGGAATTTCACAATGTTTTCCAATATGTGTTGAAGGGCATTTACATGAATATCCGTTAACTTCATCAATGCAGATTCCATTTCCACAAACATTTTGTTTACATTCATTAATGTTTATCTAAAAAAGATTTGGGTATTGTTGTTTTAAGAGATTAAGGACGTACTTCACAATTAATTCCTTTATACCCTAGAGGGCATTGGCATTGAAAGCCATGTACAGTATCTTGACATTCACCAACAAGACATGGGCTATCTTTACAACTTTGAATTTTTTGTTCACAAAATTCTCCCCCATATCCATTTTTGCATTCACATGTATAAGAACTAAAAAAAGTATTTTTACTGTAGTAAGTTTTCATGCAAATTTTACTTGTAATTATTTGTTGGATGACATTTAATTGAATTTTCACTACAATTATTACTTTCACATGGATCAGGCTTTATTAATTCACAGCTTTTTCCACTAAATCTTGCAGAACATTGACAAAATTCTTCACCAAATGGTGTCTTTTGACAAACTCCACCATGCATGCACATAAGTTTATTACATGCTGGAGAATACGGTTTTGGAATTTCACAATGTTTACCATTCCATGATGGCATACAAATACATTTAAAATCTCCAGCTAAATCAATACAAGTTCCACCATTCAAACATGGACGACCCTCACATTCATCAATTAAAATATCACAATTTGGTCCATCATATCCTTTTTCACATTCACATTTATATCCCCCAAATTCATTGATACATTTTCCTTTATAACATGGAGATTGTATTTCACATTCATTGATATCAATGTTACAGTATTCACCCTAAAAAAAGATCAGCATGTTTTTTGGGTTTCGTGAAATTGGAATTTTGGTTTATAAAATTCGAATTGCGGGCACAAAAATTATTTCGAAATTCGAAATTTATTTCTTTTATTATCTTTTTAAGGAAAATTTTAATAATAAAAATTTCGGATTTCAAAATATGGAATTTGTGTTTGTGTGTGTTTTTTTCGATTTTGGACACAAAAAATTATTTCGGGAATTTCAATTTCGAAGATTTTTGGTGTTTATCAATTTTCAAGATTACAACTTACAGTAAAACCTTTATCACAAAAACATGAAAAATTTCCATTTGTAATATCTGCGAAGCATTGTCCATTTTGGCATTTATTTTTATTTAAGCATGGATTTTCAAATTGACAATAAATTCCAATTCGATCTTCTTGGCATTCACATTCATAACTTCGAATTTTATCAATACATTTTGATCCTTGATAACAAAGATTATTTTCACAATCATTAACATTTATTTCACAATTTTTTCCTTCAAATCCATAAACGCATGCACATTGATATGTGCCATATGTATCAATACAAGATCCACCATTTTGGCATAAATTTGAACCAAAAATGCTACATTCATCAATATTTTGTCTGCAATCATTTCCTGTAAAACCATTTGGACAAACGCAATGAAATTCATTTTTTCCATCAATGCATGATCCACCATTTGTACATTTTGAAAGATTTTTTCCTGCATCACCAAGATTTGGATTATCATATCTTTCACAATCATTTATATTTTCTTCACAAAGATCTCCGGTAAATCCTGCTGGGCATTTACATGTAAAATCTATTCCATTTTTAGAAGAAGATTTTGTTAAACATATTCCACCATTTTGACATGGATGACCTGAACATCCCCCAGAAGAATATTCTTTATCACAATGAACTCCAATAAATCCTGTTGAGCACCGACAAAAATAGCTTCCTGGTGAATTTACACATTCTCCATTATTACAAAGTGTTGCGTCATTTTCACATTCATTGATATCTCTTTCACATCTTTCACCGCTCCATCCAGAATCACATAAACAATTTATTGAAGTTCCATTTTTGCTGGTACTACAAATTCCATGTCCAGAACATGAAACCGGATCACAAAGAGTTTTTGTATCACATTTTTCACCTTCAAATCCATAAAAGCAATCACAAATTGCATTTTCAATTGTTCCATTCAAACGGCAATGGCCATTTTTGCAGACTTTTGTATCACAGGCATTTGAAATTTTTGTTTCACAAAGACTTCCAGAATATCCTAAAAAATTTTGAATTTGGTTTTTTCGTGTCAAGAAAAAAGATACAGTAATTTTTTGAATGCTTACTGAAAGTTAAGATTTAATTTTCTTATTAAAGACATTTTTGTTTCATATTTTTTTAAATAAAAAAATCACACTTTTTTTTACTGTTCAATCCTGTTTTTTTCCTGCGCAAAAAAATGATAAATGGCATGAACTTTTAGTTCTTTCTTTTTTGAACAGTAGCAAAGCAAGAAAAAAAATGGTTGAGAAAATGTCAGCAAAAAAAAAAGAAAGTGAGAAATGATTGGCCTCCAAAAACAATGAATGCTTCATTCCCGTTCGTTCATTGTGAATAAATAACTACTTTTTTTATCGAAAAGTTCAAAACTCCTGTTTTTTTTTCTTTCTTTTTTATGAAAATGCCAAAAAATGCCATAGAAAAGATTTTTGAAAACTTACCAAGTGGGCAATGGCATTTAAATTTATTTGCAGAATTTGTCAATTCACAAATTCCATTATTTTCACATGGATTTTCAGGGCATTTTTGAAATTCACAATTTGTTCCAGCAAAATCTGTTGTACATCTGAAAAAAATTTATGAATTAAATTGTATTTTGTGATTTATTTAATTTTTATGTTACAAAGATTTTTGTAGTATTAAAAGCAGTATTTTTGTAACAAAATTTGATCCTTTTTTAAACTTTTTTTCTTTGCTTGCCCACTTTAGTCATGGGAATGAAATTCTTTTTTGATGGCCCTCAATTAATCTTTTGCAAACATGTTTGCCCCTTTTTTTTGCTGTATTAACCCAAAAAAAATTTTTGCCGAGAAACTTTTTTTTTCTCGCAGAAAAAAACATATTAAATAAAGTTTTGTAAAAAAGTGATTAAATTTCAAATCAAAGTTTGCTTTTCCCATGCCTGCTTTTTACTTTAAAAAACATCTTTTTTTTCAACAAATATTATTTTTTTTTCTCAAAAGAAAGACGACTCATTTGAATGTCTTTTTTTGGTTGATAGAAAATGAAGAAAAAAATTTAGTCACGGAACATTTGATATAAATTTATTCCAAAAAGTTGATCAAACCAGAAATTTTTTTTGCCTTTCTTCTAAAAACGCCTTTCAAAAAAAAAGCAAAGAAAATGGCCTTGTAAAAAATAAAAACTCTCACAAGTTTTTCAACACTTTATTTTTGCCGCAAATTGTAAAATTGTCACAGGCACAAAAAATAGATTAATTCAATCACATTTTTTCAATGCCATAAAAAGAAGATATTTGCCTTTTTATTTTTTTAAATGTTGTAATTTCTGAATACAAAAGTTAAAAGAATTTATATGATGATTAAGTGGATAAGCGGAAAAATTTCTTTTCGGTAAATCACCCAAAAAGGTGTCAAAAAAATTTTATTGAATTAAATTTGAAAAAATGTGACGGTTATTATTTTTCAAGTATTCCCGCAAAACCCAAATCTCAATCCTCAAAAGATTCCCACAAAAACTTTTTATAATTCATAATTTGCGTGACGGGGCATTTTTTTGCATGAAAAAAGAAGGGGACGGGACACCTGCTGGCAAAAGGAAGAAAGAGAGAAAGAGGGAACGGGAATCATCCCTTTTTTTAAAGTGTCAAAAAAAAGAAACCCTCATTGTTTAAAAAATATAAAAAAATTCTTTCCCATCAAAATTCCGTTTTTTTGCTTTTAACCTTTTTTTGCATTCAAAAAAAACAAAAACATTCAAAACAGCTTTTTAAAAATGGCAAGAAGCGGGAAAAAATTCAAAGCAAAAAATTTTAGGTCCAAAAATTTTGAGGTAAAAAGTCTGTCAAAAAAACTTACTTGCACTGCTTTTTTAGTTTTCCGGTAATTGAATCGGGTAATAATTGACATTGTCCAAAATTTAAACAATCTGAATCTTTGGCACAAATGTTTTCTAAAAAAGTGGAAAAATTATTTTTTTTTCAAAAATGATTTATCGCTGCTGCATTGTTTTTTTTGCAACAAAGAAAAATCATTTTTCTTTCAAACACAAAAAGCTTATTTTTATCGATTTTTTTGTTGTAAAAAATTACAAAAAAATTACATTTTCTATTTTTTTTAATTTTTACAAGTCATTGTTTAAATTTTACCTGATGTAGCAAAAATTGGTAATAAAATATAAATAATTAAAAATGGCAGCAATAATATTCTATTTCTATTCATTTTTTGTAAATTAACAAATATAATTACAGCGAAATAAATTATAAATTCATTAAAAAAGTGTTTAGGAAACGGCACAAAAATAGCCTAAAATGAAGCTTTTTGAATTACTTTTGTTTTTACATTTTTAATTGTTTAAAAAAAGCGCAGAAAATACAATTTTCGATTTTTGGAAGAAAAATTACAGCAAAAATAAAGAAGATTTTTGGTTGATAGAAAAAAAATGTTTTTTTCGAACAAAGAAAATCCAAAAATATTTTTTGCCAAAATGTTTAGGGCAAATTTGTATTTACATCTTCTTTTTTTTGCTATCAATGAGAATTGATCTTCTTTTTTTAAACATTTATATTTGTTTTTATAGGGAAGAAAAAAAATTGTGTTAAAACACGAAAAAAATAAGAAAATCATTTTTTATCAGTTAAAATTTTAGGGTGTTCCGAAACCGGAAAAAAATTTTGGTGATAAGCTTTCATCAAAAAAATAGAGGGAAATGTATTCATGAGAAAATGAAAAACAAACAAAACCAAAAAAAGAAGGGCATTTTTGGTGGTAAAACAAGAGACACCTGAAACAAAAAAAACATAGAAAAAGCAAAAAAGTTGAATAATGAGCGCCAAATTGATCCTTAATTGAATTATGGAAGGTATGGAATGAGAGAGAAAGGATGAGGCCCTAAATCCGGGGACATCAGTCATGGTCCTAAGAAAAAAGATGATTGAAAGGCAAAAAAAGGAAAAGAAGAAGAGAGATGACTGACTTGCGCAACAAGTCTCAATCGTCAATGTTTTATATTTTTTTTGTTCGAATCAAAAAATATGCAAATGGAAAAAAGAGAGAAAGAAAGAACTTTCTGCAAAAAAAGAAGGGAGTGGCTTGAAAAAAAAGGGGAAGAAAAAAAATCTGTTTTAAAAATTTGTAGTATTTTTTCTTGAGTGATTTTTTTGTTCATAGATGATTCGAAGACGAAGAATGATTTGTGAAAGATAAAAACACTTAAAATGTTTAAAATTGCATATTTAAGGGATCATTTCGATTCCGGAAGGTGTAAAAGTGAGGAAAAAATGTTTTCCAACAAAAAGTGTCAAATTTGACCCATCTAAAATTGATGGCAGAACAATAAAAATTGAAATATTTGAAAGTGTAAAAAATGTATTAAATTGGGTTTTAATCGCGAAAAATGATTTCTTGTTTCCCAGGTATAATTTTAAAAAATAAATAAATATGAATTTAAACGCAGATAATTTGAATCAAAAAATGATGACAGTAATTTTTGGGATATATAAAATTTCCCAGAGATGAATGGGCATTATGAAAAAAAAATTTATTGGAAGGGAATTGCGTCATTCAATTAAATTAACTCCTGTTTTTTTTTTCGAAGAATACATGGAAGAAAGGATATTTCCCAGGACTCTCAGGAGGAGGTCGGCGCCCAAAATCATGTTTTCCCCTCATAATATTCTTGTTCTCCGTTATTTTCCCCCGTAAAGTAACGGTCATTCCAGAAATAAAAAAAAACAGAAGCAAAAAAACTACGATAACTCTTTTTTTTTTCTGTATAATAAAAAAAGAAGTGAAGTAACAGAACAACTGTTTTTGACCATCCGATTTTTCGATTTTTTTTCAGATAATCGTCGCAGCGTTTTGTTGTTTTTTTTATTTTTGAAAAAAAGTTCACCAAAAACATTTTTTTTCTTCAGCGGCATTTCATCGTTATTTAAATATTTTTTGAAAACGACGATAAAAAGAAAAAATGGGAGGTATTTTAGAATCAAACAAAGATGGGAAAAAGAAAAAGAGGTTAAATATTGCGTGTGCCATGAAACCCCGATAAATTCTTTCTCGGGCAGGTGGCAGCTGCTTTTGCAATTTTTAGGTCCTCCTGTTTTTTGTCCTTAAAAGTTTAAACAATAGCTGTGAAAAGTTTGCCGCACTATTGTTTGTAAAAACAATCTTTTAAGGCAAATTTTTGGGTTTGAAACAAAAAATATTTTCAAATAAAAACATTGTTTTTGACATTCACTAATAATTATATACTGTAATTAAACAGACTTGTTTGGAAAAATCTTTCAATTTTTAAAATTTTCTATAAATAAAAAACCCCTAAAATAATCAATTAAAGGAGGCGGACCCTTTGATCCATTTTTTAAAAAAAAGGATTTCGAAATATTTCTTTTTTTTTTCCAAACCATCGATATTCGTGATCAGGGTGACTCTTGAAACGAAAAAATATTTCCTTTGTTAAAAAAATAAAACAACGGAAGCTGCATTTTCGTTTCAAGAGTCACCCTGATCACGAATATCGATGGTTTGGAAAAAAAGAAATATTTCAAAATCCTTTTTTTTTTAAAAATGGATCAAAGGGTCCGCCTCCTTTAAGAGTGTTAAACACAAAAAATTGGTTAATTTAAAAAGCAAAAGTGTATTTTATCAAAAATGGCAAAATGAAAATTGTTGCTGATCAAAAAAAAGTGAAAAAATAAGGACAACAAAAATTGCGCATTTTTTCCGTGATTCACGCTTTTTCCTTTTTTTATTTGAAAGAAATAAAGCAGCAACAAACAATTGCCTCCCAAATTTTTTTTCTGATTTTCTTTTGTCCTCTGCTTTTTCTTTCTTCTTTTTTTGGTAAAAAGCAATGGAAGGGGTGGAATTATCAATATTTTCATTGTTATCAAATTTTGCTTGGACAAAAACATAAAAAATATTGCTTTAAAAAATTAAAATTGAATGTTGATCTGATTGTTAATGTTATTTTATTTGCATAACAGAAAATTATACGGTAATTTTTTCAAAACAATTTTTTACAATTTTGAAAAAAAAAATGCGACAGTTTCTTCTTTTTTTAATGAAAAACTTTCTCAAGGATTAATCCTAGGATTGTAAAAAACATTAAAAAAATACATTTTGGCACCTCTGTGCCAAAGAAAAAGGGCAATCGGATATTAAACGAAAAAAAGAAAAGAATCTCTTTTTTTTCCTTTTCGATTTTTAAAGCCATCGTGGGAAAAAGAGTCAAAAATTGTAAAAGAAATACCGCTACTTTTCAAGAATAATAATAATCCCATCAAAAATCGCAATCTTCAATAAAAGAATCTAATATCACTTTACTTTTTTTTATTTAAAAAGTGTTAATGTGGAAAAACACATGTTTAAAACCGATATATCTCTTTTGAATCCACCCACAAATATATTTCAAAATATTATCAACAAAATTTTCCCATGGAAAAAAAAGATTGTCGATGAAACTCTTAAAAAAATAGCAACAAAAACGTGAGACGTTTTTTTAACCGTCAAATAAAAATTTGACATAAATCAAAGCGCATTTTTTACCCTTCGACTTTTTTTTTCTTCCTAACTTTTTTTACGAGATTTTTTTTCTGCGCAAGTTTTTTCTTTCTCCCTTTATAAAAAACATCTTGTCGTTCTTTTTTCTGCCGAGAAAAAATAAAGAAAAGATTGATGCTTCCTTCTTTTTTTTCGCCGCATTGCAACTGTTTTAAAAAACCCATGAAACATAACCAGTTTTCATGGGAATTTTATTTTGATATTTCAGAGTTAAAAAAGAGAGAAGTTTAAAAAAATATAATTTTAGATAAAATTCAACAAAAAATGGAACAACGATAAAATGTGATTAAATTTTTTAACAGACAAAAAATGCACCAATGATTTTCTTAAGAGACTACGGTAATTGCGGCAGTTTCTAACAGAGAACGTAAACCATCATAACCTTGAAGATTTTCAAAATTGTTACCGTAATTTTCACGAGCTGTTTTGAGAATACTTGAAACACGACTTGAATGTTCAGCAACTTTCTAAAAAAATCACCATGAGAATGAGATAAATAATATTAATGTATGAGAGAAACTTACTCGTCCTTCAGGAAGTAAAGAATTTAAAGTTCTTTCACACATTACAATATCGGTTGCAAGTTGCAAAGTTTTGTACATAACATCTTTGTCTGATTTCCATGCCTAAAAATAAATATTATTTCAATAAAACAACAATAGAAAAAATTCCTTACATTAGAAGCCATAAATTTTTGTACAGCTTTGCTTGCAGTTGTCAAATAACTTTCATAAGCTTCTTTATCTTTGCATCCTTCATCAGGCTTTTTTAATAAAGCATAACAGCATAAAGTATCAGCTTGAAGGATAACCTTTGAACTTAATTGACCCATCATTGAAATTGCTTCTTTTCGTAATATTTCAAAATTTGCAGGCTTTTCAACTTCAATAATTGATAAAATAAGTTGTTGAACAATTTCTTCAATATCAGGCTTTTTTGAAATATTCATGTATTCTTTAATTGCATAAATTGCTTGAATATAATCGGCAACATTTATTGACATTATTGCATAATTTCTCCACATTTCTGAATGATTGCGATTAAATTTTAACGCTTCCTAAAAAAATAACGTTGATGACCTTTAATGATTATTGTCGACAAAAAAGTGACAAAATAATTATTCCTTTTTTATGAGATTGAATCATTCTCATTAAAACTAACCTTCATGGTTCGTTGAGCTTGTTCAGGTCTTTTTAAATGTAAAAATGCTGCAGACATATTATTCCACGCTTCATATTCAGTTGGATCAACATGCACACAATTACGGTATGCAGCAATAGCATCAGCAAAGCGTTCAAGTTTATATGAAACATGTCCAAGTGCAAATAATGTTTCAGCCTAAAAGCATATACTTAATTAAAAAACAAATAAAACAAACTTACATGTAATGGCTTAATTTTAACTGCCCGAGATAAATTTTTGAATGCTCCTTCATAATCTCCACGTTTCATTAAATTCATTCCAAGTGCGGTTCGAGCTTTTGCAGATGTATCATTACTTAATTCAATTGCCTTTTCATACCATGACATATCTCTTGTAATATCACCCATTAAACAAAGACGATATGGAGTTTCTTTAACAGAAAGTAAATTTTGTACCATTGTTTCAGCTTTATCACTTTGTCCAATTGAAATATAACATTCAACAAGTGAATCATAATCATAAATATCATTATAAACTCGAAGGGCTTCAGCATTTGAACCTACTCGAAGTAACAGAGATGCATATGAACGAGCATAAATCCAAAATGGTTTTGCATTTGATGACAGTAGCCACGGTAAAAGAGCTTGATACTGTTCAATATTAAATTCCTACAAATATAAATACATTAAAAATGAAAAGTAAAACAAAAACATACAGTTTGTCGACCATCAACAGAATGAATGCCTTGTAAATCATTTTTTATAATTTCTGCTTGCATAATTGCACGTTCAATTTTTCTTTTTCGTTCACATTCATTTAAGCAACGAGCAAGTAAAGCACGCAATTGTACGCCATAAACTTTACGATAGCTAACAATTTCATGAACAAATGATTCAGCTTTTTCAAATAAAATTTCATCAGGCGCTTCATTTTTTTGCATAATAATTAATGACGTAATCATACAAGCAAGATGTACAGGATATAATGTTGCTTTTTCAGAAGTTGTTGCTAATGGAGCGGTCTTTTTAATTTCTGTCATTACAGTATCATCATCAAGTTTAAGAGCAAGTGGAACATCTTCGGTTTCAGAAAATGGTGTAAATTGTGTTACATCTATTTTTCCATCAACAGAAGCCTGAAAATGTAACTTTATCAAACGTAAAAGTAAACCAAAACCAAAACCTGTGCAAACAGTTGCGGTAAATCTGTTACTTGAAAATATGTTCGTTTACCAAGTTCTCCAAAGAAATCAAATTCAACACCACACAATTCACGAGCTTTTGAACAAGCATCAATAGCTTTTGCAACTTCAAAATAAATCAAATAAGTATTTGCCACAATCAAATGATATTCAACTTGTTCTTCAAGGGAAAGATGGTGAACAAAACGTTCAGAAGCATCATGCTTAAAAAGTTTTTATTAGTTTTTTACGACTTTTTTCTTTAAAAACTTACCAATTCATCAACACATTTCTTAACATTTGAACAAGAATCAGTCAAAACTGTTGCATAAATATACAAAAACTTCGTTCGTAGAAAGTTTATTCTTCCATTTTCAAGAGTTTTTTCTAAATTCCATGAATCATATAATACGAGATATGCAACAAGAAAATATTGAACATAACTAAATATATTAATCAATTTTACTAATATAACTTTATTAAATCTCTTACTATGTCAAAGGATGAATGTCAATGGTATTTGTTTTTAAAGAAATAAAAACTGAAAGTGGATCATCTTCAAAAGTTTTATCAACTTCATCAATAATATTTTGAACATGTTGAAAATCATCGGCATTCATTTCATATTTCTGTGCAACTTTATCAGTAAGATTGTAAATGAGTTCATGCTCTTTTACACACCCAGCAAAAACACTAAGAGTAACTCTTTCAAGACAAATTTCAGATAAAAATAGCTTTTGGTTTTCTGTTAAATCTTCCAGCTTTTGTTTGATGTTTGATAAAGGTTTAACTTGAGCATTTGCATCAGAGAAATCCAATTTCAATTCATTCAATAAACTTCGAATTCTATAAAACAGAATGTTGTTAAAATATGGAAAGGAAAAGTTAATCTTACTTTGGATGAAGTAAATATCCTTGAAAAACCACAATATCACACATATTTTTGTTACCTAAAATATTAAAGTAATGATGAAATGAAATTAATGTTAGAATAAAGTATTGATGAAATGAAATTAATGTTAGAATCGAACTTCGAAGTTCAAGGGAAAGAATCAAAAAAACCCGAGTAGGCTCATTTTCATTAAGGAACACATAGCCAAAATGTAAAAAAGATTTTTTGTGTGTGTTACGGTATCAAAAAAATTTTGCGCGCAAAAAGAGAATGAGCAAAATATTTGTCACAATTTTGCTTCCTTAAATCTCGAAAAATTTTTTTTGCAGAAACTGTAAATCGAAGATTACATTTAGCTGAAAAAGAGTTGTCAGAACAAAAGAAAGAACGAACATTTTAATATTATTGTAATGCTTTTTTTTTTTCTGCCCGTCAGATAATCTGACGAAATCTGACGGGCAGGGGTGGGAGGTCTTTCCGAAATCTGACGTCGGCAAAAACTGGTATTAAAGGTGCAGAAAAATATTATAAAATTTTTTGCACCTTTTTTCTCATTAGCTTTTTTGCGTCGCCGCCCACAACAAAATGTCAATAGAAAAAAAACAATGCATTTTTCCCGATTGTATTGAACATTATTAAAAAATAGTTAGAAATGCGATTTCGCTTTTTAAAAAATCGTTTCAAACAATTAATAAATAGAGTATAATCTAACCTCGGCATTATCAACAAATGCAAAAAAAACATATGTTAAATGGTTTATTTTTTAAAACTTAGTATTTATATTTTTAAAGAATCTGACGATTTTTCTGACGGAGGGGGGTGGGGGGGGGGGGGTTTTTACCTGAATCTGATGCTATCCGATTTCGGGGGTGGGTGGGTGCAGAATTTCCGATTTTTTCCCGACGTCAGATCTGGACAGCCCCTAATGCCAAATTTTGGAATCTGAATATTTAAATATTCTGCATCTTTGAAACCTTTATTTAAAAAAAATTATTTTTTACGTTGATCGATATTTAAAATTTCAGTAAAAAAATTTTTATAAATCTTAATCTTGGTTATCTTAGTGTACAGTAGTAATGCCAATGACATTCAATTCATCAAAAATATACAGCGAAAAATTTCTGCATAATATATTCAAGAGAAAACAACCAATAAACTGTCAACATCAACATTAACTAAAACACCAAAAGCATTATAGTTTTAAAAAAGCAGATATCTGAATTCTTCCGCATATGTTAAAATTATAACTTCATTTTCAACTTATGAAACACTCTCAAAAAAATGTAAAAACATCAATACATAAAAAAATCCAAAAAAAGCTTCATATCAGATAAAACATCTTTATCCATGTCTACGTAATCTCAAATTTTTATTTAAAAGATTTAATTTAAAAAGTTTAAAAATATGTATTTAAATTTTTGCAACAAAAAATTTCAATAAAAAATGTCACAAAAAATTCTCCCGCCATTTTTAACAAAAGCAATGCAGGAACAAACGCTTCGAGAACTTTCAAAGTGGAAAAACAAATTTTTTGTTTCTTTTTTTTACCTCGTAAAAAAGCAATGTCGACATTTTTTAAACATTGTTTTGCATTTAACAACTAATTTGGCACACTTTTTTTATCACTAAAAGACATACAAAAAGCAGAAGAAAGAAGTGAGATAACACAGATAAGCATAAAAAAATATGTTTCACATGTGTGAATGCGCGGAAAATCGTTTTTTTTTGTACAAAAAAATGATTTTTTTATTTACGTAAATATTCGAATATTTTAGCTTTCTCAGCTTTTTGCTGCCTATTAACTTCGTCTATAAAACTATGGGAAGATATTTGTATATCTTGTTTATGTTATTATATGTCAATATAGCAGCTTCTTCTGTTATTCCTTGTAAAGGACTTGTATGTATGCACGGAGGAAATTGTACAATTTCACCTTTTGGTGAACCATATTGTAAATGCTCTCCTAAGTTTTATGGTAAAACATGTGATATGATTAAAGAAAATCCATGTCAATTAAACAAATGTATGAACTCTGCCGTGTGTAACGTAACAAAAGATTACAAGTAAGCTTTTACCCTCTTATATATGCTTATAATCTAATATTATTACCTTTTAGTTCTTTTACATGTGAATGTCAAAATGGATATGCTGGTGAACTTTGTGAAGAAAAAGTTAACATTGAAAAATATAAACCTGAAGAATTAAAAGAAAAAGAAGAATGTCAAAGAAATGAATGTGAAAAGCTTTCTGGAAATGGTAAATGTGATAAAGAATGTAATTATCCTGGATGTAAGTATGATGGTGGTGATTGTTCTGCTTCCATTTCTGAACCATTTGGAAATTGTGCCTATGCTTCCTTTTGTAAATATGTTTTTCGAAATGATCATTGTGATGAAATCTGTAATAATGAAGGATGTCTTTTTGATGGTTTTGATTGTCAAGAAAAAACTCCAACAAAATGTCCTTTTGAAGATTATTGCTTAAAAGAATATGGTAATGGATTTTGTAATCCTGAATGTAATTCTGCTGCATGTGGATGGGATGGTGGAGATTGTGTTGAAATGAAAGAAGTATTACCTGAAATACTTGTTTTAACTCTTATCACAGATCCTGATAATTTCATCAAAAATATTGCTTCAAAACTTTTAGTAACTTTATCTCAACTTTTACATTCATCTGTTCATTATCAACTTGATACAAATGGAAATCCAATGATTTATAAATGGAGTTCAATTGATGGACAAGGTTCTTTAATCCAAATGAAGCCTGATGACTCTTATCATTCAATTAAAAAGCGTTCTGTTGATAATGAAAAGAAAGGGGTTAAAGTTTATCTTATTTTGGATGTCTCCGTCTGTCAACAACTTTCTTCTTTGAGTTCTTCATTGCAAATGGATGTTCAAATTGAAAATAAAAAATGCTTTACAAATTCTCAATCGGCTGCTGATATGCTTGCTGCAGATTCTTCTAAAGAAGTTGTTATCTTTTGATTTTTGAAAACTCTTTAAATCTATGTTTTTGTAGGCATTTAATGATTTGAATATTGGAATTGCCGATGCTAAAGTAATGCCACGATCAACCAAAAAGTCTTCAAACTTTTTACTTTATATTATTATTGCTGTGATTGGTATCTTTATTTTATTTGCTCTTTTGATTAATATTGTTGCTGTAAGGAAACGAAAATTTGTTGCTTTTCGAAGCGTATTTGTTCCTCCAACTTCTGAAGAATTAAGCAAACGACAAAATATGCATCACATTCGAAAACGTCCTTATGGAAATCAATTTGACCGACAGTCTTTAATTGGAGATGCTGCTGCAAATACCGTTTGCTCACCGTTGCGTAATGATTCAACTTCTTCAATTGAACCTGCTACTAAAAGATTCCGTGAAGAACTACCTATTCAACATGATAGAATTTTTACAGAACTTCATCAACATGCTGCATCTGCAGAACCAATATCTGATGAACATATTCCAAGATTAATTCCATGTGCAAAGATTGTTGATTCTAATGGAAGAACTTGTATTCATTGGGCAATTGAATGTGTTCCTGACAAACCAGATTCACAAGTTATTGAAGATATTAAAAAGCTTGTTTCTATTGGATGTCCAATTGATGCACAAGATGATAGTGGTGCAACAGCATTACATTTAGCTGTAAGAAATGGTCGAACTGAAGTTGCTACATATTTACTTGGCCAAATTGATGTAAATATTCAAGATGATGATGGAAGAACAGCATTATTTGATGCAGTTTCAACAAAATCTTTGGAAATGGTTCAGAATTTATTGAAAGTTCAAAATGTTGAAGTAAATGCTGTTGCATATACAAATGATACTGCTTTAATTAAATGTTGTCGAATTGACTATGAAAATGATATGGTATTAATTGCTGAAGCATTGTTGGAACATCCAAGTATTCAAATTGATAAAACTGGTGACAAGGCTTCTGCTGATTATAATGGTAGAATGGCAATTCATGAAGCAGCTGCATGTAATTCAATTCAAATTTTGGAACTTCTTATTTCTAAAGGTGCCTTTGTTTCTGCACATGATGTTCATGTAAGTTTGCCTTTGTTGCAAACACCGTAACCTTTTACTTTTTTTTAGCAACAAACTCCACTCTTTTTGGCTGTTCAGTCAAATCAAATTGAAGCTGTTAAACTTTTAATTAATCAAATGCGAGCAAATAAATCAGAAATCAATGCTTCTAATGATTGTGATGAAACTCCACTTCAAATTGCTAAAACAAAAGGTTTTACTGAAATTGCTGATTTTTTACAAACTGCATTAGCTCAAATTCCGAAGTCTGATGCTCCTAGTGTCAGTGCAATTGTTCAAGCTCCAATTTTGTCATCACTTATTGTTCCTCGACCTTTGCAGCATCATCATTTACGTCCAATTGTTAAAACAAATCTTCAACAACAACCACCTTTGGATTTTGTTCAACAGCAGCAAATGTTTATGTATCAACAATTTCAAATGATGATTCAACAGCAACAACAATTTCAACATCAGCAATATGAAGCTTGGCTTTGTGAACAACAAAATAGATTTAGATCGCCTTAAATTTATTTTTTTAATGTTGTTTTTTTTATTTATTATTTATAAATTTTTGCATTTATTTTTTGAAAATTTTCTGTCTTGGACTTTTTTCAGTGGCTTTGGATATTTGCCGTGACATTTTTTTGCATATTTATCGGGGAACATTTTAGAATATGTTTGACATTCTGGCACCTTAGATTATTTACTGTTTGGTTTGGCTTTTAAAAAGATGAGATAATAGCTTTGAATAAGTGTTTCAAGCTTAACTAATCAGTTTTTTTTGATTGAAAACGACCTGAATTTCCGAAAACTTTTTTATATTTAAGGACATATGAAATTCTTTTTACTTTGAAAGTCTATCTTTTTTTATTATTAATAGTTTTTTTTCTTTGCAAGTGTTTGAATCTTTTGTATATTTTAATCTTTTTATTTTAAATATTTTTACATTTTAAAATTAAACATATTAATTTTATTAGCAAATAGGAAATACAATAATAAACATTTAAAGTTTAAATGCAAGTTTTATTTGGAGCGGAAAGCATCCAATGTCCCAGAAAAAGAAACAATAAAAACAAAAGAAATCTTTGGTATAATAAATACAGTGTTTGAAATTTTTTGCACTAAATATTAGTTTTTAAAACAAACACCGGTTTAAATTTTTTTTCTGTCCGCCCAAAAAAAACTATGTTAGAAAAATATATGTGATAGAGGGGGGAATGGATTAATGAGTTCACTATAAAAAGCAGATTCCCAAAAAACAAAAGATGGGATCTGGAGATCTTTCTAAAATTAAGCTGGGGGGATATGTATATAATTGTTAGCACTTTTTTGAATTAAAGAGTGAAAGAGATTATAATGCTAATATTATGGCCGGAAAAAAATATATAAGTGGAAAGAAGGACTCTTTTTTTAAAGTTAAGTAAGTAATATTATGACTTGGGTGCAGCTATTTACAACAAAAAAATGCTATAAATTATTTAAAAAAGGTTTTTAAAGAGAAAAAGAAAAGTGCACCCATAATGATTTACCGGGTTTTTTTAAATAATAAAAGAAAGGAGGGGAAGGATGATTTAATAGCTGACAGGTTTGAACATTGGGCATTTATTGTACCATGCTTGACAAACTCCTGCAAGTGCAGCATTTTCTGGTGGATTGCATTTTGCATGAACAGCTGGATGAGTATTTGCACATTTACATTCACGAGTACAATGAGGAGCGGTACAATCTGGTGTACAGGTTTTGATAAGATCGGGTGATAATGCGGATTCAGGGCGACGTTCAGGAATTTGGTCAAGACGATCAGAGTTATCAGAAATTGGAGAATCAAATGACATTCCACCCATTTGTGATGAAGATGGAAGTGGTGGAGGTTCAACTAATGGAACACCAGAATCACGGAAATTATCAAGTGAACGTTTAATTGTGGCAGAATTGAGTTTGGTGGCATCTTCAGGACAATACTTTTCAAATGATGGACAAAATTTAAGAATTTTTGATCTTAAACCATTTTGAATTGAACCTTCTCCAGCACAATAATGTAAATAATGTTCTTGATGCCGGTCACAATATCGTTCAATTTGAAGTTCATCAAAATCAAGCTTTGGAAAAGATCGCATTACTCGAGAATCAGATTCTACTGGGGCATCAAAGGCTCGGAAGGTTGCATCATCAGAATTTCCGGCACACATTGCAAGATCAGGATTTCTGGCACATGCAATTGCAACAAGATTGGCTGGTTTTCCTATAAAAGAAAAAAAGAGATAAAAAAGGTTTTTAAAAGATAAAAAAAATAAAAAACTAACCATAGGATAAAACAGCAAAAGAAAAAACAAGAATACTTGAAAACACGGCAAAATTCATTGTTGAAATTTTTGTAGTTGAGTTAAGTAAGTAAGTAAATATATACTGTAGCACGAAAGAAGACAAAGTTATTCAAGAAAAAACTTTGTAATCAAAAAAAAGGCTCTTTAAGATTTTCAGTAATTAAAACTGTTGAATTTTAAGCAGCTTCCGATGCCTATTTATTCGTTTTCAAAATTCTCTTTTTTGAAAATTATCTCCGCCCATTTTTTTTATACCTTAAATGGGGGTGGAGCTTGTAATTGTCATTGCCCGTCGTCTGCCTCTTTTTTTTACGCTACTTTAAAGAGTGACAATAGGAAAACAGGAGAGAGAAAAAGAAAAGTGACAATCTATTGAAGGAAGAAATACACGTTATCTTTTTCTTTGATTCTTTCTTTACCTTTCCTTCCTTCCTTCCTTTTCTTTCCTTTAAGACGACAGAAATCATAAAATATAGAAGAAACTTTTTGAGAAGCAAGAAAGAAAAAGAAGCTATTTTTGGGTATTATATGTTTGACATCTCATCAATCACAAAAGGAAGAAGTGATCGCCGACAGAAAAAAAAGAGTATTGAGAATGCCAAATTGAGTGTCGAGGCCATTCCCTTTTTTAAGTTTCTCGTGTTTCTCAATGTTTCTTCAAAAATCATCAAAATCTTTGATATTCAGTTTTCTATCAGCAGCAGAAAAAAGAGGTTCATAGGACAAGATTAGAGACTCCTCGTACAGCAATAAATATCAGTTGAGAATTTTTTGATTGATGTGAAATACAAAATTTTTAAAAATTTATCGTTCAAAGGCATTCAAAAGAAGAACTTTTAAACTTTTGATTCTAACCTTTGGCTACAAAAATGAATGAAAAAAGAGATACAAAATGTTACAACAAAATTCTTTGCAAATCACATTTTTTTTCCAGTGCGTCCGTTTTTTATAAAATACCTATTTTAGGATCATATTAAGAACAGAAATCTGTCAATTAATACTTTGAAAATCAGAACCCATTTTTGGAAACATAGGCATCAAAGGTCGAAAAAAAAGTGTATTTCTTTTTTAGTTCTAATTTTGAATGTTGTAATAATTTGTAATAAAAATAATTATGAACCGCAAAGTACCTTTTTTGTGCTGAATTTGTCTTTTCTTTCAAATGATTTATTGTTTTTGGGTATCAGTTTTTATGTATAATTTTTATGGTTGTAATAGATAAAAGATTAATAAAAATAAATACATTTAAATTTGTAAGGAAAATCAATTTCCGGTCAAAAAAACATCCACTTTCAAAATTTTTTTTGAAAAAACACCCATCAAAAAAGATTTAAACAAATTTCGAAGTTGCTTATCTTTTTTTAATCAAAAATAAATATACTTTTTTGTAATTCAAAATTCCAAAGGAGAAAAAAATATATTATTTATTTCATATAAAATATTATAGATAACAAAAATTTCATATTTCAAAAAAGAGTCAAATGAGAGTGACAAAAAAACTCTGTTATTTTGAATGAAATCATAGAAAAAAATATAAAATGTAAATAAACCCGAAAAAGAGAGAAAAAGAGAGAGGTGAAGAAAAGAAGGAAAAGAAAAGCTATCACCTTGTTAAATCTTAAAAAACTTATTATTATTTTTCTGATACATTGTTTTTGAAATTGAGGGTCTCTTTTTTGGAAACAACCTCACTTGGATTTCGCAAAAATGAAGTTTAAAAAATATTTACATTTTAAAAATTATGTGTTTTTTGACTCACTTTTTTTAATTCGGTTATTATTATTTTTATCGATAATAATAAAAAAATAATAATAACAAAAGAAAAAAATATGTAAACGAAAAAAGTCACACAGCAGCAGCTTTTTTTGCTTATGAAATTGTTTTTTTCTGTATTTTGTGTTCTATTCTCTTTTTTTCTTCGGTCGTTAAATCAATGTTGATTTACATAAGCTTGCTTCAAAGAAAAGAAAGAGATTTAACGACGGCAAAAAAAATTGTCGTTTAATCTTTTTCTCTTTAAAAAATATATGGAAATGTATTTGTTGATTTTTGAAGCTTCAGTGGAAATATTGATATTGCCGCTGTTGTCGATGATGGTGGTGATGTAATCAATTCAATACAGAGATATCTAAGATGAAATCTTTGAAGGGAAGAAGCTATTTGAAAAAATAAAATTTGTGCTAAAAGTTATTTTAAGGATTTCTTTTGTTCGCTTTTTTCTCGGTTGCGCATCTTTCCTAATATTTTTTGTTGTGAATGCCAGTACCGTATTCTCCTCCATTTTAGCTCAAAAACTGTAACGAAAAGTTTTTGATTTGCACAAAAATTCCTTTTTTCAGGATTTCCCCATTGATTACATAATTCCATTTTCCTTAAAGCTTCTTTACCAAAAAATCTGAGAGTCCAAATGTTCATTCATTTTTGTGAATTTGTCTTTTTTCTTCTTTAAAAAACTTCGCTAAATACGAGTTTAAATGGAGACGTGTCTTTTTTAAGAGATTACGGTAGTGACAGGCAAAAAAAAGACACATCAATTTTATGCTCATTAAAAATTATTTTTATTGTTTATCAAATTCTCTGCAATTTTTTTCGGCAAAAAGAAAATGTGTACAAATTTGGCGAGAACGAGAGATTTTTAAGTTACCCAAGTATGACGAAATTTTTTAGCTTAAAATCCGCTCTTTTTTTTATTTTCTATTTTATAGTTTGAAAATGTTTCTATCATTGTTGAAAGTTTGTGACCTGTCTTTTTTTTTCTATTTTTGGTTGAGTTTAATTTTGGAACAAGAAAAAACTCAAGGTAAAACGTTTTTGTGATCGCTTTGCATCATACATTTTTTTAAAAAATTTGTAGCATCTTTTTTGATCACTTTTAATTTACATTAGAATTCAAGTCTTTAAAAATGACTGTTTTTTCTCCATCAAATTCGAACTTTATAAATTACATTTTTTTATCAATGATAAAGTAGCGTCTTTTTTGCTGTTAAAACTTTTGCAAAAGTAAAAAAAAGCCATCTTTCATCATTTTTAAAAAATCATTTTTTATTTTATAAAAAAACGAACAAAAGAGAAACGAAAAAAGTGATTAATAAAAGTGCTGTCTTTTTTCGCAATAAATTAATATTGAAAGAGACAAGAAAAAAATTTTTATCAACGAAAAAGGAAATATCTTTTTTTTAATTAATTACCAGTGATCTTTTTTTCTTTAAAGGAAGTTAAGAAAAACCTTTTTTTTAAAAGTTCTTTCCTCCTCCGTCTTTTTTGTGATTTTTGCAATTTTTGCAAAAAAACGTTTTTTGAAAATCAAATGCGACAACTTTGATTTTTAGAAAATGATTTTTGAAAGTAACTCTAATTTATCGTTTTTTCCGCTTCATTAAAGAAATAGAAAAAATGACAAAACTCATTTAACCCTCTCGGGTCAATTAATTGACTTCACCTTTGTCGATAGAAAAAAAAGGGATACGGTATCAAAAGTTTTAATCTTTTTTTTACCCTAAAAAATAATAAACAACTTTCTTTCATTTTTAACAAGTTTCAAATTATTATAAATCAAAGTTTAAAATATGTTTGTTTTTGTTTTTTCGCACGTATGTGTTTTGTTGTTTTTGAAATAATATACAAAATTGCTATCTTAGTTATTTTGTGTTTTTTCAAGTTTCAACCTTCAAAAAAATATCCAAAAACAAAAATTCCCAATCCCCTTTTTTTTCTCTATAGGGGCTTCCATGTGGTACAGTTCTTTTAGCGTTCATTTTTAGTATCAGTGTTAAAAAAGAGAAAATTCTTTATAAAAGATTTTTCATTGAAAGCTTTCTTTCATTCTCATTTATTCACCTACTTCTTCTTTTCAATCTTCGTTCAAAAGTGCTCTGTCATCCATCATCCATGCTTCTCTTTTTTTTTCTCCCTTCTATCTTGTCTTTTTTTAAATGTTTAACTTTGTGTTCTTTCGTACTTTTTTTTAATCAAACTAAAAAAGGCATAAAAGATATAAAATACAAAGAAGAAAATAAAAGACAAATTGGAAAGTAAACTTGGGGTTTTTTTAATATTTGCAAATAAGCAAGCAGGAAATCCCCCCTTCCTTTGTGAGAAACGGGAAGAAGGTGGAACAATCCTTATCATTGATACTAAAAACTGTATCACATGGGTTTTTGCTTTTGCCTTTAACGAGCAAATCCAAATGTTGAAATGAAAAATGTAAATAAACTTTGATAAAAAGGATTGTAATAGAATTTTGAAAGACCCATAAAAATCTTTAAACACACAAAGATTTTGAAAATTTCATTTTCTTAAAAAAGATAAGGATTTTTATCAATAAAGAATTCATTTCAATCACTCCAAGTGATCCATCAGAAGAAGGAAAAAGGGACCGATGAAATCTATCTTTCTTTCTGACAAGGGCCCAGCTTCTCGTTACTCAAACTATCGGTCTTCCATCAATTTACAGAAGAATGAGGGAAGGAAAAAAAAGGAACCTGAAAGAGCCCTAACTGCTGCTGCTGCTGCTACTGAAGAAAGAAAGAAAGAAAACGGTCAAAGTCCAATTAAATTTTTTGCTTATAAAAAAAGTCATCCATCAGATATAAATTAAAATGGGAGCGGGATACATTTTTTTGTCGGCAAAAAAATCAAACCCCGAAAAGAGCCCAACCCGGGATACAAAAATTCTAATATTAGAATTTTCTTCTTTCCGCTTTTTTATTTCAATCTTATCATAATCTTTCATCACTAATAATCTATTAATGGAAGAGAAGTCTCCCTCCTGATTTCATTCTCGTGAAATAGCAGTAGTAGATGATTTTTTAAAAAAGCCCAAGTTCACCTCTCTATCTTTTTCTGATGATGTTCAACTTTTTTTAAACCTGTTTCATTCAATGTTTTACCTTCACTCTTTGAGCATTCATTCTAAATTTGGAAAGAAAAAAGAATGATTGAAAAGAGTTTCTTTTTTAGTTTTTATCAAAAATTTATATCAGTGATTTTTTGGCGCAAAATAAATGCCAAAGAAAGTAAAAATAACATTTCTAAATTTGTACACACAGACAACAATTTTTTAAATAAATTTGATTTTTGATCGTGTATTTATTAGAAGGAACATGGAAAAAATAAATAATATTGAGCAAAAATGTAAAAAACAATTCAATCAACCTCAAAAAGCAACTTAAAAATCACAAAAATTTTACTGTAATTTATGTGAAATGTCAAAAGTGTTAAAGAAAAAATTCAATTATTAAATTAAAGCTCAAAAAATGAGATATTTAATTAGCAAAGCATTTAAATTCAAATTCATTTTTACTTTTACTTATAAAAATTTGAAGTGAATTGAACAGTTTTCGAAAAAATAAAAAATAGTGACATTGTAAATTTGTTTCTTTAATACTCAAAAGTTTTCAATCCAATACTTCATCGTAAAATACATCAAACGAACGTTTTTGTTCAATTTGAATAAATTTGATAGCTTTTTTATATCATTAAATCAAAAAACCGAAAACATTCTTATACTTCAAAATGCGTTTTGATTTTTTACGACTTTTTAATTTAACGAATAATTGGATTTGCAAGATAGCTTTCAGTATTAGCTTTTTGATTGTGTAATGATGCAAAAACATCTTCAAATTCTTTAATCTTATAGCGTTTAGTAGTTTTTTTCAAACTACAATTTTTTTAATAAATCAAATGTTACTTCTTTTATTTCAATCTTCCATTATTATCACAATCAACCCTTATCATCGATAACTGCCTATCAAATGCATACACATACATATAAAACAAAAAAAACCGCACCGAACCAACCAGTTACAGTATATGTATGACGTGATCTTTTTTGATAGGGGCAAAAAGAAAAAAAGACATCCGCACCAAGTACGGCTGTCTTTTCTTGCAGCCTGTCTTTTTTCATCTCCCGGTTCATAATCCGCACTTTTCGTTTACTTCCATTTCTTCATTTTGGTTTGCAGTTTCTGCTCCCATAAAAAATACTTTCTAATTTGATAAAAAAAAGTGATTATCATTTTTTTGTTTATTGACAAAAATGTAATTAATTAGAGCAAAAAATACATATTTTTAAAATTTTTCTTTTTTTAAGGAGACTAGAACTCCATTTTTTTAAAGTCTTTTTTTTCTAAAATGTCTTTTTCATTGACAAAAAAAATAAGACCGGAACGAAACAAAAAAGTTATCAAAGATTATATTTTATTTATCAGTGATAAATTTATTTGTCGTTTAATATTTTTTTTTAAATTTTAGGATATTCCTTTTTTTCGTTGTAAGACACAAACTCGAAATATGTCTTTTTTTGTGCTCTCCATTTTTGAAAGAACAAAAAAAAGAGTAGTGTCTTTTTTAAAAAATATTTCTACAAATTTTTGAAAATCACAATCATCTTTTTTTAGAATTTTTATTGGGTTGGGCTGTTTCGCCTTCTTTTTTCTTTCTCTTTTTTCTCGGCGATGTTTAACGAAAAAAGGTTGTTTGAGAAAATGTGATTAAAAAAAAGATGAAAAGAATTTATTTTCTTTAGGGACAAAAAAAGAGTTTGGACCGAAAATGCCCCCTAAAAATAGTACAATCAAAAGCAAATGATCATTGATAAATTTGGAAATAAAATGAATGGAAAAAAATTGACGCAAATGATTTTAGAATGTTCTTTTTTTGTTGCAAATAAAACGGAAGAAAAGGATGTTTACATTATTTTTTTTGACAATAATTTGAAACAAAACACAAATCCAAAAATTTTTAAACAGTTTTAAAAGCAGTGATCAAAAATGATTTTTTTCTATTTTTGGAACTAAATTTGCAAAAGAAAGGCGTTTAATGAAATGTTTACAAAAAAATTCCATTGAATTTTTTTGCAAATAAATAAAAAATTTAAAGACAACTCAAATTGCAGAATTCATTATTTTCATTATTTATTAAATTCCGAAAAATGAAATTTTTTTATAGCTGAACGATTTTTCAAACCTCATAATTCAAATAAAACAAAAATCTGTTATTAAAAATTTAGCAAATTTAAAAATTTCCTTTCAAAAAAATTTTCGGAAATGTTTGCTGCTTCTTTAATATTCGTTGAAAAATTAAAAATGATGCCAGATTAACATTTTCTTGCATCACTTTATCCAAAAAAGCAGTCTACCGTACATTCAAATCTGCTTTCCTGTTTCTTCCAATTTATTGCTTTTCATCTTTATTTTTGCGTTTTCACTTTTCGAACAAGTTCCAAGCTTGATTCCCTCGTGATTCTACACTTTTCAATTAGATTTGCAACAAAAACGCTTAAATCATTGTCCAAATTCTTTTACCCATGACATTTTTTCATTGAAGCAACAAAAATGAATGTAATGATAAAGAATAGATCCGTTACAATCAATCAGTTCATTCTTTCATTCATTATTTTACTTGTTTGATTTTCTGATGTATTCTCTTTTTTTTTCAAAGCAGTGTGCTTTTTGTTCTTTTACAAATCTTTCATTGAAATTAAGAAATTCTGTTAGCCTGTTTTTTTTACATTTTTTAAGAACCCGAAAAAAGACACAGTTTTTTATAACAGAAAAAAGTGATAAGTAATTCATCTTCAAAAATCATATGAAAAAAGAGATTTTTTCTAGAAAAGTCTTTTTTTAAAAAAGAACCATTGATAAAAAATGATTCAGATTTTAAGAGATCACACGTACATTTGTTCTCCCTCGTGGTGGGGGAATATCTTTTTTTAAACAAAAAGAAACACCCTACGGCAGTAATAAAAAATCTTTTTTTGTGTTCAATCATTGTTTCAAAACTGTTCCTGTCAACTATTTTTTGAGGGACAAAAATATACAAATGATAAGCTCGAAGATCATATTTTTTTGCCTCAAAAAAAGTTTATTTTTTTTAATACCAAAATGGAAACACAAAAACATGACAAAAAAATCAAAACTTCGGAAACAACAACAAAATTCCCGAGTCTGAAGAAATGATTGATGATTGCTTCTTTCTTATTTTTTCCCTCGCTCTCATTTTTTTTGAAACACAGAGTCACGAAAAAAAAAGAAAATCAACAACTCCCTCAAAAAACAAAATTATTATTATTATTCAAAAACAAAAAAAACTTTCATAATTTACACAATTCAACATTTTTCCAATTAATTTCAAAACCATCAATTGTATCATCGTCAAAGATGTCATCGCAAAATGTTGTAAATACTTCAGAATCTGGATTTATTTTTTTCATTTCAGCTTCAATTTCAAGTAAAGTTGGGATTATATTTTCAATAAATTCTTCATCAGAATCACTCAAATCAATCTGAAAATTAAAAAAAACATGTTTAAAAAAGATACTTTCAAAACAGAAACACATAAAAATCTTTTTTGGATCAATGAATTTTGAACGCTCATAAAAAAGCTCAAATTAGTCATTAGCGAATTTGGCTAGATGGATATCAAAGATAAATCTGATAAACGGAAACGAAAAAAGTGAAAGCCTAATTTGTTATTCGAAAACAAAAATTTTTGATAAGAATCTTTTGTTTTCCAATGCATGAAATGTATCAATTTCAAAAGCTACAGTATACAGTAAAAAACAATTTTTTGGTGGCGTAAATATCAAATAAAAAACTTACAAATAAATATTCAACTGGCTTTTCTTTTTTCTCGATATTATTTTCATTGTTTTCATCATTTTTTGTATCAATACCATCTTCTTCATCTTCAGATTCAGTAAACCAATAATCAGTTAAAATTTCAGCAATTTCAAATCGAAATTTTTTTCCAACATAATAAATTAATAAAAACTGTAATGCATCCATATTTATATCTGTACAAACTTCTTCACTCGGTATCAAATCTAATTGTGTTTTTCTTAACCAACAAACTGTTCTCTCTTGTAGCAAAAACTGATAAAGATAAACAAACAATTTATCAATGACATCTTGTTCATCCAAATCATTTGAATACAATAGTATTTTCATGATTGAATAAAAAAATAAATTATTATAAAAAAACATTTCAATACAAAAAAATAAAGGGCAAATAAACCTTATTTTATAAGAAAAATAAAAGAAGAAATATAGTAATAATAAAAGCAGAAAAAACTTTACAGTTCAATTGCTTTAATAAAAACAAAAAATACAAATCGAAAATATTAGCAAAGAACAACAAATGAATTCAAATACGATGAGTATTAAAACAGAAAGATACAGAGTATAAAAAATGATTACTCATCCGGTGCATCGAGATCACGATAAGAAGGTTGATGCCGTCGATCGCCACCACCACCTCCACGATCAAAGTATCTGCCACCACGACCAAATCCTCCACCACTATTATTGAAACCACCTCCGCCGCCACCAAATCGACCAAAGCGATCAGAACCAATATTAAGACGTTCACGAGGTTTATTTTCAAAGGATCTTTCATCAGATGATGGAGCATTTGTTGAAGAATATTGTTGCTGAGTTGGAGTTTGTTGTTGGGTAGTAGCAGATTGAGGTTTTGGTTCAGCTTCTTGAGGCCTGTCAGGATCAGAAATATAATTATTATAATATATTGCATTATCACGTTCAAGGTCAAGACGATCTTGATGTTTTGATGCAAGATGCTTTTGAATAAATTCAGGACCTTTGAATTTCTTTCCAGATAATGGGCACAACCATTTATCCTTTCCTAATTCTACAGTATTAACTTCAATAAAACTTTCAACAGCTCTAAAAATAAAAAACAAATAAAAAAATTTAAAGAAAAAAAACCTACTTTTCAGGATCTTTCTTGCCCAATTTTTCCAATTCTTCTTCTGATGGAACTTCAAACTTCAAGAGATTAACAAAGAATTCATTGAATTTATTAATATAATCATCAATTTCAGCTTGGGTAATATATGGTTGTTCACTGGCATTTTTTCCATGTTGAGCACCATCTGGAGGAATACCACGAACATGAAAGAGACCCAATCTGTAAAACAATTTGCATAAACTTTATTAAAAATAATTTTAAAAAATTACCTATTAGGCATTTGATCTTCATTTGGATACTGGAGATGAGCATAAAAATCAAAGGAATGAACAAGACGAAGATAAAGAACAATTTTATCCAAAACTTTGATCATTTCATCATCAACTTCAAAAGCTTGCTTGGATTCTGAATTTTCTGATTCATTAAGTCCTAATAGGACGTCTTCTTCAGCATTAGCTTCTTCAATCAAATATTCAGTAATATTATCAAGGACAGGATTTTTACTATGAGCAATTGCAACTTCAAGATCTGATGGTGCTTCTAAAAGCGTTCTTTAACCAAAATTTTTCAAAAAAATTTACATACCTGTTCCATCTTCTTTGAAAAGTCCAGTTTTAAAATCAAGTAATACAACTAATTTAGCAGCCAATTTGAGATCATTTTGTGCAATTGTACGATGTTTTGCAATACCACTTATCCAACGAATTCGTCGACGAATATCACGATTTACAGATGTTCCCAAATCAGTATTTCCAAGTTTAACACCTTTAAGACTCCAAAAGATATCTTTGACACTAACGTCACGGCGATAACTTGCCCATGCATGACGAATAAACTTTTGATCATGAATTGGTTCAGATAAGCCAAGACGTAAAAATCCAGGATGTTCTTTACAAATCTAAGACAGAAATTTTTTTAAAGTACTGCATTTCCTTCTAATTTATCTTACATTTTCAAGTTCATCCACGGAAACAGATGATGGAATGGTTTTAAAGTAAATGCTCGATGTTTTATGTGCTTCTTGCTTTTTTTTATCTTGCAAATCGATGGCTTTTTTAGCGCCATTTGAATTATTACCGTTTTGTGGTGCATTTTCATTTTGTGTGCCATTTAACTTTTTAAGCTCAGTTATTGCTTCATCGATAATTTCTTCGGTACGTGCTGCTTCAATCTCTTCTTCAGTACCGTCTTCAAGCTTGATAACAGCTTAAAAAACAATAAAACGTTTAACACTTTTTAATAACAGAATATTAATAAAATTACCAATATCTAATAGACGAATAATATCTTCAGTTGAGGAATAATCAAGTGAAAAATTAAAATCACCAGAACCAATTAAATCTTGAAATACTGCTAATCGTTTTTCAAGGGCTGCTTTTCGTTCTTCCAATCTTTTTTCATATTGACCAGGAAAATATTTACGATTAAACCTAAAAAATGGATGTCGTAGCTGTTAATTAAAGGTTGCAAAAGCATTACCATTCTTCATCTTTATGTGCTTCAAAAAAGCGTTGAGCAGCATTTTTTAAATATTCAATTTTGTATTCATTGTATTTTTTTACTGCTTCAGCATTATCAGTAACACCATCTTCTTGTGTCATCAAAAATTTACGGAATGTCATCAAAGGTGCAATTGTATTTGTATCTTCTTTAGAGTTAAATTGAGGTTCATAGGTGTCACTTGCAGAGCTAAAAAAACCAATGGTAAACGGAGGAAAAAGGGAAAACAATATTTACTCGAAACGATTTCGTTTTGGATTAGGTTCTTCTTCACGTCGTTGGACAAATGGACGCTTAAAATTATTACCACCACCTCCTCCAAAACCATTTGAAAAATCCCGTCGATTACTAAAATAATATTTAAAAAATACACATATAAAAAATCAATGTTGTTCCAAACCGATTATCACTGAAATCATCTCGGCCTCTTCCACGGTTATTAAAATCTCTATCACGAGGAGCAAATTTGTCACGTGGACGATTATCTTCGGCACTATCAAACATAGTGCAGTCGAACCTAAAAATAAATAAACATTAAAGATATCTCTTTAGTAAAATTATACGAACAGATAAATGTAAAAGAACGATAAAAAAAGTTTGCATTTTAAAAATTAAAAAAGTTCAAAAAAGTCAAAAGGGTACATAATATTTGATAAAAAAAATTAAAGTTTATAAAGTAACCACAACAACAACAGATAAGTAATATAATTCCACGGTGAAGAAAAAATGGCGCGGCTGAAAGTATACTTGAAAAAAAGCACCAATTTTTTTGCGCAAGAAAAAAAGAAAAGGCAGCAAAATTTATTTTTACCACGAAAGTTTGGCTTTTGTAGGATAAACTTTTGGCAAAATGCCCTTGCTGAAGACTCTTTTTTTACCAGGATTTTTAGCAGCAAAACTTTTTGTTTGATATTTTTACTATAGTATATTTTAATAACTCAACAAAAAAATGCCTAAGTCAAAGAAGGATAAAGAAGGTGAGTTACTTTATGTTACATTCAAGCAAGCTTATAATCTTTTATTCGTTTCAGTTTCTCTTACAAAAGTTAAGAAGAAGACTCGAGAAAATAAGGATGAAATGATCAGCAAAATTCAAGATGCTATTGGCGAATACAAAAATATCTTTGTTTATTCAATTGATTCAATGAGATCTACAAAAATGACAGAGGTAAACGTTTTTATACTGTTTTTCACCATTTAAGTTTTTGTTTTTTTTAGATTCGCCAAAAATTCAAAGCAAATTCTCGGTTCTTTTATGGCAAAAATACGGTAATGGCTATGGCACTTGGACGTGATGCTGCAACAGAAAAAGCAGAAGAATTACATAAAGTTAGTCAACTTCTTAAAGGTCAATGTGGTTTAATGTTTACTAATGAAACGGAGAAGAAAGTTATAAAGTGAGTACAACTTGTATCTCCTAAAAATATTTTATCCAATGTATTATTTTAGATTCTTTAAAGAATATTCAGAGAGTGATAATGCTCGTGCTGGTCAAGAAGTAGATGTTGATATTTCATTAGAAAAAGGACCTCTACCACAATTTGCATTTTCTGTTGAACCTCAATTACGCAAATTGGGACTTCCAACAAAATTGGAAAAAGGTGTTATTGAATTGATTGATGATTTTATCGTATGCAAAGCTGGTGATAAATTGAATCCTGAACAAGCAAAAATTTTAAAGCTTTTGGATCACAAATTATCTCATTTTCAAGTAAATGTTATTGCTCATTGGTCTGCTGATAAAGGTCTTACTACATATTAATAACTTTTGTTGTGAATTTATTTTTTGTTGAGTTTTTAATAAATTTATCGTTGTTTGAATTTTACATTTTTGAAAGATTTTTGGGTTTTTTCTGTTTAGCATTGTTTCAATTTTCTATAGAAATAGAAAACGTATGATCCTATGCACTTCCAAAGTAATTCAGGCACTTTTCTTGTTTATCCTCCGGATTCCTACAGAATTCCTATAGTATTCCCATATTTCCTATGTAAAAAGTTTTTATAGTCCGGTTATAGGAAAGATATACGCACAGCGTGCTGTTTGTTGCGTTTTTAACTTTTTGCCAAAAAAAATTTTTCTCAAAAAGCACTCTTTTTGTTTTTGATCGCATTTACTTTGTATTAATTTTTTTTGGGTTTTTTTTATTTCTATGGTAAAAAAAGGTGAGAAATCTGATAAAACGATATAAAATTTACCCAAAAGCTATGGAAATATGTGTTTTTCAGGTGTTTGAAAAGTAACCTATATTTCAAAGTGCCAGAACATTATTTTTTAACGGTGTTTTATAAAATCGGAGATTACAGAAATGATCAGCAGGATCGAATTAGTCAAATGTCCAGTCAGAATTTTTTTTGGTCTTTAAAAAGTTGATATATCTTATATTCAATATTCTATACCATCACCATGTACTACGACATCATTTATTCTAAATATATTCTTCAATAATTACTCAAAATAGCAATAATTCAATCTAAAATGATCAACTAAATGAATTTTGAATGATAGAAACACTTCTTAAATGAATATATTCGCGACAACTATACTCAAAGTCATCAACATCTCCAACATCAAAAAATTTATTAAAATCGACAAAATATCATCAAATAATGATTCCTGAAAGGCTGAAATAGATGAAAAATGTTTTTCTCACATAAACGTAAGTATTAAATATATTAACTTGTATTAATTTTGCAATTTCAGGTCATTTTTTGCATATCAACAATGTTGCGTATATACTGTAATCTATGAATACTACTGTGGACACCTGAATTCGATTTTTCTGATTTGCTATTGTTAAATTTTTCATATATTAGGAACATGTGAAATTTTAAAGCTATTATTGGCTTTTATAAAAGTGTGATTTGTAACTGTTAAACTGTTTATCAATAATATGTTTTAAATCAATGACGTTAAAGGGGTTTATATATTAATAATAACGTTGAAGTTATTCATTTGTGTTACATTAAGTATAAAATAACTCCAGAATTTTTTATAATCACATAAGATACAAAATAAGACTTCTTTCATCAAACCACAGTAGTATTCATAGATTACAGTATATACGCAACATTGTTGATATGCAAAAAATGACCTGAAATTGCAAAATTAATACAAGTTAATATATTTAATACTTACGTTTATGTGAGAAAAACATTTTTCATCTATTTCAGCTTTTCAGGAATCATTATTTGATGATATTTTGTCGATTTTAATAAATTTTTTGATGTTGGAGATGTTGATGACTTTGAGTATAGTTGTCGCGAATATATTCATTTAAGAAGTGTTTCTATCATTCAAAATTCATTTAGTTGATCATTTTAGATTGAATTATTGCTATTTTGAGTAATTATTGAAGAATATATTTAGAATAAATGATGTCGTAGTACATGGTGATGGTATAGAATATTGAATATAAGATATATCAACTTTTTAAAGACCAAAAAAAATTCTGACTGGACATTTGACTAATTCGATCCTGCTGATCATTTCTGTAATCTCCGATTTTATAAAACACCTTTAAAAAATAATGTTCTGGCACTTTGAAATATAGGTTACTTTTCAAACACCTGAAAAACGAGCGATGGTAATTTGCTGCATGCAAACCGGGATGCATGCAGGGTAATTTGCTGCATGCAAAATTTTTTTGCGGGTGACTTCAGAATCCAAGAGTTCTGAATATATTTTTCAAAGGGATTTTGATATACTTTTCTGCCCCAGATGCCCATATGAATTTTCTCTCCGCAAAAAAATTTTGCATGCAGCAAATTACCCTGCATGCAATAAATTACCCTGCATGCATCCCGGTTTGCATGCAGCAAATTACCATCGCTCCTGAAAAACACATATTTCCATAGCTTTTGGGTAAATTTTATATCGTTTTATCAGATTTCTCACCTTTTTTTACCATAGAAATAAAAAAAACCCAAAAAAAATTAATACAAAGTAAATGCGATCAAAAACAAAAAGAGTGCTTTTTGAGAAAAATTTTTTTTGGCAAAAAGTTAAAAACGCAACAAACAGCACGCTGTGTATACGTCAAAATGGGCATTTTCCTATAGGATTCCCATATACTTCCTATATCTTTCCCATGGGACTTAGAGAATTTTTTTTAAAAAAATTGAAAAAAATTTTATTCGCAAAAAATACAGGGTGATTCAAGAAAAAAGCCCCGCTTTGAATTGGTCGGCATTTTGTTTCTATAAGATATTTTCAAAAACGGACTTCACTGTCGTTATTGACCTTTGAACCATTACTTGCGCATTTTTTTCCATGTGTTTTGATATACTTTTTAAAAATGATTTAAATAATAATTACTTTTATAGTTATGTCTTCAAAACGTGCTATTTTATTGACAAAATATCGATGTTTGCCATCAAAAAGCAATCAATTCTATGGAAATAATGCTTCAAAAGGGTTGAATAACAATAAAAATAACCAATTTAATAGCATAAATAAAAATAATAAATCTGAAAATATCAAATTTGAGCAATCAAAAAGCACTCCATTTTCAAAAAAGATTCAAAATAATAATGGTGAAAAAAATGAGAATGCTGCAGTTTCATCTTCTAAAGTGTTTTTTTTGTAAAAATTAAGTAAATCATAAATGCTTTAATACTTTGCATAAATTAATAATTTGAAACTGCAGTTTTCATTGAAACAAAATAGATTTCTTTGATTATAAAAATGATTCAAAAAATGTTTTAAATGATTGGAAGAAAAAGGATACACCAAATTTTCATGAAAGTTTAAAAACACAAGAAATGAAAAAAGAATATAAATGGGAAACTAAAGTTAAAAAAGATTGCAACAAAAGCACCCTTTCACTTCATATTAAAGCTTATGAAAATTTAGTTGAAACAAAAAATGTATGTAATTTTTATAGAAACTATTTAAAAAAAATAAAACATCCTTAATCTTTAACATTTGAATTTAAAGATTGTTAATTTAGTTGTAAAATAATGTACAATCGAAAGCTTTTATAGGTTACATGTGCAAGTAAAACTTTATTTGATTTTCTTAGACAACAAAATAAAGAATTAATGAATCCAGAAACTTTGCAATTTAAAACATCCCAAAAATTATTAAATTTTGTAAGATTTTCTTTTTTTGTTTTTTCATTGAAATGGAACACATGGTTCAAAGAAAAGCACGGAAGTTTCTCCTTTATTTTTCAGTCATCAACAACAAAAATGCGTCAAAGACTGAGTGAACAACGAAAGTCCTAAAGCATGCTGCACGCGGCGAAAACTGTTTTATAAAAGTTCAACGTTTTTTGCATTTTTTAAAATAGTGAAAAATTTAAAATTTTCTTTTACTTTTCATGTGATTATTTAGCAGCATTTTTTACTCATTTATTTTTTTCAGTCACGTCCAACAACAATGCTCAGCAAATTATCCAATGTTTTTCAACGATCTTTGGCAACATCAGCTGCTGCACCAGTAAGTTTAACATATATCTTTTATTCAATTTTTCTTTTTTGGATGGAATGACGATTCCTGTTTCACCAAATTATTAAAAAAATTTTTGGACATAAGAAGGTGATAGGACACGAGCTGACAAACCAAAAAAAACGGCCATCAAAGAAAAATTAAGAAAGTCGATTTTGTTGTGGTATCACCTATTTTTATAATTTTTTTTTTTTGCAAAAAACTTTTTTGATGAAAAAGTAGCTCGACTTCTGGAGTTTTTATCTAGACATCTTTATGAAAAAATATTATTATTTTTATCTCTACGTGTTCCTAACATGCTAAAGTACATATTCCCGTAGACTCAAGTTTTCAAGTAAATTTTGACATATTTTTTATTCTGGTCGAAGTTTACAATGAAAAATTACCAAAAAATGCATCATAAAATTATTTAATTATTTGTTAAGCTTTTTAAAACATAGTAAAAAGGTACAGAAAAAACATCTTTACTGATAAAACATATTGCAATCTAAAAATAGTTGACTATAGGAAACTGCTCCTAGGAGTAGTTTCCTATAGTCTTCTTATAAAGTTCTGAAGGGTATAGGAATATACGTTTTCTTTGATATAAATAGGTTTTCAGATACCGTATTTGAAAGCCACAACTTCTGCAGCATTGTTTTCAACAACAACAAAATGCTTAAAAGAAGCTGCAAAACGTGAAATTCGATTTAGTGAAACAGCTGCCTATCAAGGTATTGATCGACGTCAATTTGATCTTAAAAAATCTACATGGCAACCAGATTATTATTCAACAAATTCATATCGAAATAAAAAATTAGCTTCTGCATTATTAAGTTTATTGGCTGTTATTGTTTGGATTGGATTGATAAGGTTTGTTCTGAAGTCAAAAAACTTATCCCCAAAAATTTTTCCTCAAATATTTTTCTTTAAAAAACGAATCCCCAAAAAACTAATCCTCAAAACAAAAATTCCAAAAAACTGATCCCCACAGAAAAAAAATCCCAAAAAAAGGCCACGCCTGTTTTTCAGAGAAGAAAGTGATTTGGATATAATTATTAATACTGATCCTGCAAGAATTACTGCTGGTTTAGAACGAAAAATGCTTAAAGAACAAATTCAAAAAGCTAAAAAAGAAGGAAAAGATACAAGCTTGCTTCAAGCTGAATTGGAATACGTTGATGTCAAAGAAGCTGCTTTAAAAACTCAATTTAGTAAAAAATAGGTTAATATTGTACAGTATACATTGTAATAAATTTATTGTTATAAACAAACTATAAAAAATCAACAAATCTATTGTTTTGGTCCAATTACTTCTTTTCCATGTTTTGCTCGAATACAAATTTCAATATATCCTGCAAATAAATTTCGTAGATGATGACATACATCTTCTTCAATTTTTGGAATAGATTTTGCTAAAAGATGTGCCCAATGTAGCTTATCACAAATAACATCTGCAACAATTCGAATTTTAACATTTTCATCATCACCAGAAATATCCCATTCAAGAACATTGACTCGAAGATTATAAGCAACATCACCAGGTAAATGATTAAGAATTTCTGATCGAATATGTTCAGAGCAGATTAGACGAGGTTTCTTTTGAGTAATTGATTCTTTATCCATAGGATATTCACCTTCTAATGGATGAGAAAGAGATTGCAAATGAGCTCGAAGATCATCAATTCCTTTTCTTGTTATAGCCGAAACAAAAAATATTTGATCAAAATTTGGCCATCCACATTCATTCCCAAATAATTTACGAGTTTCACCCCATCCAATTTTATATGTTGGTTTATTCATTAAACGACTAAAAAGCTTTTAATTAACAATAATTTCATTATTTGAAAAGACTTACTTATACTGTAGTTTCCATTTTTCTTCTTTTTCTTCAAAAGTTGTATGCAATTTTATTTCATCTTTGACTTTGACTTCTCCCAATTTTCCTAATCTTACAGGTTGCGTTACAATTTTTTGACCACCAACAATACCGTTTGTAAGAATTTTTGCTAATTCTAATAAATCTGATTGCCGTTGAATAAGATCAATTTTATTAATAACTAATGTAGCTGGAATATGGCTATATCGATGAAGAATATGTAAAATTCTATGAGATAAATATTTTCCTGGTAGTGTTGCATCCTAAAATAAAAAAAAACTTTGAAGTTTTCATTTAAATAAATACTCACATGAACAACGAGCAAATGTTCAGCTCTTGTAATAGCCTTTTCTGGATCCGTTAATACAGTTGATTCAGAATGTGCACCAACGACATCCCGGGCATGTTTAATTCCAACTAATCCTGGACTATCAACAACAACAAGTTGACATGAATTTTCTGTAATTGCTCCAACAGTATTAAATCGCGTTGTATCCATTCTTTTTGAAACTGCACAGAGATCGGCGTTTAAGATTGAATTTGTAACAGCAGATTTTCCAACATTTGGTGGACCAATTACAGCTATTCGAAGAGCTTTTCGATTTGATGGTGTTTCAGGTTGTAACGTAATTGATGTTCGAACACAACGGATTACGGTAATATGAGATTTAGAAAATTGCATTAGCATTGCTTAATTTTGTGATTAAATGTTTTAAACCAATATTTTTATATAAATATATTAAATGGATTTATACAACCGATGTGATTCATAATTCAATAATAATAGTAATAAAAACAATGCATATAAATATATAATCTGTAATTGATAGAAATCTGTTGAGCAAAAATCAGTACTCAAAATTTGAGCAAAAAAGAAAACATAACAAAAAAAACTATGCAAAAAATATGTACAATGGCAGTGGAAAAAAAGCAAAGCAAATTAGAAACAATCCAAACAGAAAAACGTATGTACAATTGTAAAAAACAATAAAAATCTGTGTCATGAAATACCCAAAATATAAAAACAAAGTAAAAATGGCAAATCTGGAAAACAACTTTTCAATATGAATGAATAAAATTAATTAACAGTATAAACTCCAACGACATTCTTATCAGTTGCTACAGCCAAATGTACCCTCCTTGAATGAAAACGCATTGTTGAAATTATTGATGGTGGTATTGATGGCTGAGATGATGCTTGTGGATGTAAAACATACTCCAAAGATTTATGTCTTTTATTATAAAGATCAAATAATCGAATTGTGCTATCATTCATTGCACATGCAATTATCTAAAAAATGCAAAATAATACAGTAATCAACGGGAAAGAAAAACATACAGAATTTGATGATTGAACAATCATATTATTCATAGCTAATGGATAATTCGGTACTTTAACAATATTGTTATTTGAGCTTCCAAATGACATAAATGATGATGTTAAAGGTTTTGACTGTTCAACACGAAATTCATCAGCTTTAAATACTTCTAAAGGTTCTTCAAATTTTCTTGGATCATATACTTTAATAATTGAATCTTCATGTCCAATTATAAGCCTTGAACTTTCACCCAAAAATGAACATCCAACAACTTTTGAACGAGTTTCACTTCGAAGTCCCATAATTTTTGAAAATTTTCCAGCAATTCTCACATCATAAACTGAAGAAACACCAGAACTAAAACCAATACATACTAATTCTTGATTAAAATCTGCACAAAGTGATGACGTAATTCCATCTTTCATTTCTAAATTGATATCAGTTTTATTCTTTTCTGCCCATGCATCCCAAATTCTTGAAATTCGAACATTTCCACCACATAACAATCGACCATTATTTTGATCCCATCTATAAAAATTTAAGATTATTGTTAAAACTATTTCAAAAAAAAACTTACCGATATAATGTATGATTTGCTTTTGTAGGATTATATTTAGAAAATCGTTTATTATTTATACTTGATTGATGATTATTATAAATTCTTGTTTGATCATTAAAAATATGATTTGAAGTAAGCATTTTTGCCTAAAAAATATTATTTTAATAAATGTTAAAATCTACAGTAGTCTACTTACATCACCTTCAGTTTTATGGGAATGTTCATCAAAATATGGATCCCAAACACTAATAAGACCATCTTGAGTACCCATTAATAATATTTCATGATTCTTTTCATTTACAGCAATTATATCAGTTAAAGGATCTTCAAAGAGAGGGTCATCATTAACAACTATTTGAAAATCTGGTTTTTGATTTCGATTTTTTGACATTGTATTATAAACATCAACTTTTCTTCCATCACAAACATAAACAAACGGTCTTAAATATGACCATTCCAAACAATGAATTGTACGATTAAAATTTAACGTATGTATTGAAGTAAAAGAATTAAGTTCAGGTTTTTGAATTTTTGTCATATCTCTTTCAGAATGTTGTTCAACACCTTCAGCAGTATGAAGAGCCCAATCTGATGGAATTAAGGACGTATAACGTGTAACACCGTCAACCATCCAATCACGTGCACCACTTTGTTCTTCATCATATAGAGTACGATATATTCTTTTATTAAAAATTTTTCCACACCATTCAACAAATTGTGTTGTTGTTATTGGTTCAAGAATATCAGTATCTTTTGTTGCAGTATACGGTAATTGTGGATCATTTAACTAAAAAAATAATATAATATAATTTTTCACAAATTTTAAAAACTGTTACCTTTCTTTTTGGTGTAAAAAGTGTTGATGATGAAACAGCCTGAAATCTTTCAATTGTTCGAGTACTATCTCCACCAGAAGATGAATTTCGCATTCTTTGAATTAAATTATTTCTTGCGTTCAATGCTTCAGCATTCATTGGTGAACCAACAACAAATTTAACTTTTGGTGAATCAAGTGTTGCAGAATCTGCTTCATCAATTCTTTTTCGAATTTCTTCTGCTTCATTTGTAACATAAGATACCAATTTTTTTGCAATATCACGAACTTGACTCATTGGATCAAAGGATAATCGAAGAGCAATAACCCAAATTCTTTCAAATGGACTACGAATAGCTTTTTTTTCAAGTAGCTGCCATTGATTATAAACATTTTTACGATTATATAGTCGACCAGTCAATGATGTCACAGATACATTTAAAACTGATGCATTCATTGATGTACTCATTGAACCACCACCATCAGATGATTGACTTCCTATTGATAATGTTCTTCGATCATATGAAAAATTTGCAACTGAACCACCACCATTTACAGATGATTCACTTATTCTTTGTGACTAAAAATTAAAGTTTTGAAAACCAATTAAATTTTAAAATAAAAACAAACATCTTGAAATACTCTTTTATCAAGTTCTAAACATGTTTCAGCAAATCGATTATGGTAATCAATAATAAACCATTGAATAGCAACAACAAGTTCAAGCCGTACCAAAACAGAACCATCCCATCCACAACTTTTCGTCAATGAATCACATATAAAATTGTTGGTCTAAATATTACAGAAATTAAATTAAATCTGAACTTTTTTAAATCAAAACATACACTTGTAGCATGTTCATTATTAGCTGATTTATTTCTCATTAATTGTCCAAGAGCATAAACTGCAGCAGCTCGAACTTCTGGAACATCATCAAGCAAAAAATTTGAAACTTCAATATAATGTGTACTTCGAACTGCTTGCCATCGAGCTTTATCAAAATTATTCCATAGTTTTCCAAGACCAACTAAAAGCCAAACACAAAGCATTTTACAATTTTGAACTTCTTGTTGATTTAATAAATCCATTGTTATTTCAAGTAAATCTGCCCAAAAGAATTTTTCTTGTGCTACTCTAAAAATTTCAAAAATAATAACATCAATTACAGTAATCCATCTTACCTTCCATGATGATTCATAAGGGTACAAATAACAAATGTTGGAACAATTTTATAACGTGGTTGAACTGTACGATCTCTAACAATATCAATAAAATACATAAATCCTTCATCATTCAATAAATCTTCGCAACATTTTGGATCAACAATAAGAATTTTTGCCCAAATAAATGCAAGTGAATTTCGAAGTTCTTTTGTACCAGATTGAAGAAGTTTTAAAACATATGGAAATACACCAACAAAAAGTGCTTCCAATACTGCCCATGATCCAATATCAACAAATCTTGCTAATAATTCAAGTGCTTGAACACGATGAACTTGAGATAATAAAACTTGAAGAACGACCGGAAGTTGATCAGGTGGATGATCACGAGTTGCATCAAATTTAAGCCAAACTTCAAATGCTGTCAATTGTTCAATGAAAAACCAATTGTATGAAAAATCATCAAAATATGCTGGAGTATGTGTAATACATTCAATTAACACTAAAAAAAATGTCACAGTACACGTCAAAATAATAATTAGATGAAAATGCAACAAATGTTTTGGAATAAACTTTTAAAACATACTTGAATGGGTTAAGGATGTTTCTTGAAAGCAATCATTATGACTAAGATGAAGAGCTGTTGGAGGCTTATGTTTTTGATTATACATATTAATCAAGCATAATTCAATGGTATATTCCCAATAATCCCATAAATCATGATCTAAAAATATTAGCAAACTATAAAATGAAACGAAAAATAAAATAAAAACATACCGTATACAGGTGGAAGAGAAGGACTTGAAACAACACGGCAGCCATGATCCCGCATAATTTTTTCAGCAAGTAAAAAACTTCGAAATAATGAAGCAACTAATAGATCTTGACGAAATAATCTTTGAAATGTATCACGTGGAAGACGATTCCATGCAATTGTATCAGTAATTGCAGTAAAAATCCAATTTAATTCACCCAAAACTGATCTTCTTTCTGTTAATGTACCAGGAATTGAATCAATCATTTGTAAAGAATATCGACTTTTTGTATTGGTTTTTAGAACATACCATAACATCGAAGTTTGAATTGGTGTTGTTAAACATGATGTGAATAAATCAGCAGGCAAATCAGGATCTGTTGGTAGTAATTCATTTTCATCACAAGCAGCAAGTTGTATACATTCATTAAAATTTGGTGGTTCTCTGTTATAAAATTCATTTTTTGGATCATTTACAGCTTGTAAATATGCAACATTATGATCAAGTGCAAATCTTTTAAAATTTTTGACAATTGTACCAGCAGAATGACAATCCTAGAAAAACAGGGTTTAAAAAAGGGTGGCAAATTGAAATTAAATAACTTACCCAAACATATACAGAAGGTGTACCCATCCATGTTTGCAAATCATATATTGATACCGGAATATACTGTAATAACAAAAAGAGTTTTAACACAGTATTCAAAAAAGCAAACAAACCTGTGTAATATTTTTATTAAAAACCCAAATTTCACCAGCTTCTGTTGGCTTTGGAACACCATGACCATTAAAATGGAATAACACCCGTTCTTTTGTAGCACTCTTTCTTAAACTAATACATAATCTTTTGATATAATCAATTGTTGGATCAATTGCAGCTTTATATCTAAAAATAAGGATATTAAACTGATTTAAAAAGATCGAATATTACCTTGCTCTTGGTTGTAATCTTTCATAGCTTTTTTGTAAATTTGTTGCAACTTGTTGTGGAACTTTTGTTATATTCATTAATGATGGATCAACCCATGCTTCCCTTCGAGCGCATGGTACCGGCTTCACAATATCAGGGGGATCAACTCCAACATTTAAACATAGAACTAATGCAACTGATACAGTTTTCATTCGCTCTTTTATTTTTCGCCTAGAAATTTAATTAATTTCAAAAGCTACAAAACATGTAATATACAAACCATTCTTCTTGATCTTGATTACTTTGTGGATAACCAGAAATTTTTTCAATATGCCGAGCTTCATGAAACCACGTTTTTAACGGCTTTTCTTGCATTTTTAAAGAATTCAACTAAACCTGAAAAATCATTAAAATAACATTAATGATTAAAATTAAACAAAGAAAAATAGAAGGGAAAATTACAGGCACCAATGAAATGATAAGAAAATTATTTTGTCTACCACCAAAGTTCAATTTTAAAAACAAAAAGTCAAAAGAGAAAAAACACTTACCAAAGCTAATTTTAATAGTAGTAGTAATTGCTTTAATTCTTATTAACATTAAATATTTAAAGGTAGAAATTAAACAGAAATATACTACAAAGCTTTACATTAAAGTGTAATACAAAAAACGAATAAGACCTGAAAGTTGAGTTTTTTAAATTACATGGGCATTTTTTACAAAAATAAATTTACAGTTAAAAAACACGAAGCATGTGAATCACAAGTTATTTGTAATGCTTAAAGAAAAAAACACACGCTCATAAAAAAGTTGTCTAGACTTTTTTCGTTTTCTTGTTCGACAGGAGCTTTTAAATCACGCGGAATTTATTTCAACGGCTGCAAAAGATGCTGCATCTTGCGAAAAACAACGCTGCAAAGAATTTTGTATTTTTTCAACGAAAAAATTGCTTATCGTTTTTTGGTTGCGTTTCATCGGTGTTTTTTTGCTACAATTTTACAATCCTTCCCAACAATATAAAATATTTTGTTTATTATTCTTTCTTCTGATGCCATCTTTTGATTACAACAGAAAATAATTTTAGTGTATTAATTTGGTGTAACTTTTTTTTTATACAACAAGATTCAAAATTAATTTAAATACACATTATTTTCAGAAATTAGAACTATAATATACAACTAAATTCCCAATAAAATCACCAGTTAAGACTCCAATAATAAAAAAACTTTTCCGATTTTTTCACAAAAGTTTTTATCGCCCTCGTATTTCTGCTTATCTCCAAAAAAACTGCTGATACATTGATTTTGTTGAAAATATAAAATTTCATTGCAGAAATGTCTTATCGAAATAATAACAACAGAAGAGAGCGATCAAGAGAACCATCCCCAATTTATAATCGTCAACCCCATGATGATTACAGAAGTAAACTCCGTGATGTTATAAGTCCTTCTGAATTCCAACGTCGAATTGATCCTGGTGTTCCAAAGAGTAAACATTCGGTTCAAATCAAAGGCTTACCGGCCAATATCAGATCATATGAAGTCGAGTACGTTTTTTTTATATTGTTGTTTTTGTTTTGATGCTTTAGATTTGTTGGAAATATATTTATCAATAAGATGTGAATCAGCATGAAAAGCGTGATTCCTGAAGTAAACATCTGCTGTTTAATAAAACTATCATTCATTGATAAATGATTCATCTACTTTCTCTCAATTTTTTCTTACACTTTTTAGAGATTTTCTTGAAAAACGAGTTGGCGGACCTTTAAAAACAATTTACTTTAAACCAGATATAAAAAATGATGAAACTGTAATTGCAATAAGATTTGAAGATAAAGAAAAGGCAAAGATTTGCGTTGATTCCCTTCACAAAACTATAATGCTTGGTTCAAAAATTTTTATTGACTATTATCAAGATTTTAATCGACATAATGATTATATAGGTTTGATATAAAAAAGTTCTTTGAAATTTTGTTACTTTCTTTTGTTTTTTGTTTAGAAAAGAAGCAGAAAAAAGAAGAAGAATATCGGTTTGTGAATTTTGTTTGGCGGAAAAATATTTTAGATTTTTGGTTTTAGTCCTCGTGGTCGTTCACGTGATCGAAGTCCAATTCGCCGTTCTCGAAGTCCAAATGTTAGTCAATCTCGTTCAAGATTTGATCGACCAGATAATTTTTATGCTCCACCTCCGATTGAATATCGTAATGAAAAAATCTCACAAATACCTGATTACGGTAATGAAAGAAGCAGACCTCCACCTGATTACATTGATGAAAGAAGTACATCACTTTCCGATTACCGTAATGAAAGAAGGTATTATTTTGATGATGAAAGAGAAGTTCGTCGTTCTCCACCAACAAATAATAATTTAGTTCGAAGACCTCCACTTTTACCTGCCCCTTCATCATCTACTCCAATGGAAGCAGTTGTAATACCAATGGATATTCATTCAAAAAGTTCTTTTTCACAACGTCCAATGGCACCGGTATGTGGTGTTTCTAAAAAAAAGAAAAAAACCACAAATTTATTTTTATTGTTTTGACAACTTTTATTTTTTTAGGCTCCATATCCAATTGCTGGCCCATTACATTCAAATACTCGACCACCATCAAATATTCCCCCTCCAGGATTTAGTAGTATTCTTCCAATTTCAAAAGACCATCTTCCCTCAACAAATTCTTCAAAATTTTCAAGCACAAATTTTCCAAACATGAAATCAAATACAACTCCAGATCCAAAATTAAATGATCAAACATGGCGAACTCCAGATCCTGATACATTTAGTGCTGCAAGGGTTGAGATTTTTTGCAATTTTTTATACTGTTTTTAGGTCATTCATTCTTTTTAGTTAAATACTGTACAAACATTAAAATATCAACAACCACAAGAAAAAAAGAATGATATACAAGGACTTTTTCGACTTGGTACAGTTTCAGTTGAAGCAACAAAAAATGAAATGAGAAAAGAAAAGCTGTATCGTTTAACTCCACATGCAAGAACAAAAGTTGAAGAAAAGAAGCGGGAATTATTAAAGGTTTTTTATCTCCATAATTTCTATTGAAAGGTAAAAAAATTATATTTATTTAGGCATATGAAGATGATTGTAAAACATATGGATTTTTAACACAAAGTTTAATAAACAAAAATTCAAATTTGGAAGAATCTTTAAGAGTTGCTCTTGCAGAAGTTTTAAAAGACTTGGAAGAAGGATATAAAAAAACGTTGGATGATTTTATTGATATATTTTTGAGTGAATGAAACTGATGAGAATTTTTTTTATTTATGATTATATTTATTGATTATGATTATAAAAAGAACAAGGTAAAATAACAACAAACAAATGTTGAACATTTTTTTTAAAAATGCATAACAAAATGAAGGCAGTGTAAAAATGAACAATCCTCAAAAACGAATGTTACTTTTTACAATAATTTTTGAAAAACCCGGTTTCATAATTATATTTTTTTTTAAAACATAAATTAGAGTTCATCTTTTTTGATCAACTTTTCAAGTTCAATATCAAAGTAAAGTGTGGCATTTCTAAAAAATGAAAAAATTATTGAATGTTTTAAAATGTGGTTAACGAACCCAGGGATTTGTGGTGGACGGCCTTCAGTTCCATAACCTAATTCAGCAGGAATAATAACTTTTCTTTTTTCACCTTCACACATTCCAGTCATTGCACGATCCATACCAGCAATAACTTGTTTAGCGCCAAGTTTAAATTTGAATGGTTCATTTCGACTAAAGCTGCTATCAACAAATGTTCCATCAGCAAGATGAAGGGTATATTGTTGATGAATGAAATCACCTGGAGCAGATTTTTTGCAAACATCTGCTTCAATTTTATGTGTAACTTCAATTTCTAAGCCATCATCTTCTTTCCATGATGGTCCAGGAACTGGTCGGAACTATAAAAAAAAGAATTGTAGCCATATAAAACAAAAAAAGGGTTGATACTTACAATATCAACAAGTTGAACAGTATAATAAAGAGTTTGATCAGTTTTAATATTATCACGATCTCGGCCTTCATCACCAAATCCAAGCTTTCCTGGAATAATGACTTTTCTCTTTTCTCCAATACACATTCCAGTCATTGCACGATCCATTCCAGCAATAACTTGTCCTTCACCAAGTTTAAAAGTGTATCTAAAATTTTGGAAAAATTTTTTAGGATTTGTTACAGTATATTTTAATCAAATCAAAATTTTTTTTTAATTTTCATTTTTCTCAAAAAATAATAATAGGTTACAGTATTATTAGAGCAGACTTACGGTTTCTTTCCAAAATTTGATCCAATAACATTATTTTCAGCATCATGAAGTTGATAATATTGATCAACGGTATCACCAGCTTGTGACTTAATTTTACATTTTTCTTCTGTGATTGGACGGGTAATTTTAATTTCTAATCCATCATCTTCTTTCCATGAAAGCTTTTGGCCTTGGAAAGAATTTGATTCATCTTCATCTTTTTTGGCATAAACGGTTAAAGCCAAAATTGAACAAAATAATATCAAAAACTTCATCTAAAATATAAAAAAGCTTTTATTTAAACAAAACTATCTCTTCTTTTGTCTATATTGGCCAATGGTCATCAATTTAAGATTTCTTTTAAATAAAAAAACACGATTTATTCCACGTCAGCATAGAAGAATATATTTTTTTAATGCCGGCCAGCAGGCGGCAGAGGGGGGGGGGGTATTTGGAAAAAAGGGGGTTGCAGAAGACAAAACAAGTTCGTTTCTGTTATTTTCTTTCATTTTTGCGCAAAAGAGAAGAAGAAGGGAGGAGAGGAAGAAGATGTAAAAAAAAGTTGATCTATTTTAAAGAAAAGAAAGAGTCCATCGTTTTTAACGCCGTAAGAAAAGAAAAAAATGCAATGGCTGGCAAAAAAAAATAAAGAAAAAGGATGAAAAATCGGGGTCACACCAATTCAACCGTTCCTGTTACTGCTACTGCTGCTGGCGGGGCTGAATAAAGAGAAAAGAGGATCTTTCGGACTTACGATGATATTTTTTGATTGCGCACACCTATATTCAAAACTGCCAAGAAAACAGAAGACACAGAGAGAAAAAAAAAAGTTTGTAACAATTAAAGCAAAGCTTGGCACTGCAAAAGAGACGAAAGTGGAAGATGCCCCTGCCTTGGTCAAGATAGACCCAGACAAAAGCAAAACAGCAAACTTTTTAAACAAAAAAAATTATTCCTCAAAAAATTTAGTAGCAAAGATGTTTGGCAGCTGTTGGAAAAAAGGAAGAAGCATTTAACATTATTTCTTTATTTTCTATATAAACTTTGGCCTATTTGAACTAATTAAAATAAAGAATTTTTCTATTTTTTCCTTTTTAAATCATGTTTTTCAACCAAATTATAATCACAAAAATAAAATAAATTGGATTACTGTAATTAAGAATTTTTCACATTTATCGCTTGTTTTTGAAATTAGAAAACCGGAAAGAAACAAACATAAAAATACTTTTCCAAAAATCTTAGATTTTTAAAGATGCGAAAATTCATCTTTAAAAATCTAAGTGATCCAAAAAATATTCAAGTAATATTTTTTGGATCACTCCTTCATTAAAGTGAATTATGCAAACACGTTTCATTAATGTTCAAAAATGATAAAATTCATATCTGCTTTTGAAATTAGATGTAATAGAAATAAAAAAAAATACAAATGTCACAAAAGTGTTTAAATTTGAATTCAGAAATAAAAATCATTGATACTTTTGAAAAAAATTAAAATCCATTTTTTGAGAGACTCTACAAAGCTTTTTCAGTTTCAATCGAAATTCAAACGTTTCGGGTTCATTTATGGGATTGGTTTATAAAAAGACATTATTGAATTCTGAAGAAAATTTAACAAATTAAATTTTAGAAACGTCAACGCTTTTTTTTTAAAAACTCCAACAAAATATCCTGTTATTAACCATTATCTTATCAATCATTAACTTTTTTTAAGATTACAAATCAAGTCTATTATTTTAATTACCGTAACGCATCACTGTAAAAATAAAGAGATAACGTTGAACAACTTTTGGCCAACTGTTTATTTATGCCAAATAACAGAAAAATTTAAACTTCAATTTTTTTTCAAAAAGCGTTTATCATCTTTTTTACTTCCTTTAAATTAAATGATTTAATAAAGTTTGGTAGCGTTTTTGTATAATATTTAAATCGCGCTATTTTAAAACAAACTACCTTAATTAATCTTTATTTTATAGCATCAATCAGAAAAAGAAGAAACAATGGCTTCAAATACTCCTTCAAAAAGTAATGGAACTTCTCATCCTTTCAATTCTTCATTGGAACAAAATATTATTGCAATTTCAAAAATCTTTGATAATATTACCTTTGATAAAATTGCAAAGCTATTAAATACTGATAAAAATACTGTTGAAAAGACTGCTGCTGAAATGATTAATCAAGGCCGTTTAAAAGCTTCACTTGATCAAGCTCATTCTTTAATCTATTTCCAAAGTAAGTTCTTTTCCTCTTTACTATAAAAACTATAATTTCTGAGTATTTTAGAAAGTGAAGATGTTGTAAGCATTGATCAACAATTCCTTCGTGCTTGTCAAGAATCAAATACAATCTATAATCGAATCCTTGAAAAATATCCAGAATGGTATGCAAAAAAGTTTCCTGAATCTGTTTCTCAATAATTTGTGTCTCTTTTGTTGATTGTAAGTCTTTGTGTATCATCTATTGTTTCCCATCTTGTAAAAAAATAATTTATTTATACATATAATTGTTTGCAACACAAAAATTTTAACAGTTTGATGCATTCATTCTTGTTCTGTTTCTGATTGAGTTTTTTCAGTTACAAATAAAAGCGGTTCATTACTTAATTGAGTATCATTATCTGTTGGTACTTGAGTTTTATCTGTAGCTTTTTCTTTCTTTGATCGATTTGATTTTCCTTCAGGTTTCTTTGAAGATTGTTCTTTTTTCGGACTTGGTTTTGAATTGCCTGGAGTTTTGGCATTTTTAGGACTTGATTTTTCTTTTGATTTTTCTGTTTCTCCTGTTGTTCCTGTTATTTTGACATCATCTTTCTATAAAGAAATTTATTAATAAAATTAAAATGAAGCAAAGAAAAAACAAACCTTATCTTCAGATATTTCAGTTGGTGGTTTCTTCGGATTACTTTCATCCTTTTTTTCACCAGGTTTTGGACGTAATATTTTTGATGAAGTTAGCTTTTTACCAGCTAATGAACTTTTTATCGTTGAACGTTGGGATAATCTTTGCTTATTTGGATCAATCAATAATGATTCACAACTTTTTCCAACTATTGAGTTTTTCTCTTTTTCTTTGATCGACAATAAAATAATGTTATCTAAAAAATTGTTATTAATTAATGATAATAAATGAAAGAATACTTACCGGCCATAAAGCAAATATATGAAGTCCAATCAAAATCAAATATAAATATGGTTCCATTTTTTGAAGAAATAAAAATTCGAAGTTTTCTCGCTGTTATCGGTTTTTTTGAGAAATAAAAGGTTTTAACATTTTTGCAATGAATTTTTTATGCAAATTTTTGTAAAATGTTGAGAAAAATAAATGAAACACGAAAAAATTAAAGGTTCTTTAACGGATTTGAACATTGTCCTTCAGCTTTGAAAAAAATTTCGTATAAAGTTTAAAACAAATATTTTTCTGTACAGTAATTACAGAAAAAGTGATTAAGTGGATAATGATTTGGAAGTCGAAGAAATAGAAAACAAACAGTTAAAGAAACTAAATTTTGAGGATGCCGATTCTGATTTCATTTATCCTTAAAAACGATAAATGGAATCTGAATCTCAAGGATTTTGAATCCTATGCCAATAATCAAATACAATCTATAATCGAATTCTTAAAAAATATCCAAATTGCTTTGCAAAAAATTTTCCTGAATCTGTTTCTCAATAATTTACGTCTTTTTTGTTGATTGTAAGTTTTTGTATTCTATATCTTGTAAAAAAAAGTTTTATCGAAAAAATGATTTATTTATTTATACAAAAAATTGTTTGCAACACAAAAATCTTAATCAGTTTCATGCTTTTACTTCACGTTCTGTCGCTAATTGAGTTTTTTGAGTTATTTCTGATTCACTTTTGTCATGGTTGGAACTTGATTTTGATTTAGATATTTCTGTTAGTGACTGCGTTTTTTCAGTTGGTTCATTAAATTGATCATTACATAATTGAATAACATTTTCTGCAGGGACTTGAGTTTTTTCTTTAGATTTTTCTGTTTCTCCTGTTGTTCCAGTTATTTTAAGAATATCTTTCTGAAATGGAATATGAAATTAAAGAGTTCAACTGGACACAAACCTTATCTTTAGAATTTGATATTTCAGTTGTTTTCTTCTGCGGATTATGGATATCTTTCTTTTCACCAGGTTTTGGATGTAAAATTTTTGATGGAGTTGCTAGCTTTTTACCAGCTAATGTACTTTTACTCTTTGATCGACAATAAAATAATGTTATCTAAAAAACGGTTATTAATTTATGATAATAAATGAAAGAATACTTACCGGCCATAAAGCAAATATATGAAGTCCAATCAAAATCAAATATAAATATGGTTCCATTTTTTGAAGAAATAAAAATTCACAGTTTTCTCGCTGTTATCGGTTTTTTTGAGAAATAAAAGGTTTTAACATTTTTGCAATGAATTTTTTATGCAAATTTTTGAAAGATAAATGAAAAACGAATTTCTTTAACAGATGCCAACATTTTCACTTCAGCACTGAAAAAATCGTATAAAGTTTTTAAACTTTAAAAAACACAAATATCGATATTTTACTGCAGTAAATACACAGGAGTAATGATTATCAAAATGAAACAATATTTTTAAAACAATAAGGTTTATTAGAAATACAGTAAAAACAAATTATTAAGAAAGTACAGCTTTTAGATTCAATTTAATCCATTGTAGCTTTAATCCATCATTTTCTTGTTTTTAAGGTTCATTTGAAACATCCGAAAGAATTTTGATATAATCAATTTTGTCATTGAAAAATTGTTTTCGACATTTTTTCAAAAATTTTGCAAAAATAATCCATGATCTGATGAGTTTTCGAAATTCTTCATCATTTTCTGTTTCTGGAGTATTATTGTAATATACAAATGCAAATTTGACAAGACGACAAAGATAATTGTATCCAAAGATATCAAGATCAAGCTTAATTTTAGAATCTAATGAAAGAAATTTTGGACGTAGTCCTCCTTCTTTTGCAACATTAAGAACTCCAAGCACATATTTTTCCTCTTCAGGCATAACAAGCTTTGTTAATGCAAAATGATTAAACATTTGCAATGCATTTTCTGCCAAAATTTCTCTATTTTCAACTGAATCTTCATAAAATTTACTTATATACTGAAAACTGTTCTGATTTATAAATGTAAAAGTATAATCACTTACATGATCAAGGATATCAATTACCGTAATACGAGCAGGTAAACGTAGAAAATAATTTTGTTTACATTTTTCAAGATCATTTTCAACAAATTCCAAAACAGGTGCAGCTTGTTTTGCAGCATCTTCAATAATTCCTTGTACAGTAAGATGTGGTTCATTAAGTTTCAGCGAATTCATTCGAATATCAACATTATTTTTATTTGCAAGCACAAGCTTTGGAGGTCCACGAATATTAATTGCATTTGAAGCAGATGAAGTGAATTTTTTTGCAACATATGGAGATGGAAGATCAACAGCTACTTTTGGAGCAGCAGAAGGAATTGCGCACAAAGGTGTAGAAGTTTTCAAAGATTTTGCACGAAGTGCTTCAGGATGTTCTTCCAAAAATTCTATAAATTCTATAAAATTTTAATATTAACTTCTTATAACTTACTCGAAAATCTTTCATTTGGTTGTTCTTCAGGGAATCCAAGATTTTTCATTGTATAAACAAAAAACGGTAAATCCAGTCGTTCAAGAGCTTCATTCTAACAATTATTATATATAACAATAATATATATAAAAAAGAAATACCTGAATTAAACGAGCATTTTCTGCAGTGAATTCTCTAAAATGTTCTTGTGATTCATCAACGGTAAAGCGTTCATCATACTTCGTTTTCCAATTCTAAAATATAAAAACTATAATAAAGAAACAATCATTGTAAAACGAAAACTAACATAATAATGAACCACAAAAATCTTTCCTTTTGTGTTATTAATAATTTTTTCAATTTTTGATCTATACCATTTTACGTCCTTTTGTGAAAGACAAAAAATATTTTGTTTTGCAACAAATTCTGTCATTTCAAAAGATTATAAAACAAAATTCTTTAATATAATTAAGACGAAACAAAGTTTGGCAGTGAAAAAAGGAAATTGCGTAAAAAATTCTGTTAAGTTGTTACAGTACAGCTGTGAAAAACGGGAATTTCGTTATGAGACTTTTGAGGACAAACTTTTTCGAAACTTTTTTTGTTTTTTCTTTGCTTTTTCATTTTCCAGCCAAAAGAGGTCTGGAATTTCTTAAAAACACACTGTATTTTTCTAAAGCCAGACTCTGGACAATCCCTGACAATTGTTTTTTGTTCAATAATAAAAAAAATTTTTATATATTTGTAAAAAAAAATATATTTTACCACTTATAATTAATTTATTCTAATTACCTTAAACACAAACATAAAATGCACGTAAATCAATTATACACACAAGTTAAAAGCAAAAAAAAAGACAAAATTTATTTTTTTTCTGGTGCATTTTCTTTTGGTTTTTCTGTAGCTGCAGCAGCAGCATTAGGTTGTTCAGGAGCAGCAGGTCCACATGCAGCAGGCCCAGCTCCAATTAAAGTACCATCAGGATTTTCAAATGCAGCTGCAATTCGTTTGACACCTGAAAAAAACATTTAATTCATACAAACGATAATTATAAGTCATATATACCAACCTTCTGGTTTAACATTAGGTGTCCAAATTTGTCGAACATTATTAGTGTCTTCAGTTTTGAAATGATAAATTGCAAAAAAATGTTTATTATTTTCTGCCGCTGTTTTTGTCTAAAAAAAGAAATGGGGTAATTATTATTTTTCCATATAAAGAAAAAAACTTACTGTAGCAAAGAATGATACTTTAATAGTAAAAGTTTCATCAGGTTTAATAAAACCAAGTGGAGGTCGTACACGAAAGATATCATTATCAGTGCATTTTACCTATAAAAAACACGATATATATAAAACCGCATCCAAAAAATGAACATACCTTAAAAGTTTGTCGATGCTTTGTTGTATTCATTACTTTTAAATCCAATGTAATAGCATCTTTTTGATCAACAGGATTTGAAGCTGGTGGAAATCCACTAGGTGGTGCCCGAAATGCTAATACAGAATTTTCATTATCAACAATTTTCATTTGAAATTCAGGTTCACCAGGTTTATTTTCAATTAGCTTCTTTCTAATATCTGCTGCAGATGCCATAGGTGGTGCTGGTTTTGCTGGTGCTGCAGGTGCTTGAGCTGGTGATTCACCAGGTTTTTTTCCAGCATCTGTTCCAGGTGTTGTTGGTGGTGTAGGTTTTGCTGGTGCTGGTGCTGCAGGTGATGCTGGTGCAGGTGATGCTGGTGCTGCAGGTGGTACACCAGGTTTTTTTCCAACATTTGCTGCCATAATTGTTGTTGTTTTTGCTGCTGCAGAAGTTTTTGATTGATGATATTTCTTCAACAGAGAAAAAGAAGAAACGAGCAATGAGAAATGAAATGAAATTTGAAGAGTGAAATTTTGAAAGAATTATAATTATGGGAAATGAATGTTTTTGTTGAAAAAAATTTATGCAAATTTTTTATTTTGAATACATATTTTTGGTTCCTTTGCAGCAAATTTCAAAATGTTTTGTTTGTGTACGCATAAATTATAAATGTTCAAAAGCTAAAAACTAAAAATTTTATGTGTTACAAATAAAAATGCTTACATCTGTATTGCATCATTCTTATTTTAGTTCACAGTGAACCCTCGGCATTTTATATTTGCAAAACAACACTTTTTTTCCGAAAATGGAAGAAGAGAGACGTTTGCTGAATTTGTTGTTGACCTTTTAGTTGTTGTTATTTTAGTTCAGCTGCATTGCGTATGTATGTTTTGAAATAACAAAATAAATTTCTAGAAATTGTTTCCACATAAATTTCTAGAACTTCCTTTTTCAGAATAAACAAAGTTTTCTTAAAAATTTCCTTTTTTGTTATTTCGAACAAAAACGTACGTGAGTAAAAATGATGCATTTCATTTTTTTGTAAAACTAGATTTGTTTTTATTTAAAAATACAAAAAAAATGAAGGACGGGATTGTAAAAATGAACTGTCTATAATAAATAAAACACATTTTTAGATGAAAACAAAAGATAAATTCATGTTCTCAAAGGACAGACATCAAAGTATTACAAATAATGTTTCAAATACAGATAAAAGTAATCAATATTTGGATCTTACTTTGAATTATCAAATTTTGATTCCTGTTCAATATCCTAGCAATCCAAAAAATGATAAATATTGTGGTAAACAAATTACTTCTGCAGTCCCTCAAAAAACCAAGTTTCATGCTTAAGTTAGAATTGAGTTGTATGTTACATGAAATATTTATAATTTTACAAATTTTAATCTGAATGAATTTAAATAAACGCCGAAATTTAAAAAAAGTTATTTGGGCACTATGGGGGACTGCAGCAACATTTTAATCATAAGATTCTAAAGTATCTGATAAATATGACGTAAGGAAAAAATCAGAAGAATGGAATAAATCAGCTAATTTGTGTTTACATGCTTTAACCCTTAACGATAAAGACGTTAAAAATAATTGGAAGAAAAATGGCTTGTCAGATGCCAATAACAGTACTCTTTCCCTTCATATTTGTGCATATCAAAATTCAAAAGAAATTGCTGGACTTGATAAAATTAATGGTGAAAATGTTTAATCAAAAAAAATAAAACTTTTATAGATAAACAACTTTTTCCTTCTTTAATGATCCAAGTAATATATCCATTTCTCAAAATTTTTTCATCATCTTTTTTTCAGAATCTATTTGAATTCCCAAGACAGCAAAAAGAAAACCAAGTAACTGAACCAGAAATGTCGGGATTTAGAGCAAATCAAAGATTACTTGGTTCTAGTCAATCTACTTCATCAAGTACTGTTGTAAATCGGAATCAATTTGTTCAACCGAATCCTGTACCTTTAATGCAACAACAATTTAGTGGTGTTCCATCTGGTTTTGGTTTATCTGTAGGTTTCTTTTATACTATAGAAAATGAGTTTTGTTAATTATCATTAGTTCAAATCATTTAAATAAACTAATGATAATTGATGGGATTCATTTTCATATTTTAGGAATAAAAAATTAAAAAATGAATGCATTTTTTTGGTAGGAGGAAATTGTATTTTGTAAATACTAAAATTATTATATAAAGGATGTGCGGAATTCCGTTTATTTTTTGAATTCCGTTTAAAAAATGAACGGAAAATGGAAAAATTCTGACTTTGTTTGTACGTTTGTCCCTCTTCGGCTTTCAAAAAGGAAAAATGTTTTGTTTTTTGTTTTGGAAAAACAAAACTTTTTTGCGCGCCAAAAATACTAAGTTAAAGAAAAAATTTGTTTCCGTTTTTACGGAATTCCGTTCATTTTTAAAATTCCGTTTCCGTTCCGTTAAGAAATCTCATTTCCTGTATTTTATCCGTTTTTATAATAAATCAATTTTGTCCAATAACTTAAAGATATGTATATTTTTTAGATGCCTTCAAGAACTAAGAAGAAGAACAAAACTGTTCCAACTGAAAAGAAGCCAACAGCTTCTGTTGACATTCCTGATTGGGAAAAGCTACAATCACAGATTAATATTATTATTGGTTCTGTTCCTGAGAATACCATTTCTCTTCATAATTTACAGAGAGATGTTATGTATGTTTTCTTTTTGACATCAAATATTTTAATAATTTGATATTTCAGAGAAACATTTGGTTATAATCTTCATGATGCTGCACAAAATTACGAATATTCATCAATTCTAGAAATGCTTTCTGATATGACTGAAGCTGTACAAATCAAGCATACACATTTGGGAGTAATGGTTTCTGCAGCAATCGTTAGTGCTTCTGCTCATGTTACTGAGATGATTAAAAAGACAAAGAGCAAAAAAGGGTAATTTTTTGCGTTTTTGTAAAAGTTTTACGTTCTTTTTTTTAGTAGAAGACCAAATTCTGCTCCTATTTTAAGAAGACCTGGATACTCTTCTTTTCGACCTGCATCATCTAAAGCTCCGCATCGATTATTTGGACATCCTTCAACTCGTGGTGGAAGCTCTACACATCTTTCAACTCGTGGTGGAAGTTCTACACATCTTTCAACTCGTGGTGGAAGTTCTACACATCTTTCAACTCGTGGTGGAAGTTCTACACATCTTTCAACTCGTGGTGGAAGCTCTACACATCTTTCAACTCGTGGTGGAAGTTCTACACATCTTTCAACTCGTGGTGGAAGTTCTACACATCTTTCAACTCGTGGTAGAAGTTCTACACATAGACCTTCATATAATGAGGCATCTCGACGAGTTCCTGTTTATGATTCACATTTCTTTGAAAACTCTCCTATTCGTCCTTTATTGTCTTCTGGTCTTCGTGGAAATCCAATTCAACCTTCATCATTAAGTCGTCGTTTTACATCATCTGATGGTACACAACTTCAATCTTCTATTCCATCTCAAACTTCTTCTGTTCGTCCTTCACCATCTGTCGATCTTTGGGGAAATCCAATTCGAACATCCTTATTAAGTGGTATTCAAAGTTTTACATCGTCTGTTGGTACTCAACCGCAACCTTATATTCCATCACCCATTCCACTTGCACCTCCGCCCTCTAAAAGTTCTTCTGTTTATTCTTCGTCATATGGAGACACTTATTATGTTCAAAATTCTGCATTAAGTGGTACTCGACGTTTTTCATCATCTGTTAGTACCGAACCTCAATCTTCTATTACCTCGTCGATTTCAATGGCACCAACACCTTCTCAAAATTCTTCCATTCGTTCTACATCATCAGATGACTATGATGGAAATCCAATTCGACCATCTGCATCAAATGGCACTCGACGTTTTACATCATCTATTAGTACCGAACCTCAATCTTCTATTACCTCGTCGATTTCAATGGCGCCAACACCTTCTCAAAATTCTTCCATTCGTTCTACATCATCAGATGACTATGATGGAAATTCAATTCGACCATCTGCATCAAATGGCACTCGACGTTTTACATCGTCTGTTGGTACCGAACCTTCACCTTCGAAATCGTCACCTGTTTCATTTGGACCTCCACTATCTCAAACGTCTACAGTTCGCTTTGCATCTACTGGTGCTGTTCGCCTTCCATCATCTGGAAATTCAACTCAACCTTTACCATTAAATGGTACTCGACGTTTTACATCATCTGTTGGTATCCGATCTACTCCATTATCTTTATCGTTTGGACCTCGATCATCTCAAAGCTCTGCAGTTCGCTTGACATCTTTTGAAGGTTTTAGTGCTGTTCCACACCATGGCACATCATTTGCTAAAAGCTGCTCTGAAAAGCCATCTGTTTCAACTCAAAAATCTGCAGTTCAATTTTGGCAACAACAACAACGTTTGCTTCACGTAAGTATTTCTATCGTTTTGTTATTGTATATTTCACTGAAATATATGACCGTGAAATGAGTGATATAATGAAGAAGTGTATATGACTTTTAACATTTTAGAATCGTAATGGTGCTGCTTCATCACGAAATGAATCTACTTCAAGAGCTTCAGAATCTGCTCCAAGAGCCTCAGAATCTGCTAACCAAACCTTGGAATCAGAATTTTCTCGAATTGTTTCTCTTGCACCTTCTGTTGGTCCTGCTTCAATGCCACGTAATGATTCACTTCAAAAGCCTTCAATTCCACCTAAAATGCTTTCTCGATCTGAGGCACTTCTTTATGTAAGTTATATATTTCTCGGACTTGTATCAATTTAGTGATTGCTATATTGAAATTTTATCCCTAGTTACTTCATCTGAACATCATAATTACCAATTTAGGAAGAAAAATATAAAGACTAAAGTAAATCACTAATTGGAAAAATTATTTATTCCCAAATTTTTGTTATTTAAAAAAAAAGGATTGACGGAAATTGTTGTTTTGAAAAAAAGATTTTCATTTTGCCAGAAAACAGTAAAATGGTGCTTTTTTTAAATTATTATGAGATCCATTTACATTTCCAGTAATCCTTAAAACTGCTCGTACAATGCGCATTGTACGAGCAGTTTTAAGGATTACTGAAATGAAGACACTTAAATAAAATTTTTCATTTTTAGGAAAAGAAAACATTGGCCGATTATATTGACAAAGTTTGCTTCAAAAGTGCTATTCCACAAAATTAATTTACTTTGTGTTCTTTATATTCTTTGTTTCTTTAATACACTTTTGAATAAATTTTTGTACTGAAATAGATTTGTGTTTTATTGGGGATATTTTATATTTTTGGGATTTTTGTCAGCAAAAATTTAAGTTTTATGATTTTTTTAAAAAAATTTCAAAAGAAAACTTCCATATTTTTTGATGCTTGAAATTAAATCGAAGCATCAAAAATCTGAAGAAAATATTATCCTTTATAAGAAAAGATGACTATTTTGACTTTAAACAAATGCATTACTCATCGTTTTTAATCAATTATAAGCTAAAAAATGCCATTGTATTTTAAAAACATGATTTGATGATGAATTGTTAGTTTTCTTTTAAATGCAACGAAAAATAATAAGTTTTTTGAAAATGAAGAAGCAGACATGTCATTGTCAAATGATTTTTTTTTTGTTAAATGCAGTAATAGTTGATATCTTTTCTGAGAAGACACATTTGTCTGAGTTTTGACAATGCTCTCTTCTTCTGCTCTGCTTAAGAAAGCGCCATGATTGAAAAGAGATCAACTTTCAACAGATTTTTTGATAATGGCAACGACCGTCACCTGTGATAATTTTTTCGTTATTATTTTTTAACTTTTTTTTTTAAAAAAAAATAAAATTTGATTTGTTATCCATCGTCGGGGATGATTCATCTTCAGAAATTTGCCCCTATATAAAGCTAAAAATTTTTTTGGAATAAGCATCAATTTTGGCATTTTAAAGATTTGATCATCAGCTCATTTTTTCAGCTGCCAGCAAAAACATGAAGTAACAACTATTTTCTGCTGGACAATCATTTATCATTTCTTTTTTTATTATCTTTTTTTAGTTAGTTGTCCCCTCCATCACTCCCTTTGATCCATGGGGCTCTTCTTTCATTTTTGCAACTTTCATTTTTTTCTTTTGACAAATCAAGAAAAAGAAAAGACTTGAAGAGGAGAGAGATATATTTGACATGCGGCAATCACTTTTTGCTAATCCCCTGCGGCAAAGATTTCTTCTTTTTTTGTTTCATAAAATAATGTATATATTTTTTGTTCACTCTCAAAGGCGAAGATATAATATAACAAAAAAACAATAAATAATTGCGTTATCTTTTATATTTGTGATAATTGTTATTTTTTTTGCGTAATCAGAATCGATAATTTATAAAAATAATTTGTGGTTTAATATTTTTAGGATAAAAAAACAACAACAGAATGCGGGCAGCAGCAGGCATTCTGTTGGCCCTTTGTTTCATTTTGGCATTGGCCGCTTTTTTCACTCCTCAAATTAATGCAGGTAAATAATATTTTACATTAATAATTGAGACAAATTTATTTAAAATTTTTTGGTTTGCTTTTTTTATTACGGTAATTTGAGTTTTGGTTTTTGACCTAAAATTTTGACAATTTTTAAAACTTTTGAGTAAAAATTAATTATTAGTTGAAAAATTTTTCAAAACTAAAAAGTTTGTTAAAAATTTTAATTAACCTTAACTTTTCGTTTTTCTTTAGTATCAAAGTTTCACAAAATCGAAATTTCGATTACGAAAAGTCCAAAATATCGAAATTTTGACTTTTCAATTTCGCAGAATCATTTTTTTTTCAAAATTTTGCTATTTGTAAAGCACACTCAATTCATTTTTTTCTTGCACTTCCTTGCTTATTATTATTTGTTGCTTTCGTCATAATCTGAGTGAAACAAAAAACTTTTTAATCTTTAGCCTAAAAAATAATAATGCAGCAAATTTCAAAAAAAAGCTTTCTTTAAAATTGCTTACTTTAAAGCAAACTTTAAAAACTGTATTTTCAGCTCGAATAAGAATTGATAAACCTAAACCAAAGCCAACAAATGCAACCGTTGAAACTACCGAAATCCCTTCGACTACTTTAGCCACCATTGAAGAAATAATTGAAACAACAAAATCTTCAAGTAAAAAAGATTCATTAAAACAACATATTTTAAAGCCAAAATCTTCTTCAAAATCAAATAAAACAAAAAAAGCAAAAAAGTCTTCAAAAACAACAACCCCAATTCCATTGACAACCCTTGACACTCCAACATTTTTATTCAATGATTCTTCAATTGAAGAAGAAAATGAATTTGGAATGAATTTAACTGAAAAGCCTGAAATTGTTGTACGTGGAATTGAAGAATTATGTGTTCGAATTCATAATAATACAGCATTTGCTGGAATTGAACCATTTGAAACACAACTTTTAAAAAATGCATATGAATGCCAAAAAGCATGTGTTGCAACATTTCCTCGATGTGTTGCAGTTATGTTCTTCTATGTTCATAATCAAACAAACGAACATATTTGTTATCTTTTTGATCATAACAGTATTGATCCAGATGTACAATTAATTGAAGAAAAGCCTAAACATGATGAAGATATTATTCGTGCCTTGGAAATTGTTCTTGATTGTCATCAATTTGATCCTTTTCCACCACTTGGGGAAGATGGAATTGTTTCATCAACTGATAAAGTTCCTCGAAGTAAAAGACGTAAGCCTTTAAAAGCACTTTACAGTTATAAATTTTTTTTTTGTAGAAAGTAGTAAATATATTGAAATTGAAACCACTGGTCCATGGTCACAATGGGGGCAATGCCTCCCTTCAGGGGTACAAGCTCGTTCACAAGCATGTGAATATGGTCGGAAAATTCAAAGACGTGGTTGCCCTGCTCGAAGTTATTATGCACAACAACAGCAACAACAAGTAGATCAACAATATCAACAACAGCAACAACAATATTTCTCTCAACAACAACAACATCAACAAGAAGCACAAGAACGTCAACGAATTATTGATCAACAGCGTCAACAACAACAATATGAACCACAACAACCCCAACAACAGCAACAACAATATCCCCAGCAGCAGCAACAACAACAGTATCCTCAACAACAGCAACAATATCCTTCACAAGAACAATTACAAGTTCAAGCAGCTCCAACAATTCGAACATCTGAACCTGTTTCATATCCTCCACAAGGATATAAAGAAGATTATGATCGGCAAAGAGAAGAAATGGAACGAAAACGTGAAGAACATATGAAAGAATATGAACGCCGGCAACAAGAATACAATCGATTAGTTGAAGAACGACGCCGATTAGAATCTGAAAGAGCCCAACAACAACCACAAGGACCACAAGTTCGTCCCCCACCACCTTCACCCCCACAATATCCGCCACCACAACAAATTTATCCTTCAAGCGGACAACAACAAGCTCAACGAGTTTATCCATCATCTGGTCAACAACAACGACAAGGTGATCAAGAACAACTTCATCCTGCAGTTCTTGCTTCACAAGTTGTACAATGTCCGAGTATTAATTGTGCACCAGCCCCACAACAACGACCACCTCCACCACCAGCGCCTGCATGCCGTTCAGCAGCTTGTATTCCAACTCGTCCACCACTTGGAGTTTGGCAAGAGTGGTCTGATTGGAGTGGATGTAGCTGTACATGCGGAGATGGAATTAAACAACGCCGTCGTTATTGTACTACTGAAGATTGTGGAGCCGGAGAATCTGTTGAAACTGCTCCATGTAGTATGGGACCTTGTGAAACTTGGTCTGAATGGTAAGAAATGTTCTAATGAAAAGTACAATATATATTTATTGAAATTTAGGTGTGAATGGTCACCTTGTTCATCCACATGTGGAAGAGGAGAAAAGCAACGAACTCGTTATTGCCTTTTAGGAACACAAATGTGTGAAGGAAAAGATTTTGAATCTGAACCATGTGATTCTGGACCATGTCCAGAATGGTCACAATGGGAAGGTAATAGTCAAAAATTAAAAATTTTTTTATTCTTTTTAAACTCATTGCAGATTGGGGACAATGTTCAACAAGCTGTGGACATGGAATTCAATCACGTCAACGTACATGTTTGGGTGGCACTTATGGCTATCAACAATGCAATGGAGAAAAGGTTGAACAACGTCCATGTGATCATGGACTATGTTCAGTTTGGAGTCAATGGCAAGAATGGGGATTATGCAGTCAGAGTTGTGGGGATGGAGTTAAACGACGTGAAAGAGTTTGTCAAGGTGGTACTGATTGTATTGGAGAATCTGTTGAAGATATCTTTTGCTCTGGTCCACCTTGTGCTGCTTGGTCTGTTTGGAATGAATGGTGCGTTTAGAATGAATTAATGAACAAAAACAAATTTGAATAAATTTATAGGTCAGGTTGTTCAGCCCTCTGTGGACCGGGACAAAAAACTCGAAGTCGCCAATGCCAATCACCAAATGGCCAAGCAACTGAAGATTGTCTTGGTGATAAAATTGAGACAATTCTTTGTAATGAACGTGAATGTGCTTCTTGGTCTGAATGGTGCGATTGGAGCCCTTGCGATAAAGACTGCGGTGGTGGAATTAGTCTTCGATCAAGAATTTGTGAAGCACCTGGTTCCCCATATGGTGATAATGCACAATGTCCTGGACCTGATCGAGAAACTCGTAGATGTAATGAACATCCATGTGCCCCACAATGTCAATGGACTGAATGGTAAGATTTGGTTTACAAAATTCACAAATATTTAACAATTCCTCTTCTCGAATTAGGTGTCCATGGAGCCCTTGCAGCGCATATTCTGCTTGTGATTCTGGTATTTCATCACGTTCTCGACAATGTGTTGGTGAACCAGGTTGTTCATGCCGTGGACCTGCAGAAGAATCCCAACAATGTAAAGGTACAGTACCTTGCACTCCACCGCCACAACCTCAACAACAGCCATGTTAAAAAACAAATCTTTTACAAATTTCATCAACTGCCATAAACTCATTTTTAACCTTTAACAAATTTCTTTAAAGATTTATTTTAATTTTTAAAAAAGTGCAATTTTTTTTCTATTAATAATTTTTTGAGAGATTCGCGCAGTTTTTATTTTGTACAGTAAATTGCGCTTAAGTTTATTTTTAAAAAACTACCAATGTTTGCCATAATCTTTTTTTGTTCAAAAGTTTTTAATAATAATAAAAAATGTGACAAGGATGTGACCGTTTATAAAAAAGTGATTACAAAACGAGAGATGACCACAAAATTTATGCACGTATTTTTTGTATGTAAAAAATGGGAAATTTTTGTGCAACTTTTAATAAAAATCTGACGTAAATGTGTTCGATTTGTGTTTGAATGACGCAAAATCGGTTTTTTTAAAAAAATTCATAGGTTGTGTTTTGAAAATGAAAAAAGTTGTCTGAGACAAAAATGGAAGGTAAAAAATGTTAATAAAAGAAAAAATTTGGAAAAAAGTTTTATCAAATCTTTTCAGTTTGCATAATTTTGTAATTTGGAGCTACTTAAAACATTTTTAAAAATTAATTTTGTATTTTTTGCCATTTAAAAAATTTCAAGTTTTTGTTATCGCTTAAAAGCTTGAAACAATTTGTCATTTTTGAACTTTTTAATACTAAAAACTTTTTGATCTAATTTTAGTCTTTTTTGAAACTAAAAATAATATTTTGTAGTTTCAAACTCCATTTATTTAAATGTAAACAAAAAAAAGCGCGATAATTTATGTAAAAAAAAACCCATAAAAAGTGATGTTTTTGGTTGTTGTCACATATTTTTTGAATAAACAATAATAAAGGTCGCTTTTTAACACTTTCGTAATTTATGAGTCAGAAATACCCCCCTCTTTAAAATTTGTGATGGACACATAATTTGTGTTTTTAAAACGATCAAAAACGAAATTGACACAAATATTTTTGATATTTAAATGAAAAAACTTTAATCCATTTATTTCAGAAAATTTATCAAAAAGTTTTGTTAAAAAATTTAAAAATGGTTGTTGCTGGAAAATATAAGGCTGTTATTTCTGGTAAATTTTAGAATATTTAAATATAAATTATTGTAATGTTGAATTTTTAGATATGGGTGGTGTAATTCTTAAATTTAGTGATCCAAAATTAATTGAAAAAATGATGGTTCAAGGTTTGTAAAAAAACATGTTTCAAGAAATTTAAAATTTTTATTTTTAGCAAAAGGAAATAAAAAACTTCAAAAATTACTTGAAGATTTCGAACTGGGACATTCAGGGGTTAAAAGTCTTGGCCCGCTTATTTCTGATTTGCCAGAAGTTTGTTTTAATTAAAATAATGTAGTTTATCAAATAAAATTATCACGGCTACAGTACATCAAAATTTGGGTTTTGCGAAATTGAAATTTCAGTGTGTTTCAATTTCGAACAAATTTTTATTCCATTTTCATAAGAAAATTTAAATTTCGATTTCAAAAAGGTAGAAATACCAAAATCGAAATTTCGGTGTTTTGATTTCGGTCTTTTAAATTTTTTTTAGTATTTCAATTTCGGTCAGAAAAACATATTTCGATTTCGGCTGTATAAATTTCGATTACACAAAACTCTCTGATCAAAACTTAAAATGATTACCCTATCCTTTTTTATAGATGGATGTACAAAAAGAAGTTTTAACACTTATACAAGGCCTTCAATCTTCAGTTGGAACAACAGATGAATCGGTTGTTTCTGCGCTAAAAAAGTTAAAAGAATCTGGATTTAAAATTGCACTTTTAACAAATAATGGATGGATTGATGATACAAAAACAAAATCTATGATACCATGTGATATTGAATATTTTGATGTAATTGTTGAATCGTGTCGAGTGAATATGCGAAAACCATTCCCAGATATTTATCAATTGACCCTTGAAAAACTTGAATTAAAACCTCAAGAATGCATTTTTATTGATGATTTAAAAATGAATTGTGAAGCTGCAGAAAAGTTGGGAATTAAATCGATTCAAGTTGTTAATGGTGATTCTGAAACTGCTTTGAAAGAACTTGAAGAATTAACTAAAATTAAATTATTGTAAAACTTTTATTTTTATGTTGTTAAAACAGAAGAAACGAATAAAGGGAAACAAAATATACATACAAAATTCATCACTCGAGTTAAAAAAAAACATTTAAGATTTGTTAAATTTATTTACAAATTCATCAGATGATATTCTTTCCATTGGATTTACTTGTAAACAAGATGCAAGCATTTCTGCCATTTCTTGGTCCAATTTATCGTTTAAAGTTTGAGAAGATTCTGATATTTCCATTTGTCGACAAAAACATCCAATTTCAGTTTGATTTTCTACAGGAGTATTACCTTGAAAATATTCATTACAGTAATCACAATGAATTGGAATCGACAATTGTCCACCAGAATTTTCTACAAACACAAACAGTATAAACTATTACAGTACACAAAAAACATACTGTATCTGTGTGAAAAAGCAAATTGAATAATATTTAAAGATCGAAAAGAAAATCCAAAAGTTAAATCCATTCCATGCTCTTTTGCAACTTGAATAAAAGATTGTGTACCAAAAATTGCTGCAAGTTCAGCAACCATTGCTAAATTATCTTTTGCATGAAAAAATGGATATTTTCTTGTAATTAAATAAAACAGCATCATTCCAGCTGCCCATATATCAATTTTTGTTGTTTGTTTATTCACACCAATTAAAACTTCAGGTGCTAAAAATCGAGGAGTTCCCGCCTAAACTATCAGCATTAAAAGTAAAGCTTAAAAAACCAAAATAGCCTACTTTGTTAACAATAAATTCAGGTTTTATTTGGCAGCTTGAACATGGTGAAATAAGTTTTCCTTCGCATAAGCAAGGCATTTCGATTGTTGATCGTCGATTATTTGCACCACCTAAAGATCCAAATCGTCTTTTGAGAGCTTCAGATCGATCCAAATTATTGTTATAGTATTGAGCTAATCCAAAATCAATTAATGCATATCTTCGTTGTTTTCTATTGTATAAGAAGTTATCAGGTTTTGTATCTCTATGGATAATATTAGATTGATGGAGGTATTGAAGAGCAGAGACAAGATTCTTAATATACATAATAATTTCAGATGCATCCATATCTTTAACAATAGTCTTGAAATCATCATGAGGGAAATATTCCTAAAATGTTACAGTAATAAAAAATTAACAAGGTAGTCACACACCATAACAATATAAGCTCCCAAATCTCGATAAACTTCAAAAGTTTGCAAAATATTATTTTTACCACCAAGTTTTTGAACTAATTCTATTTCACATACAACATGATGTTGATCATCTTTTCTTCCAGTAAATGGCTTTAAAATTTCTTTAATTGCAACATATTTTCTTGATGAATCTTTTGGAACTGCTCTATATACCATACCAAATGATCCTAAATAATGTATTTAGAATAAAAATATAACAGTTAAAAGCATACCCTTTCCAATTAGAGTTAAATTTTCATATCTATCACTAATAAATTTACTTTGATGAATATAACTTCTTGATCGCTCTTCAGATTTTTTAGATTTTTTTGGTGGAACCAAATTTTCCGATCCAAATGGTATTGGTCGTTTCAGCTCTCGACGTCTTGGAAATTCAGATTTTGTTTCAAGCTTGACAAAATTATTTGGCACGCATACATCCATAAGTAAAAAAAGATTTTAAATTAAATTAATTAATTTTTGTTAAAATTTTTCATTGCTTGTTTCAAACAAATTGTTTGCAATGAAAAAATTTGGCTTTCCCGCGTTCTTGATTTTTCTCAAAACGAATAAAAGGCCTACTTTTGCGAATTCAATGGAAAAAAAGATCTTCAACTGTTAAAAATTGCTTTTTTCTTACATATTTTTATCTGTATTTTTTTACCAATAAACAGTAATATCAATATTATTATTTCTACGTTATTTTAACAGCTTAAAGTATTGAATTTATTATCTAAAACCCTCATATTCTTTGCCCTTTTTTAGATATTTACCCTTTTGCATTTTTTTCTCTGTTACACATTTCCTTTTTCTTGCATTGTTTCGTGCTTTATTATCTTACATTTCTTTTGTAAAACATTATATTTACGTTCTTATTCTTTCAGGTAAAGATGGTTTACAAAAATTCTTCAAAAGATCTTGTATGGCAAGTTATTCGTAACAATCATGCATACATTCGTAAACAACGTGGTATCAATAAGAAGTTTAGCACTGAAAAATTCAATCTTCGTGGTATTAATAGCCCACGTTTCAATGGTTTCATTAATAACGGTGGTGTTGATGTTTCCGTTAATGCTGATAAACAACTTGTTGTAGTTACCAAAAATCAAAGTAAGCGTTTTTGTATAACTTTTTTAAGGCAACTTTATTAATATTAATAATTCTCTTTAGACAAAGCTCGTTTCCCTGCAAAATCTACTACCACTCATACTGTTCGTCCTACTCGTCGTGCTATTAAAACTATCAGCAATACTGCAAAATCAGCTCGGGGTTATTTGGCAAAAGGTATGATTTTGTTTTTTCCATGGAGATGGCACTTTCTTTGCATTTTCAATGTAATAATTTTGCAAAAACATTTAAAACAAAAAAGTTTTCATGTTTTTTTATAAACGCATATATTTTTTAAAGTAAAAAATGACGTTTGTCTGGAGGTCTTTTTTCGTGCCATTGGTCGTTGTCATTGACAAGAAGAGAAGACAAATGGGCAGGGAAAGTGCCATAGGCCATGGGAACGTAGAAAAAGTGTGTGGTTTTTTTTTACTCTCTAACTTTTTTCCTTTTTAGCTGCCTCACTTAGAACAAGCCAACTTCTTCGCTCCTTGAAGCCAACAAAACCCCGTGTTCATACTGCTGCTGCTAAGACGGAAGCTTAATCATCCAACACCACGACTGAGAGCTGCGCTGTTGCCACTTTTTTTCAACATGCTTCGTGAAGTCTAGCGTTTTGCTAGTGCTTTTGGCGGCTTTGCACTCAAACTTTGTCTTTTTTTGTCGTTCATTTGTTTTGTTGATACGCTATATAAAATTATTGTTTTAATTATTATTATTAACAAGGTGTTATTTATTGCATTACGGGATATGTAAATGTGATGAGATCTTTTTATTTTTTATTACGATACGGCAGCGTTTTACTTTTTTTTGGTGTATGGGCAGAAGCAACTTGCGCATTTGATGAAACTAGTCGTTCAGCTAGATGTTTTTCTTTTGCAGACACAGAAAAACTTTTTTCGCGAGCAGAAGAAATTTCTAATCTTGAAGTCGAATGTGTAACAGCAGATCAAAACACAACATTTTCAATTCCTTTTCCTAATTTAAATAATTTAAAAATTCATGGCTGTGGTAAAAGTACCGCAGAAATTCAAATGCCAATGCATACGATTCGGAGTTTAAATTTGACAAAGAATGAAATAACATCTTTAAAATGGCAAAAATTTCAATCAAGTTCAAGTGATATTTTAGATTTACGACATAATTCTCTTTCATGTGAAGATTGTACAAATTTATGGATATGGGAAAATCAACAAAGAAGTTTATCAAAAAATTCAATATGGGACGTTCCGTCTATTGTTGGACTTCCAAGGAAAATTTTAACCGATGACGAATTTCTTCATTGTAACTTTTCTCATTGCCCACGGGAAGAAGTTCAAGCGTATGCTGTAAATGAACCAATAAAAATTGGTGATACTGTAAGATTGTATTGTGATGTAAATGGTTTAAATGGCACTTTTGAAAAAAATGATGAATTAAACGGAACAAATTTTAAACAATTTATTTGGCCATTAAGAAATGAATTTGAAAATTTGTCAACTGCCGCAAGCTTAAATGAAACATGGAATTCATACCATTCACAGATGAACCTGGAAATATCTAATTTGAGCTCACATGAAGTTGGATATGTTGCATGTATTTGTCAACATTGCCAATTTCGGCCAGCATTTGATGTTTTGGAGGTTTTAAATTTTTTCAACTTTCTAATTTAGATTATTTAAATTTTTAGCTTCGATTTGATACAAATATTACTGTTTCCTTAGAAGAAGATGAACGAGATTCACATTTAATTGTACATGGAAATCCAATTGAAGATTTAAATATTACAATTACAAGATTAAGCGACAATGAAACTGAAACAAATTTGCTATCAAATAAAAAGTTAGCACCTATTTAAAAAATTTTTTTTATAAATTTCAAAACTTTTTTAGAACGTCATTTTTTAATGATTCACTTTTACTTCGATTCCAGCAAGAACATTCACATTTTTTTGTTCGATATTATTCTCTAATTGTTCAAGAGTGTATTCTTTGTCCTCCAAGACTTTCATCACATATTGATGGAGATTATTTAATTGAAATATGCCGAATTAAAATTGGTGATTGTGCAATTGCAAAAGGATTTCTTGATCATCCAATTTATGAGGTTTGAAAACATAATTATTTAAAAATTAAAAAATTAAAAATATGAGACAAGGATGTGAAAATAGAGGGAATACATGGATAATATAATTTATTTAAAAATCTAAAATACATTTTTCACATTAGCCTTTCTTTAAATGAGTGTTTTGACTTCCTAATTTTTATTGCATTTTTCTTGCTTGCTTTGTTTTAAAAGAAAAAACATGAAAAAAATATTTAAATAATTAATTTTATAATGCAGCATTTTTTGCTGTTTCATTGAAAAACATGGATTTTCTATTTTTGGTGTCAGACATTTTGAAATTTAAAGAACACTTTTTTGAAAAAAAGCAACTTTTGCAAAATTTGGATATATCAAATCTGTTTTGTTTTTGATTGATTTTTAATCCATCAGAGTTTAATTAAATAATAAAATAGAAATTTTAATTTCTAAATTAATTTGTTTAAAGATTATCGTAATCCACTTTTTTTATATAATTTTAAAACAGGCTAGCCTAATCCATCTTTTGCCATTTTTATTTTTTGACAGCCTTCATTGTCTGATTTTATACATACATCCCCCTTACTAACTTGTGTAAGCTTTTACATACATAATTTTAATTTAATGTTGCTTGCAAAAAGAAAAAAGTCAATTTTATTTTTAAAAAAAAGTCTTTCATTAAAAAAGTTTAATTTGAAACAAAAAAACACATTTTTTAGAGTATTAAAAAGATTGAAAATGATGAAATCCAAAGCAGCAACAAAAGTCGAAATTTACTTTTAATAACAATATTTTTAATTTTATTAATTATTGGACTTTTAATTGCACTCTCTAAAACACATTTAAAACATCGACTTTTAAAAAAAGGATGGGAAATAAAGCGTCGAAGAACTTCAAGAAATACAGATCGAACAGAAGAAACTTCAATTCGATTAGATGATTATTCGGCATCAAGTTCAATGAATTATATTGCCCAACATGTTCCGCTAATTGATAAAGAATTTATAAATGTTAAGGAAAAAATTGGAAAAGTTTGTTTATCATTTTTTAAATTAATTTTAAAACTATGTTAACAATTTTTAGGGTGCCTTCGGGGAGGTACATTGCGCAGAATGGATTCAAAAGGATCTTACAACAATTGTTGCAATAAAAATGTTACATGGAATTCAATTGGATTCTGATTTGGATAAGGAAGCAGCATTGCTTGCAAAAATGGATCATCCAAATATTGTTCGATTATATGGAATTTGTCGATGGGATACACAAATTGCGCTAGTTATGGAAATGATGAATTTAGGAGATTTAAAAAATTATGTTCGACAACGAATGCCTCGATGTGATAATTATAGCATTTTTCCGGCACCACTTTTAACAACAGAATTAATAAATATTGCCGGACAAATTGCTGCAGGGCTTTGTTATTTAAATTCACAACAAATTGTTCATCGAGATCTTGGTAGGTCTTTTCAGATTACGATAGGACCTCTTTAAAACATATACTGTAGCAGTTATAAAAACCCATTTATTACTGATAATAAATATTTATCATCAAAAATAATCTCATTTCTGATAAATCATAAAAAAATTGTAAGAAAATTTATGGCTCAAATTTTCACAAAAAACAAAGTCGTAAAAAACTCTTATAATTTTTTGGAGCCTAATTTTACCGTAATATTTTTTCTTCAAAAAACACAAATCTTGTTAATCTTTACTCCAATATTAATTTTAATTCATATTAATTTCATTTATTTACTTTTTGCAGCTGCTCGAAACTGTCTCGTCCAAGGTGAAACGGATTTAAAAGTTTGTAATGCAGCATTTCGAAAGCCAATTGCTGTAAAAATAAGTGATTTTGGAATGAGCAGAAGGTAAGTATGAAATCATGACTTTTTTTTATGGATTTTGGTATTAAAAAAAATGAGTAATATAATTTTTTACATGTCAACATTATTATTATTGCACAAACAAAAGGATTATTACTGTAGAAAATCTTCTTGTTTTTATAGTTACAAAAAAAGTTATTTTTATATAATATTTTATAGCAATGATGAATTTTTTCGTAGCCAAAATACACTTTTTTTGCTTTCAATTATTTTTGCTTTAAAAAAGAGAGAGTTGATTATAGGCATTTTTGCACCCAAAAACCAGCAAAAAAACAAGATTATTCTTTAAAAAATTAATTTGAGGCAAAAAATTATTGACGTATAAAAAAAATGTCCAATATAAATGCTACAAAAATGTTTGGATGTACTTTTAATAAATCTTTTTTTATTAAAAAAAAAGAACACGTAAATAGCATCTTAATTTTTTTCGCATTTAAAATCTTTTGAAGCATGAGAACTTTTTTTTTATTAAATGTTGCCATTTTAGATTTTCGCCAGATTAAAGTTTCTTTTTAACAAAAAAAAGCAAAAGTTTAAAAAAACAAAAAATGACTCAATTTTTTGAAGTTTCAAAATGTTTTGTTCTTTTTTATATTTTTAGAATTTTTACGGCAAAGCAAAAAATATAAAAGTTATTTGATGCATGAAAAAAAAAAGAAGAAAACAGAAAGCTTATTTTTGTTTTTGAAAATGAAAAAAATCAATAAAACACACACATTTTTTTAGGTTATATTCTGATGGAGAATATTATAAAATGCAAAATGGTAAAACTGTTTTGCCTGTTCGATGGCTTCCACCTGAATGTTTAAGCTCTGGGAAATTTACAATACAAAGTGATATGTGGTAAGATATCTCTTATTTAGCAGTAATATTTGCTACAGAAATCTACTCATTTCAAAAAAATTTTTAGGTCATTTGGTATGACGCTTTTTGAACTTTTTTCATATGGTGATGTACCATTTGGAGATTTATCAAATAATGAAGTATTAACTGCAGTTATGAGTGGGATGAAGCCACAACTTCCTTCATCATTTCCAGAACCAATAAATAATTTAATTTCACAATGTTGGAGAAATGCCCCCGAAGAAAGGATTACAGCTTCAGAAGCTTTGAACCGTTTACAAATCATTCAATAGGAAATTCTACGGGTTTTTTTTTGTTTTACATTTCTTTTTTTTTAATATGATACTTTTTTAACAAATGTATATTTTATTATCGATCGTAATACTTATCGGGTGATTATTTTTTAAAAAAATATTTTTATCAATTTAAAACTTTTACGAGAAATTATTATTTTTTTGTTTTAAATATTTTAATACTTTTTTATGAATACGTAAAAATTGCAAACACAATAATTTCGCAAAACAGGGAATCCTAAAAAATTTTTAATTGTTAAAATAACAAAAAAAAGAGATATAACAAACATTTTGATAAAAGTGGGTTACTTGTGAATCGGTATCAATGTCCCAGCACGAGCCCGTATGAATTCTTGCGCCTTGTCCACGCTGTTCACCAATAATTATTTCAATTAAATATTTATATTTTGGAAATTGTAAATCTATAAACTTTAATTTTTAGTTTCAAATCCAATTCAAAAACTTTGTAGTACAGTTTAAAAAAAATGTTAATTGTAGTCCAACAAAGTTTTTATTTTGATCTTTTGTTTGAATGTGAAAGAAAGAAAAAGCAAAAGATCACAACTTCCGCTTTCTCATAGCTCTCTCTATTTTTTCAACAAAAAACAAAAAAATTAATATTTAATTGTATTTTTTTCTTTTTAAATTTTCCCATACCCTTTTAAAAAAAAGATAAATGAGCAAATAATAATTTATTGCTTCTTTTAAAAGTGATCTTTAAAAAGACACAAAAAAAATTATACTCACCAATAAGTTCTTTTCGAACATTTTCTGCAAGCCTTTTACTTAAATCTGCAATATTTGCATCAGCATATTTTTGTCCAGTTAAAAGTTCACTTGCACATTGTTCTAAAATTCGTTTTCCAATTGCAGGTCGAAATCTGTAATATTATCCTTCGCAAATAAAAATAATAAAAATAATTATTACTTTTCATTTAAACTGGGCCTTAAAACTCTTCCATCAGTTCCGGATTCCATATTTTTCTACAACACAAAAAAATAGTTTTCAAATTTGTTTTCTCTTATTTTCCATTTTTTGTTCGTTTCTATAGAAACCGACTATCGTTGTTTTGCAAAAATTCGAAAAAAGACAGAAAAAAAAATTAATTTTACTTGAAAAACTCCAAATGCATACATACAAAACGAAAATTTCACGACTGGTCAAGAATTAAATTGCAAATATATTAAAAATAAACATTTAAAAATAATAATATACACTATGTTTTTATATATAAACAGAAAATTAACAATTCTCTTTTACAATTTCTTGTAAAATAAACACCAAATTTCTATCTTTCTTTTCAGATCTTAATTTTTAATAAAAAACAGAGTGTAAAGCAACTTAATATTCATCAAACCAATGTTGTAAGATCGCGATCTTCGAGGTAACGGTACTCAAACATGAAAGCATCCTTCTTTCGTTGTGTCCATTTTTCAAAATCAAAGTACACGTAAGATCCTTGCTCATAATCATCTGTAATAACTTTAGGTTCTTCATGCCGTTGAAACCACATAAGATATTTTGTATGAAATCTCCATGACAATTTTTTCAAAGCTTGAGCTGCTAATAGTTGAGCCTTAGAGCCCTAAAAAATCATTTTTGTCATAAACTATTATATAATTTTTAATAATTATCTAACCTCCATATAATAAAAGATAAACAACAAAGTTTCAGGTGTTAACCGCAAATAATAATCAAGCGTTTGAAATAATGGTTGTTGAATTTGTGGATAAGATGGAAATCCTTGGTAGGGTATTCTTGGCATTTGTGGACGTTGAGGTTCACTATCAAATCGATGTGGCATTGTACGATGTGCATCTTCTAGCCTTTTAATATGCATTTGTTCATCAGCAGAAAGTTCACGGCGTCCCAATGGTGATACACCCAACCAACATGGAATATCACTACTACGATTATTATCAGAAATTGCATCAGAATGAATATTAAATTCACGAAGTATTGAATCATCAGTCATTTGTGGAAGTGGAGCATTTGAAAATGATTGAGTTGAACTTTGAGTTAATTGACTTTCTTAAAATATATAATTATTATTTAAAAGAAAAAAAAATAGAAACAAACCATTTGATCGAGACATTTGAGAAGGCAGCGAGATCGGAGGTGGAACGGTAACAAGAGGAGGTGGAAGAGGTGCAGGAGACGGTGGTTTTGCAATTGGTGTAGAAACAACAGGTACTGTAGGTTGTGGCTGCGGAGGCGGCAATGGAGGTGTTGCGATATGCACAGGCGCTGGTGGAGGCGGTATTGGTGCAGGAGACGATTGTGGTATTACAATATTTGCAGCAGGTGGATGTACTGTTGGTGTTGAACGTACTGTACTTGAAGTTGAATGAACAGTAGGTGCAGGAGATTGTGGCGTTATATAAGTTGAAGCAGCCGGAGGTGCTACAACTGCCGCTGCTTGTGCTGCCACAGGTACAGGTGATTGTACAACAGGAGCAGGAGATTTAAGATGAAAACCAGCTGCAACAGCATTGTAAGGAATTGAAGGTGGAGGCGTAGCCGTTGGAGGTGGCGACGATATTGACGTTCTTTCTTCAGATGTTTGTTGACTAAAACCAAATCAGATTTTAGTTTTAATCTATAAAAAAAACAAACCTTGAAAGTTTTGTAGTAACTGGAGCAGCAGGCTTTTCATTGCTTAAATTTCTTGGACGTTCTTCAGGGAATGGTGAATGATTATTCGATCTTGAACCACTATTTTCATCTTTTTCATCATCAATTGAAGTTGTAATAACACCAGCTAATTGTGGAATATATTCTTCAATATCAAGTTCTTCGTAAACACCTATAATTACAATATTATTGGCGTTTAAAGCATATTAAATAAATGAACAAACCAAAAGGATCACATTCTTTTGGATCCATATCACTTTCAGGATCTAATGCATCAACATAACTATCCAAAGCATCTTGTAAAACATCCATAACTTCTTTAGGATCTTTTTGATCATTCGTTACCAGTCTCATACATACTTCCAAATTGGTTATATGATAAGTTAAACCTTCAATATGCTTTTTTAATTCTTCAATCTTTTCTTTCGACGATTCATCTTTGCCTTTCCTCTTTCTTCCCGAACCAGCCGATAATGAAGCTTCAACTTTAACTTCAGTTCTATCAACTTCTTCTTGAATTTGTCGAATTTTTGTCTAAAAAAATGCACATGTAACATTTTAAAAGCATAAAAAAGCACATACTTTAAACCATTCAATTGCTTCAGCTTTTTCTTTTTCACGTGGATCTAATTTTTCTTCAGCTGATAAACCTTGTTTACTATGAGGTTTTGTTTTATTCTCTCTTTCAATATCTTTAAATGTTTCCATTTTAGTTTCAATCAATCTTCTATAAGTTGTTAGCTTATCTTTATCCTAAACATGTTAAATTAATTTAATAATGTTGTCTTATTATAACTACCTTGATATCAGATGAAAATTGCCATCCTTTGATGAGATCACGCAGCCTTTGCAACTTCTTTATTTCACGTTTCAAATCATCTTGAAACTTATCACGTTGGTTTTCGCTATTTGCTTCATACATTTTTGTCATAATTTCTTCGAAGATTTCAATGCCTTCGTCGACCTAAAAAACAGAAAAAGTCATGAATCGATTATTAAGAATTGCATTGGTTTTTCTTTTTTCTTGCTTCCAAATAAACAACAAATTTCTAACACACTTCAAAAAAACGAAGAAAAGAAACTAACCTTTTTATAAGTTTTGTCAACTTCTTGGAGCAGTTTTCGTTTCTCCGCCATCGTTCTTCATATGACAGAGGAGAAGTGTAAAACTAAACCAAAAAAATTAATTGTAAAATTGTAAAATTAAGAATTATTAAAACGAAATAAGTTTGCAAAAAACGGAAAAAAATCGCAGAATTTTTCAGCCGAAGCAGATTAAAAGTTTGTTTTGCAAAGCGTTCTAATTTTTATTTTCGTTTTAAGACGAATTTTTTAAAAAATGGAAGAAAAAATTTTATCGAAATTGCAAAATTGCAACTCAAAAACTGTAATTTTTTCAAACTTTCCATAATAGATCTTCCCAAAAAGGATCGTGGCTAAAATCAATAAAATGTTCATCACATGTTAAAAATTTGCAAAAACACTGATGCAAAAAGAATCATTGATTAAAAAAACTTGTTTATTTTCTTCTCTTTTTTTTCATTGGTTTTGTTTACACATTTTTGTTTTTGCCAAAAAGCAACAAAATGTCTGCTGCCAATTGTTTTAATTTAAATCTCAAAAAGCTTTTATTAAAACATTTTTATTCAAAAGTTTTTTAAAAAATGTGATTATCTGATTATTCAACAAAAGTTTACGCTTTTCAAGTTTTTAAACGTGATTCTTTTTCTTTATTGTTTTGGATTGATGGATGAAAAAAGTGCCTGAAGGCATTCGCTTGAACATAATCTAAAAAAAGGTTGATAGGTGTTTAATACGTTTTTGAACTTGTTTTTATTGCTTTTACCGATAGCGTTCCATTAATTTAAATTGTTGTGGAAATTGTTCAAGCATTCCACAATAATCACATAAATTAAATCCACTTCGCTTTTTCTTTTCAATATGTCTATCACCAAATATTATATGAGTACCTTTTGGACGCCAAAATGATATAATATGTCGATCAAAATCTGTTAATACCCAAGTACGATTTCCTAGAAAATAGATAAGATTAGTTTAGTTGCCTTTCTCTATCTCTTTTTACCTTGATAAAATTCTTCAAAAAGTACAACTCTATCATCTGGTTGCCTAAAAATGATTAATTAAATTGTTATATTTTATAGTATATACGTGCCATTCGGGATCTTTATCAAATCGAATCCCTTTTCGTTTTGTTGAAGTTTCACCATTTTCTGCACTCCAACGAGATAATAAAATTCCCAAAATATTTGTAAAAGTATAATATGCGTGTTTTTGAAGATTTGCAATATGATATGTTGCAGGATTTGGTTGTCCAAAAACAGATGTAAATGCAACCGATGTAGAAGAAGATGTAAAGGGATTTAATTCTGTTGAGCCTGTTTCAAGTCGGGTTAAAGTTGTATCCAAGCTCGGATAAGATGTAATTACATTTAAAAATTCAACAAATTCTTTTGGAGAATATTCATGTTTTTTTTCAACAAAAACTTTATGAATAATAATAAAGGCATCATCAGTTGAAAAAAGGCGTTCATCTTCATTTTTAAAATGGTTTACTGTAAATCCGCGAACAGAGATAACCAATCTCGACCACCAAATATCATTTGAAATTTTTGCGAGCTATAAAATTTTAAGGAATAATCAAAAGTTTTTGGATCAAAAAAATGTTGGATTACGGTAATAAAATTTTTAAAAAGCTATGACTTACTTTTTCAAATTCTTCAATGCTTAACGATTTAAGAGATTTTGAAATATCTAGAGATTTATTTTTAGAAAAAAGTTCAACATCTTCCATTGAAACAACGGGCAAGGACATTTTAGAATTTATTAAAACTGAACCTTTTTCCGTAAAATAACTTTTAAAAAATAATTTTTTTCCAGTAAAACAATTTTTGAAAAAAATTTAAAAGGCGTAAATTCTCACTTCCCGTTTCCGTCTTTTTTTTTGTTAGATCAATACCCAAAAATCCTTGATTTTACTTTTTTTGGTTCTGTCGTTACAGCTGTTGAAATCAAAAAGAAAAAAGAATGTGGTTCGGTTGTCAACTTTCAATTTCCTTTTTTTTTGTTACACGACAACTTCTTCAATCAAAATCAAAAAAAGGTGATGAATATGTTTTTGTGCGCAACATTTTCTGATATTTTTTCATTTAAAAAAGTTGTCGACCGTTTTTGAACCGCAAAAAAGTAAAGCAAGAAACGTGTTTGTGCGTTTCTGAAAAAAAATTGTCTTCTGCCAGCATGTAACTTTTTTTTGTTTAATCCCAGTAAAAGGGGGTCGTAAAACTTTCACTTTCTTTTTTTTCTTTGATGATTGATAAAACTCAAAGCAGCCAACATTAAAAAGTAAGGTCTCAATTTACACGGTGGTTACACATTACAACTTTTTTGTCTCAATTAAGCAAACAAAACAAAGGAAAGCTTGTTTTTCTTTTTTTGAAATTAGTTGATTACGCTTTTATTAATGCCACCTTTCACCAGTGTTAACATCAATATCAAAATGAAAACAATTAACTCTCTTACAACGATAAAGCTTCTGGCATTTCTCCAACCCAGGCAAAAAAAACACGTCGTCGTGGCCAAAAATGCAGCCCCTTCAGCAGTTCTCCTCTTCTCTCTGTCTTCTGCTGTGGTGGTGGTTTTATCGTCCTTCAAATAAAAAAACAACAAAAAAAAAACTATATATAAAAATTATACCCTTTCTTTGACACGTTTCGCGACATTTTTTTGCGTTAATTTAATGTTTACTTTTTAAAAAATAAAAACCATAGCTGCAGCTTCTATATTCTATTTTTAGTTAAACAAGCATCTTTTGTCTTCAAAAAAAAGTAAGCGAAGAAAAGAGTGTCCACTTTTTTTGCGCGAGAGAGATGCAAATCGATTTTGACCTTTTCAAAATATTTTTACGTTCAAAAATAAAAGTCTGCTATTAAAAAAATGTAAGAGATTTGCAAAATTGCATTTTTGAAAAAAAAGAACTCAAACAACTGCAATAGCTTTTTTTTGTTCAATGTGTTTATTGAAGGGTTCAAAATTTGGACACTGAAAAAAACTTCCAACTCATCCTTTTTTTATTGTTGTTATTTTCGCTTTAACTTTTTTTCGTTATTATTTTTTAAACATTTCTTTTTTAATAATTTGCATTAATTTTTTATAAAATTCAAATTCCTTTCTCTCTTCTTTTCGCGATCTTTCATTTCTGTCTTCTTTCTTTTGATCACTTTTGTCTTTTACTGCTGCTCTCGTTATCGTACGTGTTATACATGAATTCTGAAAATTTTGAACGCTTTATGGTTTTGTTTTTTTTATCTTTCAAAAGCATTTAATATTATTTTATCTTTTTTAGATGTCTATGGGACATAATTCAAAGCAGTTTTTGGGATCTCTTGAAGATTATGCAGATGATGTATTTTTTTTATCATTTTCTTTGACAAAAATTAATATTCTCTTTTTTAGTTTTTGAGGAGAACAAAACATTACTTACCACATGTTGCAAGATTTTGTTTAGTTTCAACATTTATAGAAGATGGCTTTCGAATGTGGTCACAATGGGATGATCAACGACAATTTATGCAAGAATCATGGAATTGTGGATGGTTTTTTGCAACATTATTTGTACTTTTCAATTTCTTTGGACAATTTATTCCTGTTGTAATGGTAATGTTAAGAAAATATGTTGGTGTTGCATGTGCTTTATTAGCTGGGGTTGTGGTGCTTCAAACAATTGCATATCATATTTTATGGGATTTAAAATTCTTGGCTCGTAATGTTGCAGTTGGTGGATCTTTGTTACTTTTACTTGCAGAAACTCAAGAAGAACAACGCTCAAATTTTGCTGGTGTTCCACAAATGAATAATGATAATAAACCAAAATCATGGATGCTTTTAGCTGGACGTGTTTGCCTTGTCTTCATGTTCTTATCTCTTATCCATTTTGAAGCATCTTTTATTAGAATGGTAAATATATAGCATGAATAATTTTGTAAATTAATATACTGTATTTTAGGTTGAATTACTCGTTGGTGTTGTTCTTATGACCCTTATTACAATTGGATATAAGACAAAACTCTCTGCAATGGTTCTTGTTGTATGGCTTTTTGGACTTAATTTATGGCTTAATTCATGGTGGACTGTCCCAACTGATCGATTCTATCGTGATTTTATGAAATATGATTTCTTCCAAACAATGTCGGTTATTGGTGGACTTCTTCTTGTTATTGCTTATGGCCCTGGTGGAGTTTCAGTCGATGATTACAAGAAACGCTGGTAAAGAATTTATCTCCAATGAAAATTTTTTGAAAAAAATTGTTTTGTTTTTTTTTGAAATAGATTACTGCTATTTTCTTTCTTGTCATCTTTTTTAACACAAAAATTCTACTTTATATTAATTTAACTCCAAATATTTTATATATTTTTTTCTGTGATTATATTTGTTTTCTTTTCACATCCCTTTTGTACGATTAAAATAAAATTTATTTTGAAAATTTTAATGTTCTTTTTTTTGTAGTTGGAAAGGTTTAACTGAGACAAATGTGCATCAATTTTATTACTGTAAAAAAGATATATAAATTTAAAGCCGAAACAATTACTGTTAAATTTGAAAATATTTGAATGTTTGAAAATAAAAACAAAGCGAATTTCAAGTTTAGTTAGATTGGGTACTGTATTGTACATTTTCAAATTAGAGCTATTATATAAGCACACAGATTAAAAGTTTTTTTAGATTAAACATATTACATTTATTAAAATAAGCTTTAAAAAAAAGTGTTTAAAAACACATTTTACAATAGAAATATTAAATACAGTATATTTTTTTGCAAACCGCATACGCTTACATAACATTTGGCAAAATATGACCAACAAATTTTACCTTTGATGGAACAAAAATGTATCGTTACTTTTTTTTTTGACGTTGATGTTCAACATCGATAAATTTGCCAACAAAGCTTTTTTTAATGGAATATTTTAATCGTTTAAAATCTAATATTCATTCAGTTGCTGCACAAGTTACTGATACTGTTACTCAAGCATTACCTGGTAATCCAATCTTTCGAGAATATGAATGTCACGAATTGTAAGTTTTCAACTCCTTTATAAATTTTGGTTAAACGAACAAACTTTTAATTAAATTCTATTTTAGAGTTGCAAGTGCAGGACCAGGACATGCGTGGAAAATTTTTAGAGGAACAAAAAATTCCAATAAACAGGTAATTCTGTTTCATTTCAATCAATTAAAGATTTAAACATACTAAGCTTTTAGGCAGTATCGATATGGCTATTTGATAAAAAATATTGTGAAAAATGGCCACGACAAGATAAAGAAGCTTTTCCGGAGTTCCTTAAACGTGGAATTAGTCAACTTACTCGGTTAAGGCATCCAAGGCTGTTAATTGTTGAACATTCTTTGGAAGAATCAAGGTTTGATTTTGGATGTTTTATCTTAACTAAATTTCGAAACTTTAGAGATACATTTGCTTTTTGTACTGAACCTGTATTTGCAAGTTTATCAAATATCTTTGGTGATGACAATAATTCACAAGGAACTTTTAAAAATGAAGATTTAAAACTTGAAGATATTGAAATTCGACATGGATTGTTTCAAGTTTGTTTTATCGTTTAAAGTGTCTACATAGAATAATTCGATAAATTTTAGCTTGGTGAAGCGTTAGCTTTTCTTCACAATGATGCAAAACTTTTACATGGAAATATTTGTCCAAGTTCAATAATTATTAGTGAAAAAGGTGCATGGAAATTAGCTGCTTTTGATTTTTGCATCCTTGGAACTCCAAATGCTAATGGACAGGTTTTATCATAACATTTTTAATACACGAATATTTCAATATTTTTTAGATAACCTTTGAAGTAGAAGAAAGGAATCGACGATCAATGTCAATTATGAATCCATCGCTAAATTACAGTGCTCCAGAATTGGTTCATGGTGTTAAAGCTGATAATTATGCTGATATATTTTCTGTTGGAATGCTTGCTTTTGCTTTATTTAATGATTATCGACCGTTATTTGATAACAAAGATTTATTGGATGCTTTTAAAACTAATATTGACAAAGTTTGTTTTAGTAGTACATCATTACTGTATGATAAAAATGTTTTCAGTTGAAAGCATTATCTGTAAATCAATTATCAAAAATACCATCAGAATTAAGAGAAGATATTAAAGCATGTTTGAATTATACCCCTGAATTGAGGCCAGATGCAACTCAATTTACAAAAGTACGGTATTTGAATTAGCTTTTTCGAAAAGTTTCAATTTTTAGATCGTTTATTTTGATGATACTTTGGTGAAAACTTTAAATTATTTGGATTCCTTGATGCAAATGGATAATACTCAAAAAATGCAATTTTTTAAAGGACTTCCACAAGTGTTGACAAAATTTGCTAAGGTATACTGTATTTTTTGTTTTCTTTCTAATAAAAATTTTTAGCGTCCATTACTTCAAAAAGTTTTACCATTTTTAACTGCAGAATTTAATACTCCACAATTAATTCCATTTATTCTTCCAAGTATTTTTATTATTGCTGAAAATGCATCAAATGAAGAATTTTCAAAAACTGTATTTCCACCGTTAATTCCTGTTTTTTCAATGACAAATCCTTATCAAGTTTGTTTACATTTTTTGGGATACTGTAACATTACAAAAGATTTTTTAGATTGTTTTAATTTTACTTCAAAAGATGTCGCTATTTTTACAAAAAACTCCTGAAGCTGATATTAAACGATATGTTCTTCCACTTGTTTATGGTGCAATTATGAATGATAATATTAAAATCCAAGAATTATGTCTTTCAATTATTCCAAGCATTGGAAAGCTTGTTGAAAGAGATGCAATGAAAACTCAATTACTTCCAAAATTATTAAAGCTGGCTTTAGAAGGAACTGTTATTTCGGTAAATATATTTTTTTAAAATCAAAAATGTACAAAAAAATGTTTAACTTAACAATAATGGAAAAAATATTTTATTATGGTTGATTTTTAATAAGTCTGAGATGATATGGCCCTTTTCGTTTTGACCACCAATCTTCAAAATCATTGGTTTCTGTATCATCGGGATCAACATAATTTTGATCTGTGACAACAAAAAAGTCTGGAATTGTTGTTGGAGGACTTTCAGTACTTGTGGTTGTTGTTGTAGTAGCAGTTGAAGCTTTTGTACATGGTGGATCTTCTGTCGTTGTTGTAATAGTCGTAGGCATTTGAGTTGTTGTTACTCTCCGTGAAACAGTTGATGTATATCGATTTTCAAGTTTTCGAGCATCTATGAATGTCTTTGTTTAAACTTTAAAAAATTTTTATTCTTACTTTCGCTAATTTTTCTTGGTAATGCTAATCCATATGCAGGATTATTACATCTACTAGGATCTGTAGCAATTTTTAAATCATAAATTGCTCCAGCTTTTTCGGCTCCACTTGAACAATAGCCACAACTTTTTCTACAAACCCGAAAAGCAAATGGCATACTTGAACAATCAAGTTGCTTATAACGGCTTAATCCCCAAAAATTGCTTCTAAACTTTTATCTTCTTAAATTGAATTAAAAGAGTACAGTATACCTTTTAACAAGTCTTTCACACCATTCTTCACCCCTCCGATCATGGCAAATTGCTGTTTGGGGATTCGTTAATAAAACGTCAGCAATTTTTGAATAATCAAGATTTAAGCTAAAACTTGTTTTTATATCAAAGCAGGATTTGCAGCATTGAACAAAAGCAAAATCTGCACTGTGGACACAATTAAAAAGAAATAAATTTGGATTTAAAAGTTGCAGCCGATTACATGAAACTGTTGTCATTCGATCAAGGCAACATGGAGTTTGTCCGGATACTGGTCCAGAACCACTATAAGTTCGGAAAATGCCTAAGATGATAAATATAAAAATATGAAACAAAAAATTTAAAATTTTTACCATGTGTAAAAGTAACGAAAAGCAGCGACAATGAAGCTTTGAACATTTTAACTGCGGACATATTTGTAAAAAAAGAAAAACTGCGGAAATTTACAAACAGAAATTTGAGCTTTTGAATGAATTGCGCAATACAATAGAAGAATAAAAAGAACCTTGCCAACAAAGATGTTTTGTGTAAGAACTGAAGACATTCGTCTCCTTTTTTGGATATTTGAAATCTTTTTTACGTTCTTGAATGTGGGATAAGAGCCACGAAAGATTCCCAGGATTAATGGATTTTTTGGATGCTATCATTAGCTCGTTTTACTTTTTTGAAATTGATCCAAGCAACGTTGACTTCCAATTTGTTTTTTTTTTTCATTTTTAGCTTCAAATGAGCTCTGTGAACTTCAAGTGTCCCAGCAATTTTTTCTTTTGGTTTTTCAAAACGCTGTTGCTTTGACTGTGGACTGCGAAGCTCTTTTTTCCGATGTGAGAAAAACATGCTCATCTTTTTTTTAATACGTGATTGTTTTATTTTAAGATTGAGCAAATGTTTATTTGAGTTTAAACAGTTTTCATAAGTAAAAATTAAACAAAAGCTATTTTAAAAAACAAAAGGAGGTAGATAACAGTTGAAAGAAAATAATTAAGATAAAACATTTGCTTTTACATTACTAATACAAGCTATGACATTTTTTCATATCTCTTGCAATTGTTTCGTTGTAGTTTACACTAGCTCGGGATAAGCTAAAATTAATTTTACTTTGAAATTGTTAAATTTTTAAAACTTACAAATTAGTACAGTAACCGCACGTTTTACGACATATTCGGAACGCAAGGGATGATTTTTCACATGTTAACTTTTTATTACCACCTCGACGAGTTAAAAATCTTTCACAAAAAACAAGACTATGTCGATCAAAACATTTATTATGTTCACTTAAAGGGCTTAACAATAAAGCTTGAGCGTCCATGTTATAAAGGTCACCACCATTTGGAGCTAGAATTAAACATTTTTAAGTTTTGGAATAGTTTTAACTAAATTTTACCTAATCCTGTATAAGCTTCTTCAGAAAAATGACAAGTAAAACAACATTGCATAAAACTAAAATCAGCATTTTTTCGGCACATATTTATAAAAGTTTCATGATCATTTGATAAAAGTGAATGACAAACTCCAGGAGATAGAGTATCAATGCAGCAGGGAGTATAATTGGCAGGTTTTGGTGGTAATGTGTTACCGTATCCTGCGATACTTTGATAAGTTGAAGCATAGATATTTGAATTCCATAAAAGTCCTAAAAAAATTATCCACGCTACCACCATTGTCATTGTTGTTTATGAAAATGAAAAAAATATTTATGTCAAGTTTTTTAAAGCCTTTTTTATAATAAAACTTGGATCTGGAAGAAAGACATGCATTGTTTCTGGAAAACCTCTCTTTGTTATGTGATCCTTCAAGAAGCGGACGCAAGAAAATTATTGAAGTTTTAGAAAAAAAAGCGACAAGCTTATTGTTAGAATCTTGTCGCAAAAAATCTCATTATTGACTTTTCATAAAAGGTTATGGAAAGATTTTGTTTACATTTCATTGTCCTTCGATAAACTTTGTTTTTGGTCATCAGAGAAGCTCAAATTTATAAAAAAAAATTTTGACACCTTTAAAATTCGGGAAAAAGGAAAACACAATTTTTTCGTTGACAAAAAATTGTCTTAATTTTAAAAATTAAAAATAAGCTTGCAAAAACTTGAATAAGCAAAATATAGATACAGTAATCGAAATAATTAATTTATAGATTCGAATTCAAACTTTGGTATGTATTGGAAAACTTATGCCAACACTTGAACCTTGGATGGTATCAGATCAAATTTTACCAGCTTTACCAAAGATTAATTCAAAAGAACCTGGAATACTGATGGCAATCCTCGGAATTTATAAATTAGCAAATGAAAATGAACGATTTGGAATTGGAAGAGAACAAGCTGCAAAATCTGTACTACCATTTTTAATGTCAACAACAGTTGAAAATACATTAAATTTATCACAGTTTGAACAATATGTTTCAATGATTCGTCTATTATTTGATAAAGTTGAGAAGGAACAACGTACAAGACTTCAACAACTTTCTGCAGGACAAGAAGAACAAAGAAATTTTCAAGATTTTACTGAAATGATTAATGCGGATTCAACAAGAGTTAATTCTGCACCAGATTTGGATGCTCTTAGTGCACTCTTTGGTCCAACAGGTATTGATCGATCAGCAAATAGTACTCCAAAGGTAAAAAATTGTATACTGTAATTACGTTGTTAAAATATTATTTTTAGCCTGGTGGTCCATTAACATTAGAAGAAAAGAAACGATTAGCTGCAGAAAAAGAAAATTCAATTCGAACAAAAGATAGCTCACAATCTCCATTACCAATTCAAAAGAGTAAACAACCAATGAATTCATTTATGGATAATAGCAGCAGTGGCAACTATTCTGGCACTGTCAAAAACAATAGTAGTTTGAATAATCTTTTTGATTCAAGCTTTTCATCGATTACTTCATTGGCACCAAAAAATGGAACAAATAATACATCAAATAATGATTCATTTGCTTTTAATGATTTTGTTACTTCAACTCCATCAAAGCCATTACAACAATCAACAGCAGCAGCACCAAGTTCAACATTTTCAAAACCAATGAATTCATTTTCATCGGGTTCATTTGCACTTCCACCTCCACCATCTGCTCCAAATCCTGTTCAAAGAAATCCTGGTATTCCAGGTGGTGGTATTCCGCCACCACCTGGCTCCTCATCTTCATCATTTGGATTTTCATCGATGATTTCAACGACAGCAACGTCATCAAAATCAACAAATGATGATATTTTGGATCTTTTCAAACAAGCTCCAACACCAAAGCAACAATCAACAAATATTGATGAACTTTTGGCCTTGGCAAATGCAATTCCAGCTCCACTAAAAAGCAATAATTCAAGATCAAATAAAGATCCTTTTGCAGACATTCTGAAATAACACTTTTCATTCTATCGATTTTTTGTATGTATCATATCCGCTGCTGTTGCTTTTTTTGGGTTCTATACATTTATCTTCAACAAATTTTCTTCTTCACTTTTAAAATTTTTTTAATTTATTCAAATTATTTTAAATTAAATTTGCCTAGTTTTTATTCTCTAATTTTTTTTATTCTCTGGTTGTTTTTGGATGAAATGATTGCTGTGTCTTGATGTCGGCTCTAATTTATTTAATTTTATTACTGGCTTTCATAACTGATACCATTGCAAATTCAACAACTGAAACATTATATTCAAATTCAACTCGTTCTTCCACAGAAGATCCACCGGCTTTCACTATTTCTGGAAATCCTTTTGTTTTGTAAGTTTTTTCTATTTTAAATTACTGTAAATGTGTCAGAATATGTTTGTTATTGTTGCTCATTTATGTTTTTGATATTCTTATTGTTATTTTTTAGTTCATTTGTGTATTCATTTGCATTATTTGTGATACTTGGAGTATTTATAACACCTGTAATTATATGTGTATCATCCGCAAGTAGCCGAGATTAATTAATTATATATTTTCCGACATTTCTTCTTTCAACTGAAAAAGCTTCATTAATTAATATCAACTTATTTATTTATTATTACTTTCAAGATTCTTATCCGTGTGCTACATTTTATGAAATTAATAAATAAATAAAGTTATTTGAATAAATCAATTTTGTGTAATTTTTTGTTTTCGAATTTTATTATTCTTCTTTCATTGAAAATTTTTGTGTTAAGTGATGAATACAAAGTTTTCTTTATAAAAATGATTTAACACAAAAATTTGAAGTGTAACCCTTCAAAATCGTGTAAAAATGACGTAAATTCTACGTAAAAAAACTTTGCCAAATAATTTAAATTTCACGTTTTTTGTTTACATTAGGGTAATTGGGTGGTACGGTAATTTTAATGTATGTACTTTTATAAATTTATAAGTGTTTGAATTCTGTGTTAGGTGTATTTGGAAAAAAAAAAACAGAAAGTGATTCAAAAAATTTCCCGATTTTTGTTTGACTGACAAATTATTTGGGTTAAATTTATGGTTTTCACATTTGAATTCATCAATGGATAATTTTCAAATTTTGGTAAAAAAAGTTTTTTGAAATTGTAAAAACAGAAAAAACCAAAATAAAATTTATATCCAATGCTGATTTCAACGAGAAAATCGTTTTCGCTTAAATCGAAAAAACCGATTCATCTGTCAAATAAAAAATTCTTGAACCATCTTTTAATCTCTAAAATTGAAGTTGATAAAAACTAGAATTTGAAACATTGGTTAAAGTCAAGCAAATGATGTATACCGTACTTTTGACTTTGGATCAGGGATGAGAAATGCGGCCGGCCAGCCGCGGCCAGCTGCTTTTTTTCGGCCGCAGGCCGGCCGAGGCCGTTGGGTTTCGGCCGCAATATTTTAACAGGAAAAAACAGCAAAGAGGGTACCCTTTGAAAAATTAAAAAAAAACCAAAAAAATCGCAAATGCATTTAAGGGAAAAAAACAAAGAAAAATTGGTTAAAATTTCTTAAATAGATTACTATAACATAGAGAAACCCTGTGTTTTAAAATGTTAGAAAAAAGTTTTAGTCTAAAAAATTTTAGGCCGCAGGCCGGATTTCTCATCCCTGCTTTGGACAAAAGAGGTTTTTTCAATTTTTGTCTAAATATATCTTTTTCGATTAGTAACAACTTTTTAATGTTTCAAGAATATGCGGTTTTTACTTCAAATGAATTTTATTTATTTTGAACAAATAAATTTTGTTTTAAAAAATATGTACAATTTCCTTGTTTCAAGGAATTAAAAAGGAATTCAAAGTTAACAAATATCATAAAAATTTTCAACCATTTTGTACAAACAATACTGTAGAATTTAAAATATATGCAATTGTGGATTTATGCTTTTGCTAACGTAGATTTATTACAATTTTGTTGTTTCTAAAAAATATATATTTTATTAAATATAAAAACATGAAACAAAAATAAAAGCTTACCGCTGCTAAAATTTGCTTTTTTGAAACTTGGCTTGTAAGTTTTCGATGAAGAAAGAATGCATCAATTAAAGCTCCAAGGGTTGGCTTTGGAATTTTTTTCGTGCCAGATTTTGAATGGTGTTCAAACTTTTTCTTTGAAGAAAATCGACTTTTTAAAATAGAAAATACAAACATTTTATTTTTTGAAAGAAAGAAAAAAAGTGTGAAATGAAACGCTTTTTTTGAAGGTTGCAAAACAGAGAGAAAATCTTTTTATATCCATCGCTTTAAGCCGCTAACGGCTTTCAACAATCTTCCTTCCCCCTTTTTTCTTTCACGTTTCACGCTTGGTAAAAAAAGTACTTGAAAATGAAAAAGTAAATGAAGAAAGGAAAGCAAGCAGGTGATTGGGGAGAATACAATTAAAGTGGAAAAAACGTGTGAGCACTTTTGGCTACTTTTGTTTTTCTTTCTGTTAAAAAAATTTCTTCTTTGATTGAAATTAGCCCACTTTAAAGTAACACTTGTACCCAAAAAAAATTCTTTTTGAAAATTTTGACATTTTTCCTGCTTCAAATAATAAATCACGTTTTTGTAGTAAAATTTTGAAATAAGCAATAAACCTTTAAAAGCATTTAATCAAAAAAATTCCAAAGAATTTCTCCATGATAAATATTTGTTTAATCATCACTCAATTTTTTTCTATTTTTCAAGTGATTAAATTTTGCTCAGAATAAAAGTTGATCTTTTTTGATAGAATTTTATTATAAGTGTTTACCGAAAAATGATGTGGGAGAAATTAAAATTTGATACTTAAAAATCTTTTCAAGTGGATATTTATTTCATAGATTTTTTAACACTTATCTATTTTTGTCATCATTTTTCGCCTACACAGTCGTAAATTTTGGGGTAATAGTAACTTAATTTTATTTTGAAAGTTCAATTGTTAATTTTTAAAGAATAAATAAAATGAAACCAATAATATTTATATAAACCAAAATTTGTTTTCAATTAAACAAACAAAAGCAGAGTTTTTTTTATTATTATTGCAAATAAGCCAAATTGTCTGAGTGACTCAATCCAACTTTGAATTTTAAAACCTTTGATACTTTCAAAAGAAAAGAGTTGCTTTTGTCAAAAAAGAATCAAAACACAGAGTTTTTCAAAAAGAAATTTAAAGTTTTCTGAAAGTTACAATTTTGATTAACGCCAGACTAGTGACAATTTTTAAAAAATGTTTATTTTTTAAAATGGGATGAACCTGAAGATCAGGCAAAGAACAATAGAAAAATACCCTGATCATCATCCTATTTTGAAAAAAATACTGTAAAATTGAAAAATATATCCGATAATCCGCTCCTTCAAACTCAAAATTCCTACAAATTACTTAGAGTAACAAACATTTTTTCAACCATCTCTTTTTTTGGTTTCTTGTTTTTACTTTTTTCAAACTTATTTTTTAAATAAATACTTTATATTTTAGTTAAAAAACTACGAATTTTTCTTCTTCTTAAATGAATATTGGCTTAAAACGAAATTAACATCCAAATAACAATGGATAGTGCACAAAATTCTGTCCAACATGCAGGATCTCCAGGTTCAGAATCTGCTGAATTTGCGCAATTTTTGCCACAAGTACCAAAAGAAAGAAAAAAAGAATAATTCATGAAGACTATTGTGAAATTTGCCAGAAAGAAAAAAGAATATTGCGAAATTTGCACATGCAACTCGATTAATGTTTGTTAAATTATTAGCTGTTTTAAAATGGTTAAAACAATCAAAGAAATTTGAAAGATTACCAGGAATTTGTTATGTGCTGAATCAACAAGCAATGTGCTTTATTGAAACTGCAGATAAATTGTTTGAACTTTCAAAGTTACAACAAGCAAGGTATGATTCTATTATTTCATTTTTGTTATGAAGAAAATCGTGTTCCTGGGCCTCAATAACCCCTTGAAAAAATTTTCAGCCAAATCTGAGAAGACAAAAACTTCATTGTGACAAAATGCTCATTTCACTCAAAAAAACCCCACGTGAACACAAAACAGTTAAATATTAGTTGTATTTATTTTTATAAATTTTTACACATAAATCAATACTCGAAATACTACAAATGTCGAGATTTGCCATAGCAAATCGCGATGTTTTTTTTTGTTATCTTTTAATCTTTTAAAAAAAACTTTTTCTTTCTTTAACGTTTCACTTGCTAAAAAATTTAAAACCAGCGATCGGCCGATCCGCTTCTGTTTCAACGATTAAATAAATCATACCACTTTAAATATATTTTATTTTTCACATTTCTTGACAACAAACATACATATCAACAATCAGTTTTTTACACATCATTCACGCAGCAATCTTGATCAACGTATTGAATATACCAGCCTCTTTTATCTGTTGTTTATGACGTTGAAGGTGTTTGAGCCACCTAAACTGTTTCTCATTGATACTAAACCACCAACTGTTACAATATTTCCTAAAAAATATGAAAACATTAAAATTATAAAATGAAAGTCCGACTTACCATTGTTTGTTTCGTTTGAACAATGAATTGCATCGTTTGTTGAATATAATGTTAATATTTTAACATCCAATTCTGAACCTTCCCATGTAAAACCATTTAAAATTTGAACAGATAATTCTGCTTCAGCTTGTGTTGAAAACTGAATTAGTGCATATCCTTTAAATAGTGATGCACACAAAACATCTCCACAACATTTAAATAATCCAACTAAATCTTCACGTGAAACGCGAAAAGTATTTAAGTTTCCAACAATAACTCGAGATCTAAAAAAATATATAGAATAATTATATGAGTTTATTTTATTTAAAATACTTACTTCAACATACAAGGATCTTCTGAATTAATAAGTGATGAAATAGATGGTGTTTCAGCTGCTGCAACAGATACAGAAGTTGTTAATGGTGGAGCATCGTATGCTGTTGCTGCGGTATGATCAGAATAATATGGCATTGATGTTGGAGTTGTTGGCCTTGGAATATTTAATTGTAAATTAGGAATACAAGTATGATCATCATTCATAATTAATGTTGTTGGATGATTTTGTTCAGATTTAACACTTTCAGATGGAAGTGAAGACGGAGTTTGTGGGCCACGTCTTTCTTGGCTATCATCAGTTGTTGATGCATCACGATATAAATTAAGATTATGTTTATCTGTTAAATGTTGTAACAATTTCCATGAACTTTCAAATGTATTTTCACATGTAAAACATTGAACAATAATTAAAATCAACAGAGAAAAAGCTGATAAATTGGGATTGTAATAATGAATGGGGAAAGTGGGGGGGGGGGGGGGGTTAAAAGAGATAAGTATGATTGCCTTTAAAAAACAAAAATATAAAATAATTATATGAATTTTTCAAATTTACATGTAACCCTTAATTAAAACCAGTTGGGAGTCAAATGTCACGAGGTCAAATGTCATATTAGGATATTTTGAATAAATAAGTGATGAAATAGATGGTGTTCCAGCTGCTGCAACAGATACAGAAGTTGTTAATGATGGAGTACCGTATGCTGCTGCTGCTGCGGTAGGATCAGAATAATATGGCATTGATGTTGGAGTTGTTGGCCTTGGAATATTTAATTATAATATACAAGTATGATTAGAATTTCCACCAATTTATATTGCATCAGTTTCAATGGAATTTGTGATAGCAATGCCTTTGCATTTACACTTCCAATAATTAATACAGTGCAAATAATATTTTGTTTTTCCCCGTAAAATTTAAATGATTACATTTGATAGAAAGGTAGTTCGAAAAAAATTGATGCAATCGCTATAGTTGAAGTTGTTAAGCAATTATGAATAAAATTCATGGAACCAAACCACATAATTTCGTACTTCCCTTGTAAAAGCCAAAACATAAATAAAATAAAAGTACAAAACATGAACAATAATAAATATCACAGATGTTATACAAAATATAATCGAATTCTTGGTTTGTCAGAAATATCCCATTTTTCAATCATTTTTCCAACTGCTACTTCAAATTTGTTCTTTTTGGTTCGGAAAGCTTGGATAAAAAGTAAAACTGTAATCAGATTTTGGAGTAGCAACATTTTTAATAAATGAACAGAATAAATTTTGATCAAATGTTGGTGATAAAATAAAATCAGCAATACCAAAATCAGTTATCGAATTACCCTTCAAAATTGTAGTCAAATTTTCCAATGTTTTATTTGTTATTGTATGTGCTTCTGAAATTCTGGTTCTGCATTTGCTACAAAAGAATTTTGTAATATTTCGTGTCCGTTTTAGAATTTTATCAATTGTAATATCATTTCCTTCATCATTCAAAATTGTAGTAAAACGAAAAAAATTATAAATGCATGTCCAACAATGAAATCAAATGAAACTCAATGGAAATATGAAACAATTGAAAGTTATCAGGCAACTTTATGTGGACAATTTTTACGCGGAATCAAGCTAGAAAATGGAAAATATATACCAAAAGAAATTGAATTAAGAACAGTAACAATGAAAGATTTAGAAATGATTGGGATTTCAAATAATAATACTTATTTTCATGGATGTGGATTTAATCCTTCTCAAAATCTTACTCTATGTACATGTTTTTCTGTTCTTGGTGAATGTGATTATTTTTACACGGCTGGACGAGTTCATTTGTTAAGATATTTACCATTTAAAGATTCAAATGTATAATTTTTATATCAAGGATATTTATATAAAATAAAAAAGTTTTTTTCGTGGTTTTGATTTATGAAATAGATAAGCTTTGTCATTTTAATACAAATCTTAATCTATAGGTTTTTGTTGTGGTTTTATTTTGAATATATATATAAATAGAGGAAAGCAACAAAAAAACAATACATTGTTTAACAACAATGAAGTTAGCCATTTATAAAATTTCTAATTAAAAGGAAAAAGTTTTTTCGCTCATATTTACTTTTTTATTGTCGACTTTCTTTTACCATTTTCACATTTTTTTATTTATATTTAAATAATTTCTTAGTTTAGATATTCACCACTTTTTTTGCAACCATTTTTACTGAAATATTGTTTTATTTTTAACTTCAAACATTGATTCTCAACAATCAAAAAATGGTAAAGCAATTATATTTTGTTGGACCATATTTTTGTTAAGTTTGTCTTCAAAGAAGTGGAACTGTTGATGATTCAAAACATGCTCAATTTCTTCATGATCATTAAAAATATTTTATTTCTTTAGTTTTTTTAAATATTTTCTTTTTTATTTGAAAAGAGGGCGGAAATTTGTAATTAATAAATTCTTTTTATTAATTATTTTTGAAACATAGAATAGCACAGTTTTGAAATAAAAATGTAAATTTTAAACTTTTGGATTATTTGTGCAAACAAATTTTAGGATTACCGTATTAAAAACAAAAAAAATTGGAAACCCATAATTTTCAAAAAAAATCTCAGTAGTTTAAAAATCTAAAAAAATTTTGTGTCATAGATTTATTCAAAGTTTAAAGTTACTATACTTTGAATTGCTGTATTTTTCTCGCAAAAATGTCAACAAATTTTTTCCTAAAGATTTGAATAATAATTTGAATATTTATTTTACCAATTTTCCTTTTTACATTTTTATTTCATCCATTTGTGCTTTTCAATTTCATTCAAAAACGACAAACATTTTGAAAAATTTCATTCAAAAATGCGTTTAAATATTTTTTTATTACTTTTTTTTGTTGCTGTATTTATTTTTGAAACTGCTGCAGAACAATGTAAAAATGCTTATGGGTATGTCATTTGTAATTTTTACGTTTAACATCGTAATTCTATTGTTTATTTTATAGTACATATGGACCACCAAACAACAAGTTGATTAAACCAAGAGATAGTGGACAATATAACAGATTTTATAATGATTATACAACATATGTTATTATTAGAAAGGATCCTATAACTATTTGGCTCAAAATTCCAGATCCAGATACACTAGATTTTTTTATAAAATTTAAAGTTATGGGTGAATGGAAATTTGCTGATAAGTATGTATTTAAGACTTTAAATATTTTTGATTTAGCCAAAACTTTTAGTCTTTATATTCAACTTTTTGGGCGGTCTGATGATCGTTGTTCTTTTCAACACACAGAGACAGGTCAATATGGAACATCAGAAACAAAAAGCATGTTTATCGAATACGGCGCATGTGAATGTGATCCTTATGAGCTCTATGATGACGAAGAGGGATCATATATGTCATATATACCTGTGAAGTTATGGACTGATAATATCGTCTACGAAGTGTCTGTAAGTTTTTTTTAAATATAAAAACTCAAGTAATAACATTTTTTCTAGTTCGAACAAGATGGGGGTTCTATGGAAATGTATCTCGATGAAGAAGAAGCTAAAAAATGGAATTCTCAACCTCAACAACCTCCTCATGAATCATCAATGAAAACTCCTTCAAAAAATGGAAAAGAATTACCATTTGCTGCCGCTCAAACTAACGAATTTAATTGTGATGATGATGGTTTTCCTTTATGGCTATTAATTCTTGTTATAATTCTTAATATCATTCTTGCAATTATTCTTATTCTTTTAATTGTCTTTGCTTATCGTGGTACAAAGAAAATGAAAACAGTAATTGCAAAAAAGAAGAAGCCAAAAGCAGCAGGTGTCTCAAAACAAGGTGCTCCAAGTCCAATACCGACAACTCCAACTCCAAATGCAGCAGCAGCAACAAAAGATAAAAAGAAAATTGAAAAATCAACAAATCGTGAACCAAAAGCAGCTGGAAAAACTACAGAAGAAAAAACAACGAATAAAACGAAATATTATACGGCTGATTCAACATTTGATAAAACAAAGGATGAAAAAAAGTAATAACATTTTTTTTGATTTATATTAAAATTTATTTGTAAACTTTTAACTGTTCGTTTAAATAAATATGGTTTTTTTAAAAAATTTCTATTATTATTTTTAAAAAAAAGATAATTTAAATATTTCAAAAATATGCTTTAAAAAAGTTTCATAAAATCTGAACCACCAAATTTAGTTTTAAGCAAATCTTGTTTTGATGTATCTATGCACTATAGCAAGCGTCTAAAGAGTTTATAAGAAAAATTCAGTTTTGTAATGAAATTTTTTAATGTGTTTTCAAAGTTAGATTAATTAATTTCATGAAAATATTCTCAAGGGATTATTGCAACAACAAATTTAATGCAAAAAGAGATAACTTAAAAATTGTGTTTTTGAATTTGAACAATAAAAAAGACAGATGTGTTCTTCGTTGTCTTCATACATTTGTTAATTTAATAAAAATCAAATCTTTATTGAAGGGATCATAGCCAGTATTCAACATAACTAGGGTTGGGAAATCATCCGGGTGAATCACCCGATTTTCAGTATGTAATTTTTTGAAAAAAAATTTTATTTTCAACAAGATAATATTTAAATCGCAATATTTAAAGATGTTTAAGAACAGGTTTTTGCAGCTTCCCGTTAAACTGGAAAATCCACACTGTATTCTTCTTATTTATTGATTGCTGCTGTAGAAATAAAAATTTCATTCTTTTTAAGCACAAAAAAAGTTAAAATTATTTATTTTCAAAAAATGTTTGGGTGATTTGCTGGTAAAATGATTTCAAATAGTGGGTGATCACCATTTTCCAACCCTAATCATAGCTATACTGGGACGGTTTAAGATAACCCTACCAGCTCTTGGAATTAAGAAAGAACTTCAAAATTCGTACGGATTCACTACGTAAATGGATTAAATGATAATCACCCCCTTCAATTTTTTATAGACAGAAGAACAAACTTTATTTGCAAAACCATTGTTCCAGAACAGAGTTGTGCGATACCGATATATCGTATCGAAATATCGGTATCGAAAAATTTTGAGCGGTATCGAATGAATTTTTGGAAGTATCGAAGTATCGAATATTGGTATCGTTTGTGAAAATATCGGTATCGCACCACCCTGTTCCAGAAATATTTGAAATTGAAACTTTATTTATTTATGCACAGGTTTTTATTTTTTTAGCTAATTTTTTATTTTGTATTTAAACATTTAAAAATTACAGAAAAATAAACAAACAAAATTCGATCTTTTATTCGATCCTTCAATTTCTCAAACTTACAAAAATCGTTTTCAAACAATTAAAAATGAAATTAATGAAACAAAATTCATGATTATAAAACTTCTGCTTTTTATTTTGATTCGTTTTTGTTGATAAAATACGAATAAAATTTTTGTTGAAAAATTGTCTTTGATTTCATGGAGGGTTAAAAAAGATGTTTCCGTTGTTACTGAATATAAAAGAATTGTAAATTATGTATTCAAAAAACTTGAAACTTTTTCAACAAACTTTTAAAAAATTTTTGTAAAGGACATATAAGACGCGGATATGAAAAAGTTTTCCCAACAGTTGTAAAAATCTCACTTTTTTTGTATGGAAAAAATGAGATTTTTTTTAACAAAACGCGTTTTTTTTGGCAAAATGGATTTTTTGTCTTTTTCGAACCTTTTTTGAATGGGGTAAAAAAACATTTTTCATATCCGCGTCTTATATTTTCAAATACTGGCAAAAAAACGAAAATAACGGATATTTATTTATAAAAATGCTTCCGGCAAAAAAAGTTTATTATCTCTGATGAATTTTGAGATAAAATTATTATATATGTTTTTTGCAATTAAACCATTTCCCTCAATTTTTATCTGTTAAAATGGTTTTTTGCCTTTAAAGGGACATACCCGGGTTGTGTCACAACCCGGGTAAATTTTTACATGACCTTTATTCCCTTTAGGGAGAGATTTAAGGGAAATTTTGACAATCTTGAGAACGACTGTTGAAACCCTTCGAGAATGTTTTACACTAAAATTTTTCCCAAATATATGGAAGGAAAGGAAATGAAAAAGAAGAAGAAGGCGTTTTGACAGGTCGAGGGTCATTGTGAAAAATTTCATTGACTTGCTTCTTTACCCTAATGTTAATGACCGTAACTGAAAAAAGTCATCAAATTTATTTTTGTGTATTGTTTTAATTCTTCCTTGATGCTTTCAAATTGAAAGAATGCAAAGCTATAATTTTTTTAACAAGTAAGTTCCTTTTCCATACTTTTTACATTACAAAACTACACATTTTATGGCCCAAACCCATATATATTTCCTTTTCCTTGATTAACTCAATTCCTTTCATTTTAAGCAGCCCATCATAAATCAATCTTTTTAACATAAATAAATGTGTTAATTTTACGACCCTTCTTTCTTTTTTCTTCTTCTTCTTCTTTTAACAGTGTTACGGTTATTTGTATTGTAAAATTTGAAAAGGTATTAAAGAGAAAAAAAAAGAGATTAGGTAAAAAGAAAGAATGATATGCGAAAGAAAGAACTTCATCTATCACCTTTGGTGCTGAAACTGGGAGCGGCATTTTTGGGATTCAGCTTTTTCATTATTTTTCTACGAAAAACAGTAATAAAACTGTGCCATTTTTGAAATTACAGTAATTCTGTTATTTCCGATATTTACATTTTCTTGGTGACTCTGTTTTAGATTTTAATCTTCTATTATTAATCTTCATTAAGGATTAAAGCAATGTATTCAAATACGTATGTTTTAAATATATACTTTGATCTTGCTTTTTTACGTATTTTAACAACATTCTTTTCTTATTATTAATTAGAAAAAATATTTTACCGTCGTAAGAAGCCTCATCCAGATTATTTTTTGGACATAATAATATTATTAACATTTTAATATTAATTTAATCACATGATTATCTCTTTATCCAATCTTTTGCCACAATTATCCATTTTTTCTATGACAAATAATTAATTTCCTTCCCCTAAAATAAAATGTGCCAAACTTGAATAAACTTGGACCAAAAATTTCGGGGCGGAGTTTTACCTATTTTTTGCGCAAAACAAAAAAATTCTTTTTTTCGCCTGTTTCAACAACTTTTTTCCCTCTTTTCTTTCAACTTCTTTTTTGACTTTGATGACTTACAAAAATCTATTAACTCCTTTTTTTAAGCCGATTAATAAAAATGACTGAATTGAAGAGATTATCATAGGATCAGATAGTTTTAAATAAAAAAGATTTGCTGTTTTTATATGCTATTTAAAGATTTAAAAAAGAGTTATATGAGTGTATTGTTTTTGACGGCATCCTTTTTAAGCTTTTATATCATTTAAAAAAAAGAAGAACAATTAAAACATTTTCTCATTCACCACCACTTTTTTATCTTGTTAAATTAATAATTGTTTTAGCTTTTAAAGAAAAAGCTTTATTTCAGTGATTACACTTTTTTTATAAAATTTTTACAAAAAAAGAAAAAATTTATAAAAATTGCAACAGGAAAAAACACTTTTTTCAAAGCAATTTTAAAACAAAAAATGGGATAATAATTTTGTTTTAATAATTTTAAAGAAAGTAATTATTGACAAAAAAGAAGTTTGCAAAAAAAAATAATGTTTGCTACTTTTTAGTTATTTAAAACTTTGAGCAAAAATTTTTGTAATAACAATTTTAGTTTAAAATTTTGAATCTAAAAAATTTTCTTAAAAATTTTAAACTTTTTGCTACCTTTTTTCTGTTTTGAAAAATCCAGGAAATGCGAAATGTTTAGAAAATTTTATTTAAATGTTAAAATTTATGTCTTTTATCTCTTTTTTTACTTTTAATAATTCCCTCAGTTTCTAATGTGATGTGAGCTCCTTTTTTTGGCGATGATTCAATTGACCTTTAAAAAAATAGCTGTCAAATTTTACAAGTTGTTTTCGGGATTGTTGTGTTTTTTTAAAAAAAAAGGGGGCTACGGTAACACCGTTGTGATGTAAGAATTTTTGAAATTAAAATGTGAAAATTTTTAAAAAGTTTTGAAAAATAACTGATGATTTTTTAAAAAACTTTTGTACTGATGTTTACCCCCAAATCTTCTTATTTTTTGATATATCCTACAACTTTACAGTATTTTTGTAGGTTGATACATTAATCTTTAAAAGAATGAAGATTTCAAAAATCTTGTATCCTTTTTAAGTAAACCAATTTTAGCAAAAAATGAGAAGAAAAAATTTCTTCATCTTTTACAAAAAAAATGTATCACAGTTATTTAACATCAGTCATCAATAACAAAAAAATATTAGTTCGGAAATGCATATTATTTTATTTACGCATTTTCAAAATTTTAAGTGAAACAATACAAAAAAAAATTCATTTGCATCTTGATCTGTCTCTTTATTTCCCTCTTTTATTAGTGGTAGTAGTAGTACAGGACAAAAAACATGAGAGAGAGAGTGTCATTTAAAATATAGGGCGTTAAGCCGCTTATCGAAAAAAAAACGTTTTTTTTCTCTTTTCTCGTTTTTGCCATCACCATCAACATTCAACATCATCATCATCGTTGAATCGACACATAGTTTCAGAATATGAGCCTAATCCCCCCTTTTCTTCTCTGTTATCATCATCCATCACATATATTTTGTTCTATCTCTCCCCTTTTCATAGACCCACCATACAATTCTATAGAATGTGATTATCAACCCCGTTAGAAAAACTTTTTTTTGATTGCATAGAATTCATTCTCTTTTTCCCGTATCACTTTTTTCTCTCATTTACCGTAATCCTTTTGTACAACCTTCTTTTTTGATTTATTCGTACAAATGCCTGTTTTTAATTGAAAAATATCAAAAAAGTGTTTATATTTGTCGGTCGTAAAATTTTTTAAAAAAAAGGGAATTAATGACGGATTTTAAAATGTGTATCAAAGAACTTTTTTCTCCCGCTTTTGTTGGATTAGCTCTTCCTTTTTTTTCTCCCCCCGTTTTAATATGTTTTACACTTTCTTTTACTGATAATTAAATATCAAGTGGGGGGGTATTATTTATTTATTTATTTTTGTGGTTTTAAATGGATTAACACCTTTTTTGATTTATATATTTTTCGTATAATCTTTTTTGATAGAGAACAGAGGGATTTTAAAGGGATGAAACGGTTTTAAAACAAAAGCTTTTTATTATCTTTTGGGTCTTGAAGGGATAAGCTTTTAAATATTTTTGTAGTTAATTTAAATATCCTTTCCCTTGGATTCTTTAAATTTTCATGTTTTCTCTTTTTTCATTATTTTTGTTTATCTCATTTTTTCCTTTTTATTTGAAGCCATATAAAACAAGTGTATGAAGCAAAAAAGCTTAAGCCTCTCAGAAAAGGTGTTCTTCCTTTCATTTTTTTTTGCGCAATCAAAAATAATAATATAAAAAACCTGATGGATGCCATTTCCTTTTAACGGAAGCTTTTTAATCCTTCATTTATTAAAAAAATGAAAAGATTTCTTTCTTTCTTTGGCTTCGAAAAACATGGCAAAAAAATCAAAAGAAATGAAATGAGACGGTGTTATTTTGTCATAAAAGATTGAATGAAAAAAAATTAGACATGTGCCTTTATCTTTTTCTTCTTTTTTTTGTTTCAAGAAAGAATACTGTAAAAGAAACAAACATATAAACAAAAAAAAAGAAAATTGAAAAGGTTAAATCTGAAACATCTCTTTGAGAGATTAAATGTTGAAAGTTAATAAAAAAGGGATATGGTAATGGGAAAAGCTTACATCACAAAAAATTACTTGAAAAAATTATTCATCTGTTTTAGTTGGCATTTTCAAGGTCAAATACCATTAGCTTAAAAAATAATCCAAATTTTTCTCCTCGAATATCTTTGATTCTGTCACCAATGTTATTCCAGAGTCGAAATTGGAATCAGAATCGAAAGAGGGATTGATTAACATCGTCTGTCACTATCTCATTTAATCGTGAAAATTAATCCAATAAAACACAATTGAAATTTTTTATCCAATTCTTTTTTCTTTTAGTTTTACACAAAATCCAATGGTTTACAATGCGGCACAATTTTATGCTGCTGCAGCTCATCATCATCTGAATCCGGCAACTTCTGCTGCCACCCTTGGAGGACATAATAATCCACATGCGGCAGCCGTTGCGGCACAAGCTGCAGTTGCGGCTGCCGGATTTCAAGCTGCAGCTGCAGCAGCCTATTCTCCAATGGGAAATGGGATGGTTTCAATGGGAATGTTTCCAACTTATGGCACATCTGGGTCAGGTGAGTACTACTTCTTTTAAACAATTATAAAATTATCTTTTATCTCCTTCTATCAAATTAAAAGATTTAAATTTTAATAAAAGTATAAAAATAATCTTTTTAAGTTAATATCTCTCTGTCTTTGGGACTTCCTTTTTTTTAATAGCTTTAGGATGTGCTTAAACGGCTTTTGATCCGATTTGGAATTATTGAGCCGGATTGTCGGATTTATTTGCAAAAGGGAAAGAAAAATAAGCCGGTAAAAAGAGGCAAGTGAGAAAAAAGTAGGCATTTTAGAATAATTCTTATTTATTCGATGGTTGCTTTTTTACTAAATAATTTCTTTGTTACTATTTTTTAATTTTAAAATTAAGTAAAATATTTTTTTGTAAAAGAACTTTGTGTTTTTTTAGTATTTCCAAAATTGTTTTTTATTGTTTTTGCTTTGGTTTAACAATTTCAAAACTCCTACTTCTCTATCTCCCTGTCTGCAAAGACAAAAATATTTTCTGATTTTTTTCTCTTTCAATCAATGTACAAAAAGTGGAATTTTAATTAAATGTCATATGCCTTGTCTCTTTTACAGTATCCAATATTTTCTATATCAAGTCACCTCTATTCCAGCGTTATGTCTGGTTTTTTTTGTTTGATTTTTCGTTTATCACATTTTTTCGTCTTTCTTTTTTCTCATCATCATTTTTCAACCAACCACAAATATTATGGTAGCTGCAATCAAAAAAAATGAGACTCCGGAAATGTAAAATTTTTTTTATTTTTTATTTTATATTTTGTCTTTTCCGGAGACTTCTTCTTTCTTTATTTCTTAATTTCCGTTTTATAAAATGTCATTTCTTGCGCACCTGAGGCTTTCCTTTTTGTTGATATCCACATCTCTAATGGATAACAGCAGAGTGGTGGCATCCATGAAAAAAGATTTTTAGCAATAATAAAAAATGTACATTCCCACCCTTAAAGACTTTCATCAAAATCCTCCATCCATTCCAATGACATAACCACCAACATTTACGAAGTTTTTTTTCGAAGCATCCGTTTTCATTTTTGAAATCAAAAAAAAGCAAAGAAGCCAAATCTCTTTGCTTTTTGAAAATTTTTATGTGTTAGCCTAAAAAAAGGTAGTGTCTCTTTTTTTATAATCTGTTAAAAAGAGGAGAGATAATATTACTTTATATTACTTATATTCAAAAAGCTGCTAAAATAAAATAAGAAATAAGATAATGTTTGAGCCAATACATTATTCAACAAATTCTAATTCAACCGGACTTAACTATGATCCAACATGTCTTTATTCAACTGATTCATCCACAAATCTTATTTTATCTTCTAATATCCTTTCTTCTTCTTCTTCTTCTTCTACATCATTAATTCAACAACATCAGCAACAACTTTCTCTCGATCAAATCTCATCTTCTGATGAAATTTCAGGTATTCCAGCAAGGAAGAATCGTCGAGAGCGAACAACTTTTAGTCGGATACAATTGGAATTACTTGAAAATTTATTTCAAACTACAAAATATCCTGATGTATTTACAAGAGAAAAAATTGCTGAACAAACAAATTTACAAGAATCTAGAATACAGGTTTGTAAATTTTTAAAGGGTTTTCAAAATTAGGAAAAATTGTTATTTTAAAAATCTATAAAAATGATAGTAAATTTTTTGAACTAATATTTTACTGTACTTTTTTTCCAAGCGCAAAAATTAAACTATAAAGAAATTTTAATGCATTAAAATTATTACAAAAACAAGTTTAAACAAGTTTTCCATTTAATCTTGATGTTCCAAAACATTCCTAAATCCACCGTAATCCTTTCAAGCTTAATATTTATGCATTCCGAAAAATGCAACTGTTTTCTTTTTCGGCATTTTTTTTTGTTGAACTTGACAGAACAAAATGTTAAAGGATCGCCTGCTGTGTTTTTAAAAAGCGGAGGGATTTATTTGAAATGTTATCCTCTTTCCAAAACTTCTTTTCTTTTTTTGATTTTTGACGACGGCATTCCAGAAAATTAAAAAAAGAAAGAGAACCCGAAACCCTTGAAACGTAACCTTTGAGCCTCGAGGGCAAACAGCCGTTATTTACTTTTTTTCCACTCCAGGTGGTCTCTGTTTTTCGGTTTCTTTTTTCTGGAATCATTTTTTAGGGAACTTTTCTTTTTTTTTTATTTTGTGCCGAAAATATTCAAATTCCTTTATTTTATAGGTATGGTTTAAAAATCGTCGAGCTAAATATCGCCAACAACAAAAACAAAAGCCAAAATGTGATACTCCAACAATGATGAACCATAAATCAATTGATAAAAATGATTCATTATCTCCCCCAGAAGATAATAATCACATAAATCGACAAATGGATAATCAATCTGGTGGTGGTTCAGAATCTGAACCCTTAAAATGTTTGGATGATTTGGATAATAATAGCAGCATGCAACAACAACAACTCCAACAACAAATTCAAACCCAACAAAGTATTACTTCTGATGAAATAATTGATATGAAATCATCTGGACAACAACAGCAACAGCTTCAATCACTTGATCAAAATAATTTAATTGGTAGTGATGATAACAATAGTAACAGTAATAATTCAATACCAATTCATCAAACTTTACAACCAATTAAAATTGAAAATAATCTTCAAAATGATGGAATTTTAATTAATAATGGAATTACTGAAATTGGAAATAATGGTGGCCCATCTCCAACTTCATCAACAACAACAAGCGGATTAGGAGATTTAAGTTGGTCAAGTAATAATGACACTTCTTCAATGGGATCATTTATGCAATATTCTGTAAGTTTTATTTATTTTGAAGGATTTAAAACATACATTTCGACAAAGTGAAAGATATATGGAACAATTATTTTTGGGGTTACTTTAAGACAAAACATTTTTATAAAACACCATTAATTACAAAAATACTTAAACTTAATCTCCCCGATTGTTGCATCATTTTTTCCCTTTTGTCGATTTGTGTAATAATGCATTTTTATCACATTTTGCTTATCACGTTCCAACTTTTTTAGGCTTTACCCTTTGCTTCATTTGGTTCACATCCAACAAGCTATTCAACAAATCCAAATCCAACATTTAATAATTATTACTTCCCACAAAGTTATTATCATCAAATTGTTGATTCAACTGGCTTAGGTGGATATTCAAATGTTGGAGGAGGAGGGATTTCACAAAATAATAATATTGATTCTTCTGGAACATCATCATCTTCAACAGGAGGACCATCAACAACATATTTATCTGGAGCTGCTGCTGCAGCATACACAAATCCATACTTTTTCCCTGGTCAATGTTAATTTAATTTAAATTTAAAAGCTTTAAAAAAATTTAAGCACTCATTGTTTTTTAAAAAAAAATACCAATGTAATTTTGGGTCTCGTAAAAAAAATTTTCCATGCAAGATTCTCTTTGTTTTTGCCTGATTTTGTGTTTATACCGTTGTTTCTTTTCTGTCGTCTTTTTTTTCTGGAATATTTTTAAAACAAATTTAAATATTTTTAAGCCTTTTTTAATTTGAAAAGATTTTAAATTTTTGATTGTTGGATTTTAATTAATTAAATGTACCTTTTTTTCACGTGTTTCAATTGGAATAAAAAGAAATTTCTAATCTTCAATCAAAAAAACATTCCAATCTTTTTTGTTATTGCTTTTTAACTTTAGATTATTAAAATCCCTTGTTTGTCGTAGTTTTAAATGTTTCAAAAAAAAGCTTTAATCCCATATATCCACATTCACATGTACACTGCAACAAACAATCTAATATATATATATATCCTTCAAATACGTCAAAAAATATTTTGCCATTATAGTCCCCCCAATAAAAGTTGGCTTCTTTTTTTTAGTTCTTACTTTTTTTCTTTCTGCCATAAAAACTGAAACGATTATGTAAATTTTGTTTGTTTTAGAGAAAGAAATTGCCAAAGACGGAGGAAGTTTAGTTAATGTTACAAACAATAATCTCGAGGACAAGGTCGAGAAGTTTGAGGTTAATAATTGCGCAATTTGTTTATTTGAGTTTGATGGAATTTGGAAAAATGAGGTTATCTTAAGTAAGCGAAGGAAAAGGAAAAGAATAATGTTACATATCGGAAGTTTATTATTACTGTAATAAAAAAAATATGGAATCGAAAAAACATATGCTTTTTTTTACAGCGAGAAATAAAAATATACGGTAGTTGAATTGAATTGGAAATAAAATTTTTTTTAAAAATTGTTTTCTATTAAATTAAAATATTTTGGTTACCGTCTTTCATTGTTACTTTAAAAACCTACAGTATCTTAAATTCAGTAAAATTTTTTTTTTTTTTATTATTTTAAACCTAAAATAATATCAAGAAACCTTGACCAGTGTTCTGCGGTGCTGGCGCGACGCGCCGCGCCGCAGTCGCGCCGGCTACATTTAAACTTCTATTAGATTACAGATTTTCCTACAACTTTGGTAAAAGATATTCAGCTATAAAGGCTATCACGTGGAATTATTACTTTAAGTTTAAACTTAATTTCTAGTAGCCGGCGCGACTGCGGCGCGGCGCGTCGCGCCAGCACCGCAGAACACTGACCTTGACCGATACCACCTTCGCTTTTTTTTCGCTTTCATTTTTTTCAAAAACCTCTCACTTTTTCTAAATACCGTTTTTTCTCTGCTTTAAATCCCCACCTCTCAAACCAAAAAAAGAAATCATGACCTCTTCGCCATCACCTCTCTCATCGCCACCTTTTTTCTTTTTCCAAAACCTCAACACTCAAAAAACATTCCTTCAAAAAAAAACAAGAAAGCAAAAAAAATTTTTTTCAAGAGGGCTCTCATGTTTAAAATTCTTCAACGCGGCATTTTTCCTTTGTTTTTATCTTTTTTTGCCGTATCCCCGTTTTTGGAAGAAGAAGAAGAAGAAGCATATTTTTTTCAAGAATCCTCCTTTTATTCTTTTTTCCACTTTTCCTTTACCAAAAAAACTTACGTAAGGTCAAATTTTGCATTTTTTTGGATTTTTCTTGATCCAAAAATGAAAATGCCAAAAAAATTTTCAACCCATTTTTTTAACATCTGCTTTTTTGGCAAAAAAATTAATTTTCAATGTTTTGAAAGTTGCCAAAACTGTAGAAAGCAACAGGGGGTTTTCATTTTTTTTAATATAAATTTTTTTGATTGAGACTTGTAAAAATAAATGTAAAAAAAAGAAAATAATCGGATAATCCGAATTAAAAAAGAAATAACAGTAATAATTTTGATGATGGAAGTTTTTTTTGCTTCATTAAAATTGAATAAAAACAATAGTTGTGTCCTGATTCGGGTCGAACAGGACTGAAAAAAATGGAAAGAAAATTAGATAATCGGAAGTTTGAAAAAACGAAGGGTAAAGAAAACCTGCAATTTGCATGTCAAATTTGTAAGAAGGAAGGAAAAAGAAAAAAGTGTGAAAAAAAATTCAAGGTGCGAAATTTGATGGAAAAAGTGTCAGAAAAGGAAGTCAGCGCAAAATGATAATATCGATATATGTTTGGCATGACATTTTTTGTTGACAAGGGTAAAAATATGTATCTGCGTAAAAAAACAAACCGGAAAAAATAATATTGTTCAGCAAAGTTTTTTTCAGGTTTAATCAGAGCGAATAATTTGTTTATTTGAACAGTTTCGAAAAAAACAATGATACAATAAATTTTAATAAAAACTTGTTTTTGTCAATTTTACAAAATAAATTTAAAAAATTGAAGCTGTAAAATTTTGTGTTTTCTTGAATTTTTTCCTCTTTTAAATTTTTTTATTAAAAATTTTATTCATTTAAAACATTTTTTTCTCCTTTATTTGCTTCTTCCCTTTTTAACACCTTTCATGAAAGAAAAAAATAAAAGCTAAAAAGTCATTTTATTTCTTTTTTCCATTTTTTGCTTACTTTTCCAGCCTTATTGCATAACACCGTATATTTCTTTCTCACTCAAAACAAAGGCGCCGAGCTTTTCCACTCCAAAGAAAAGAAAGAAAAGAGACGACACTTGAAGCGCCAGCCTTCATTTTTTTTTTGGTGGACGCGAATGACCGAGTTTTTGTTACTCGAATTCTTTCTGACTTTTGTCAACAAGTGTTGGATGGCTTCATTTGAAAAAGGCGCTAATTATTGAGATTTTGAATGACAAAAGAAAAAGTAAAAGCCGTTTTTCACTTTTTTTTCGTTGGTTACGGAAGGATGAGTGATTTTTTCGGCATAAATGAAAAAAAAGATAAAGCTTTAAAAAAAATAATAAAGAGAGGGAGTAAAAGTATGATGAGATATGCAAACATTGAAAAAAGATTTGACAAAAAAAAAGGTTCAAAAAAAGCCATGACATTTTCTTTGATTTTGGCGTGCTTTTTGAAATTTGACCGATCTCTGGGATACTGTAGATCGGTGAAGCTTTAATAATTTTTTAAATAAAATCAGTTAACAAAGAATTAAAGCTTGCAAAAAAAACAGTCCCTTTCAATACCAATTTTTTACAAAAAAACGTCTCAGAAAAGTTTAAAAACAGCCACACACTTAATCATTCATTCATTCCTTTATTGTTTGGCAAATAATTTCTTTTTTCATATCCATGATCCTTTTTTTTTATTGAACCAAATGCCGAAAGCTGCCCACCTGGTGGGTTAAGTATTGTATTGGATTTCTGTTGCTAAACAACTTTTTTTTGTTAACGGTACCTCCACTTATCTCTCTTTCATATTTCTTTTTTTGTATCAAAAAAAATGTGAAACAAAACAAAAAGGCGCAAATTGCTTTTTCACTCTTTGATACAATTCAATTGAGCATAGAAAAAGAAGCGTGGCGCACCTTTTTTTTTGTGCCAATGCCGGCTCGCTTCTATCTTCCATAAATCCAACTGAGATTAAGTTTTTTAAAAATATAATATATTAATCCGTACTGTTACATGCTATTTGATTATTGTTCAATCAAAAAAAAATCACATCAAAAAAGGAGAAGCGACAAATTTAAGGATTTGTTCGTGTTCGATTTAAAAACATCTGTTTTTTATTTCTTTTTTTGATTGACTACGATTTTATTGGGGATATTTGTTCTTTGCATTTTATGTAATTTATTCTATCCCAATTAAATGTGGATATTAAAAAAAGTGTGGTATACTGTAATAATATGAAAAAAGATGAAATATTTTGTTTAAACATTTCAAAATAAAAATACAGTATCAACAAATTTATAAACTTAAACAACATAAAACTCTGAAAAATGTTCTACAGCGATTATATTCAATTTTTTTCAACAATTTTGTTTTCAAAAAGTTGTCAAAGTTCAAAGTTTACCAAAAAAAATATTCAAATTTTAAAAAAGCTTTGAAGCTTAAAAACTTTTAAAAGGTCATTTTAATACCATTCTACCGTAATCTCTCATTGCTAATGATGAAAAAAACATTCTGAAATTAAAACAAAAAAACATTTCCCATAAAACAAATTTTTTACCTTCACTCTTTAAAGTTTAATACAAGATTATCAATTCAAAGCTTACAAAAATTAAGCCAAAAAAATAAACGTATCTATTTTAAATCTCCACTTCAAAGTTCATCATTCATTCAAACATGATGACACTTCTTTAAGGTCTTAAAAGGAAAATATGCTAATTTTTGTACATGAATTTTTACTCTCGAATGTTTTTTTTTTGATAAACAAATTTGTTTTTGAATAAAAATCCTTTCAGTAAATTTTTTTTCATGTTTCGGCACTTTTTTTTGGATTTTCATTTTTTCAGTCTTTTTTTTTTCAATAATTACTCCATTCTTTTTATAAAGAGACGAGATTAATTGTAAAAAGAGGAGTTGTGTTTCAACGACTTTCATATTTTTTTTTCAATTGCTACTGAAAATCCCTAAAAAATTCTATAATCCGCTAAACGGACTCATTTTTTTTTATTTTTCATTTTTGCCGGTTTTTTTCTTCTTCTATAAAGTCTCTTCTTTTTTTCATGTTTGTGGAGGCGGCAAAAAAAGAGAAAGAAGGATAAATACTTTTTTTTGGGTAAAAAAGAATTGAACATTAAAAAAACGATACAAAAATGGAAGCAAATAAATAAAATTTTTATCATTGTTTTAAGCGAAAAACGAATATGTAAGTGGGATTTTTGTAGTTACAAAAAATATTGAAGAGAAGAATGATGTTAAAAAGGATTTTATAAAGCTTGGAGGTGTAAGCGGATTTAGTTGTTATTTTGGATGTTCCAATACACTACAAAAAAAACGATGATAACAGTTTGTATTTTCATTTTTTTGTTCCAAAAACATTGCTTTCATTTGCTTTTAGCAGTTTCATTCTTGATTGATTAAATGAACAAAATAGAAAATTCAATCATTTTTAAAACAAAAATTTGAAGAAAAAGAAGCAATTACAAAAAAAATTGTTTTTAACCTAAAAATACAGTGCTTCCATGGTTTTTATTTTCTTTGCAATGCCCATCATCTTTTTTCTTTTGCTTGCTTTCAGCGTCTATCATTTTTTGCTTCTGTGTGTTTGAGTCGCGCATTTACGGATTAGGTTCAAATTTCGCGCCGACAGATGGCCCTTCCTCGATTTTTTGTGATTCTCTTTTCCTCTACAGAAAAAAATGGCTTCCAAATACAGTAATCCACATAATTGTTTTTAGCTTCTCTGTATTTTTTTGCCAAAACTCTAAACAAAAAATTATTGAAACAGACATATCAAAAAATTATTTTTTTAAAGAAGTCATATCAAAAAAAACTTTTTTCCTTCCAGACATTGAGAGTATCATGTTTTGGCATTTTCGACATTCTCTTAACCTATAATTCCCAGCATGTAATCTTCAGGGTTAAATGTCCTAAGGAATTGTGAGAATTATGCCAAAGAAATGCCAAAGAAAGGTGAAAGATCTATGACATTGGCAAAAACCTGCTTCCATAATTTTTTTTGTGCCGTTCAACACTCTCTTTTTTTCATTTTAAATAACAATAAAACATTTAATAAAAAAAAGTTGAATAAAAGAAAGAAATTTTTTTGATCGACCTGAGAACGATGCCTTTAGAGAAACTTTTTTTTCTTGGATTAAATTTGACAAGCGTTAAATCGAAAGAAAAAAGTTACAAAAAGAAAATGCGGATATTTTAATTCCAAAAAAAAGAAAGAATATCCGTAAATCCTTGAAAAATTGTCATCTCCCACTTAATTCATCAAAACTTATAAAAGTTTGAGATTTGAGTTCCTTTTTAAAAAGAACTTTAAATATTTTCAACTTTGAAGTTTTTTCTTTTCTCCGCCCCCCTTTTTTCTTTTACAGTTTTCAGTCAATCAAAGAAAAAGACAGTCAACAGCAGCAGGAAGTCTCTGAGATGATCCGAGGCCTAACAAGCTTTCTTTCTTTCTTTTTTTTACCCCTGATCATCCTTTATCGGATAATCAGAAGCTAATCAGCGATAATATTAAGAAAAGCAAAATCGGATTATCATTTCCGTGAAAATATTATTTTTCTTAAATTTACCGCAAATTTACCTTTTAAAATATATATAAAATTTTAATAATTTTGTTTTTAAAAAGTTTAAAAAAACATTTTCATCTTTTAAGCTCCGCCTTTTTTCAATCCAAAAAAGACCCAATCGTGCGCGACTTTCGCAAAGCCCGATTTTTTGTTCAGGTTTTTTCTTTCCTTCCTTTTTTGTCATCGTTGTTTTTGATTGGGTTCTGTAAAAAAAATAATGGTAATAAAAAAAATGCTTGAACTTCCTTGTGTTTGTGATCGTAAAAAAAGTTATTTTAAAACAAAATTTTTTTTTTCAAAAAAGACTATATAAAAATTCTTTTCATCTCTTCTTTTTTGCGCAGTTTTTGTTTTTGGCTTTTTTCTTTAAATTTTTTTAGAAAAAAAGTTAATCCGAGTCTCGCGGCGACGCCGTTAAGCCGAGTTCACGCATCTTTTTTTTGTCTTCTCCTTCTTTTGACTTTTTTTTGAAAAAAGTATTTTACCCTCGATTTTAACTCGAAAAACCTCAAAAAATTATATTTTTGATTTTAAAACTCAAAATGTGTATATTTATTGTTTTTGATTGATTGAAAAGAATTTTTTTAAAATGCTTTATATATTTTCAATGCGTTTTGAATTTTCCTCCACTACAGTACACAAAACAAACTATTGTCCTCAGCTTTTAAATAGATCTCTTTTCTGATTTTTTATCAAAATTATTACTTATTAATTCAGTTTTTATGTAGCAATTCTGTAATTTTGTTCGATAGTAACAATCAAAAAGCAAGTTTAAAACTGTCTTTAAAAACTTTTAAAACACATTTGAAGTTTCATTTTTTAAAACTCTAAAATTTGATAAATCCGATTTAATATTTTTTGTCAATCACCTATTGTTAGATGTTTCGTAATTTTTTCGATTCCACTGTATTTATTCATTAACCGTCTATCATGTGTCTTGTTTCATTCTTTTTTTATAGCCATGTTTTACCTTTTTTAACTTTTTTAAAACATACTTTTTTTGTCAAGTGCTGCCGCTGCTTTGTCATTTATCTGGATGCCATAATTCCCAAGGGTATGCCATCCGCTATATTTTTTTGCACTTTGGCTTATTTACTTTTTTGCCACCTTTTTTTTAAAACATTTGTTTTTTTATTAGCATTATTTTTTTATGTTAATCAAAAACCATGTCCTCCGATAATATTATCTACCGTAATCCCCATCGATGAAATATTTCGTTCACCCGCAAAACTTTGCAACATTTGTGTTGTTTTTTTTGTAAAACCAAAAAGAAAAGTATCACCTTTCAAAAAGCAATGAAAAAAGTTTGTTTCGGCACTTTTTGAAAAAAATTTAACTAAAAAACATATTTGTAATTTTGTCAGTTTTTGGATAATCGCTTGTGCGAACAAAAAAAAATCAACCGTAATATTTGCATTCCGGTTTAAAAAAGAAAAAAAAGTCACTGCGCAACTCTCTGTTTTTTTTTGCTGTTCATCGCCTTCTTTTTTTCAGCCCAGAGGCGTCGATCGCTGTTTTGTGCTTCTCTTTTCGTCTTTTTTTAAACTTTTACTTCTTTTGTCAATGATGAAAGAGAAAAGAAAAAAAAAACTTTCCTTTTTTTACTGCCTTTTTTCAAAAAATACAAAAGCAACAGTTTTTATACTCTTTTAAAAAAACCCCCCAAAATCTTTAAGTTTTGTTTTGAAAAAAAAATTTGACACTTTTGTTTTTTCGCGTTTTCTTGCTGACCATTTGTTACCGTACTTTTTTTTCGATTTTGCAATTACAGTGTATTTTTTTCTTTGTAGGATAAAACATTATGATTCCACCATTTGATTATAATAATATGTTTAATTTTATTGCCGCTTCAACATCCGATTATGGCCGAGGAGTTAATCGTGGTCGCCGTGAACGAATAACATATTCTCGAAAGCAGCTTGAAATTTTGGAAGATATGTTTCGGCAAACTCATTATCCAGATGTTTTTAAACGTGAAAATTTATCTGCAATTTTGGGGGTCCCAGAAGGAAGAATTCAAGTAAATAATTCTATAAGTTGCTCTTTTCTAATTTATTTTTTTAAAGGTTTGGTTTAAAAATCGTCGAGCACGTTTTCGTCAATCCAGTCGTCTACCATTTCATCCTTCAAATAATTCATCTTTGGATTCAGAAGATTTAAAAGTTTGTAAATCTGAGCTACCAGAAATTCATCATCGATCCCCACAAGCAACTCCAAGTAGTAGCAGCAGTTCAGGGGATAATCTTTCAAATGAATCTCTTTCACCTTCAACGACAAAAACAACCCTAAATGGAATTCAAAAAATTGAAACATTTGATGATTTTAAATTACATCATCATCCACAACAGCAACAAATACAACCCCAACATCCATTATCTAATCCTCCAGGATTTGATAATTTAAAAGATTTATATTCAATGCAAATTCCAATTCTTTTTTTATAGCCATGTTTTACCTTTTTTAACTTTTTTAAAACATACTTTTTTTGTCAAGTGCTGCCGCTGCTTTGTCATTTATCTGGATGCCATAATTCCCAAGGGTATGCCATCCGCTATATTTTTTTGCACTTTGGCTTATTTACTTTTTTGCCACCTTTTTTTTAAAACATTTGTTTTTTTATTAGCATTATTTTTTTATGTTAATCAAAAACCATGTCCTCCGATAATATTATCTACCGTAATCCCCATCGATGAAATATTTCGTTCACCCGCAAAACTTTGCAACATTTGTGTTGTTTTTTTTGTAAAACCAAAAAGAAAAGTATCACCTTTCAAAAAGCAATGAAAAAAGTTTGTTTCGGCACTTTTTGAAAAAAATTTAACTAAAAAACATATTTGTAATTTTGTCAGTTTTTGGATAATCGCTTGTGCGAACAAAAAAAAATCAACCGTAATATTTGCATTCCGGTTTAAAAAAGAAAAAAAAGTCACTGCGCAACTCTCTGTTTTTTTTTGCTGTTCATCGCCTTCTTTTTTTCAGCCCAGAGGCGTCGATCGCTGTTTTGTGCTTCTCTTTTCGTCTTTTTTTAAACTTTTACTTCTTTTGTCAATGATGAAAGAGAAAAGAAAAAAAAAACTTTCCTTTTTTTACTGCCTTTTTTCAAAAAATACAAAAGCAACAGTTTTTATACTCTTTTAAAAAAACCCCCCAAAATCTTTAAGTTTTGTTTTGAAAAAAAAATTTGACACTTTTGTTTTTTCGCGTTTTCTTGCTGACCATTTGTTACCGTACTTTTTTTTCGATTTTGCAATTACAGTGTATTTTTTTCTTTGTAGGATAAAACATTATGATTCCACCATTTGATTATAATAATATGTTTAATTTTATTGCCGCTTCAACATCGGATTATGGCCGAGGAGTTAATCGTGGTCGCCGTGAACGAATAACATATTCTCGAAAGCAGCTTGAAATTTTGGAAGATATGTTTCGGCAAACTCATTATCCAGATGTTTTTAAACGTGAAAATTTATCTGCAATTTTGGGGGTCCCAGAAGGAAGAATTCAAGTAAATAATTCTATAAGTTGCTCTTTTCTAATTTATTTTTTTAAAGGTTTGGTTTAAAAATCGTCGAGCACGTTTTCGTCAATCCAGTCGTCTACCATTTCATCCTTCAAATAATTCATCTTTGGATTCAGAAGATTTAAAAGTTTGTAAATCTGAGCTACCAGAAATTCATCATCGATCCCCACAAGCAACTCCAAGTAGTAGCAGCAGTTCAGGGGATAATCTTTCAAATGAATCTCTTTCACCTTCAACGACAAAAACAACCCTAAATGGAATTCAAAAAATTGAAACATTTGATGATTTTAAATTACATCATCATCCACAACAGCAACAAATACAACCCCAACATCCATTATCTAATCCTCCAGGATTTGATAATTTAAAAGATTTATATTCAATGCAAATTCCAATGAATGGAAATTTTTGGCAAACAAGTAGTAAGATTTTTAAACTTTAATCTTACATCTTTCTTTTAATGTATGCTTTGTTTTAGATTGGCAAAATCCTACATATTATCCAGTCGGATATCCAACAACATATCCTTCAATGCCAACAAATCCTTCAACATTTTATGGATATCCCCCTGCAACTGCAGCAATGCAAATGCAACAATCTTATCAAAATTTTTATCCTTCATATCCTGTTCTTCCACAAAGTTCATCAAATCCAGGATATCCCGAGAAAGAAGAAGATGCAAAAGCCAAAGAATAAAGTGTAAATACATAAAACACATTGACCTTGAGAGATTTTGTCCCTTTATAGAAAATCCATGACTACTGTAGCCTCTTTTTTAACAGTGCCTTTTTTAAAAATAGTTAAAAAAAATTTTTAACTGGTATTTTTTTGATCTAAACTTTTTTCTTCCTCCTCTTCAATTTTTTTTGTTGCTCATTTATTTTTATACTTTTTTAAAATAATAATAATTTCCGATAAATATTTTTGTTTCACTGTGTTTTTAGAGTTTGAAAAAATTTTTTAGGAGGTTTTAATCCCTCTGAATTTATACCTATTATTTTATCCCTCTTTTTTCTCATTTTTTTTTGATTTCATATTTTTTATAGCCTTTTAATTCTCTCAACTTTATTTTTATTTCAATCGTCCAAAAAAAGAGAAAATAATGTTTAATTCAGATTTAATGAATCAAAACAATTTTTCACCATTTGCTTTTACGCATCAACCTGGAACTTCTACAGCAGCAATGGCATCCGCGGCAGTTGCAACACAAAATTCTTTTGCTGCATTAACATTTGAAGCTGCAGCTGCGAATACGCTGATGCATGGCATTGAAGGGTATGTTGTTGATTTTTTTTTGTTTCTAGCACGGGCAACACATTTTTACTGTAGCCTAAAATTTTTTTACCGTAATTATAAAACTTGGTTTCCGCTTGTGACCCTAACACCCATTCTTGCAATACCAGTATTACTGTAACCTCACTAAATATTTTTTGACCTAAAAATTTTGCCCATTTCAAAATATTTTTTAGTGCAATGCGAACCGCAACAAATCCATATCGTCCTGAAATTCCAAGGGGAAATAAACGAGAACGAACAAAATTTGATGCATTTCAATTGGAACAAATGGAAAACTTTTTTAAATTAAAACCTTATCCAGATGGGAATGATCGAGAAGAAATGGCAAAAAATTTAAATTTAACAGATGTAAAAGTACAAATTTGGTTTAAAAATCGTCGAGCAAAAGATCGAAATCAAAAGCATTTGGATGAGCTAATGGCAAAAAGTCGAGGAGATTTTGCGACACAAAAATCACTTTCTTCTTCTTCTTCAAATTCTGCTGCTGGAAGATCTGGAGAACTGCCAGTGAAAAAGAAGCGACGAACTGAAAGTCCCCTTCCAGATCCAATGCTTCAACAACAACATCTTCAGCAGCAACAGCAACAACAACAACATTTACAATCTTCGCATAATACAAAAGATATTCATGTTAATGGAACCGGTGAAATTAAGCAAGAAATTGTTACAGATACTACAAATGGAATTGATTATAATAATGGAATATTTGATTCTTCAGCATGGGATGAACAAAAAGATATAAAATCTTTTTATCAACCTGGAAATTATGCAGCTTTTGGATTCTCTGATCCAACTGGAACTTTTCAAACTCCAAATACAAGTAAGTTACTACACTGGACAAATAAGATACAGTAGCTTCATCTGGCAAGGGCAAGGCATGGAAATATGTAAATTTGTAAAACCTTGAAGCTTATTACCTTCGAAATAAAAAATTAAACCATCAAAAAATTTTTTAACCAAAATGAAGGAAAAACATTTCAAATTTTTTGGCCAAAAAATTTTCGAAGGTGTAATTTTTTATTAGAAGTGATAAGCTTCAAAGTTTTACAAATTTGCATATTACCATTGTTACAGCAACTCTATCAAAACATTTTTTTTAGACTGGATGACTCAACCATATCCACCATATCCATTTAACTTTTATCAAACCCCTGCATGCTATTATCCTTCAACCAATGGTGTCACTTCACAAAATGCTGCTGTAGCATACAATGATTTTTATGCAGCAACTCAATATCCTTTAATTGCAAATGGCTTAAAAGATTCTACAAAAGTTGAATTACCATCTACAGAATCTCCAATTAATAATAATAATAATATTTCTCCGACAACAATTTTTAAACCATCCGAAATTGAACAACCCTATGCAAAATTCACTTAACTCTTTTTTATTAATTTAAAAACATTATAAAAAATTTTTGTTTGTTGCCAAAGCTTTAATTTTAAAACCTTTCATTTTCACTTTTAAAATATGTTTTTTTTGTAAATTATTCAATTATTTTAATGCAGTCACAAAAAAATAAAAAATTGGACTACATTTACTTCAAAACATGTACAAATAAAACCTTTATAAATTTACAAACATACAGAAAATAATCAGAACAATTATTGATTCATTTCAGTGTAATCATAATTATTATATAATATCATCTTTGAAAAAAATCAATAATGGTCCTTTAAAGCCAGCATAGGCAAGTCCCACATCTTCAAAATGTCGAAATCCAACTTCTTCGGATAAAAGATAATCAGCAAATTGTTCAGGTTTAAATGAAATATTTTCAAAATTCTTTTTTAAAATGTTGCAAGTATTTGCTGTTCTTCGATAGCCATCAAATTCAAGAATTTCAAGAATAAGTTTTCCATTTGGTCGAAGTTGTTTGAAAATTCTTTTGAATGCTCTTTTAAGTCCATCATCACCATTATTTAAATGAATCCATTTAGTCGTTGAAAGTAAAATAATAATATCAAATTCTTCTTCAACCTAAAAAAAGTTAGATAAGTATGGTAAATTACAGTAGGGAAATGATTACCTTTTCAAGCATTGCATCATTTTCCAGAACATAATTATCACAAATAAATTTTATATTATGCGGAAATTCTGTTGCTTCACTTTCTGTTGTAGTTGATGCTGCTTCTGGAGCTGTAATTGGACCAAAACAATGTGGAAAAGACATTGGAAATCTATGCATAAACTAAAAATATCAATCTCAATTACATTCAAAATCCAAAAAAACATACCTTTGAATCTCTATCACAGAAATATCGAATATTATGTTGTGCAGCTCGAATTAAATGTCCATCAATATCCATTCCAATAATTCTTTTGGGATTAAATTCTCTTGCAATTGAAATTGTTAATAGCCCAGAATTACAGCCAATATCCAAAATATCTTTTTCAATAAACATATCTTTACAAAGAAAATTTAATCTTGCATCAACAATTGCAAGCTGTGGACGATTACCGTAATATCGATTAAAATTTCCAAATCTATATTTGTAATTATTTGCAACAGTTTTTTGTTCTTGAATTTTTGGTTTTGATGTTTCCAAAACATTTGTTTGAGAAGTTTGTTGATGTAAATATGATTGCTTAATTTTTTGTTGAACAACTGAAAATTTCCTTTGGCTTACAAATACTGGATTCATTCCATCTTCAAATGATGGCTTTTCATGCTTCTTTTTCTTTCTAAAAAAATGTTGTCAAAAAATTGCTATAGAATTTAAATGGTTACTTTTTAGCATTTCTTGGTGGTGACTTTAAACTTAATGGATCAGTTTGATCAATTGGTGATGGTGGAACCATAAATGGTTCTTTAAATGGAGACGGTTCAGGTTCGTTTGATTCCAAATTCAATGGATCATGTTTATTGCCAACAATCAGATAGGAATTTGGACCACATCGAAGTCGCTTTGAATTACTATTGTAAAAGTTTCCAGCTAAAAGAGAAAATAAGAATAATAAAAGATAAAAAAATAAACAAACCTTTTCGTTTAAACGGTCTATGAGGTGGTGGAACACTTGTGCCTGGAGCATCACCCATATTTCTAAAAACTTACAAATAAGCTTTAAATATACAAACAAAATCATAAAATAACAATCCGAAAAAAAACGGATATTTTCAACGTTAAAACACAAATGTATTAATAAACATTTTAAAAAACTATCAAATAACTAATAAAAACAAATCAACAATAAAAAGTAATATTATTAAGAATCATGCTTTTCTTCTTCATCTTTATCACGAGCTGAAAAATAAAACAACTATAAAAAAAGCAACTCAAATAAAATTCCCTTACATTTAAAGCATTCTGTTTTCATAACACATTTCATAAAACTCATAAATTCATCAGCGCAAGCACCAGCTTCAAAGTCATCTTCTTTATGAGCTCTTTGACATGTTGCAGCTACACGAAATTCATGTCCACATGGACTTGCAACTAAATGTCCAACACAATGACATGTAAAATTAACAGATCCATCAGGGTTTGTTGGTCCTTAAAGAAGAAAATATATAGAAAAGAACAAAATAGAAAAAGCATACCTGGATTATATCCATCATCAAAATCTGCCATACCCATTTTAGATAAACTTCTTACATATTCATCTTTAATTGGTTCAAAGAATTGCTCTTCAGTGATTTGAAGAATCTATAAAAGTAAAAAAACAATGAAGAAAAAGTAAAGAGTATAAACATACTTTATGTTGAACTTCATCTTTATCACCATTTTCTACATTTTTGTTGTTATCAGACATCTTTAAATTTGTATTAATTTATAAGAATTTGTAAAAAAAGGAAAAAAATTTACAAATTTATTTTAAAAATTTGTTAGAAAAAAAGTTCAAAAATCTTTGATTACTTTAAAAAACGTTTTGCGTCCGTTCACATTTTAACATGAAAAAGAACACACTTTAAGAAGATTTAAAAAGCGGCTATTTTTTTACGGTAAATTCGGAAAAAAATGAGCAAAAATTCAAAGAAATGTAATAATGAAACTTTGTTATAAAAATGTTTATATTGTGTTTAACTACAGTTATTCAATGAATTTCATGTTTCAAACAACACAAACAATGTTTGTTATGCTAATATCTGGGAAATAATAACAAATAGGAAATTCCAATGGATAAATTTGACAAGCCATTTATACACTTTTGTTAAAGAATGCAGTGGTGGTTTTTGCTTTCTCTTTGTAAGTTCTTTCCTTTTACTTTAATTATTTTAAGTGTAATCTTTTAGGTTTTTTATTGCTACTTATATGTGATTCAATAAGTTTTAACAGAACTTTTAAATTAAAACGTCAAAAAAAGAAGTCTGCTAAAAATCATAAAAATGGTTCTTCAATTATTCGAAGTAAGTTTTTTTCTTTCTTTCTTTGCTTCACTTTTAAAACAACGCTTTTGATCAAATTGAAATGGATTGTTTTTAGAAGGGTTTAAAAAATTTATGAATATTTCACAAGTTCCAACATTACCTCCAATTCCAACGCTAAAACCTAAAAAAGTTATTGTTAATAAAGATAATGAAGAATATGATCCGTGTAAAGTTGTTGATCTTTGTTCAAATGGTGGAAAATGTAAAACTAAATCAAATGAGTAATTTTTATTAATTTTACAGTAATTTTTACCAATGTTTTTTAGATATTTTTGTGAATGCGAATCAGATTATTACGGTAAAACTTGTCAATTTTTTGCTGATCCAAGACATTGTACAAATCATACATGTCAAAATGGTGGAACCTGTTATAGTGTTAATAAACCATTGATTGTACAAAATTTACAATTTCTTAATGTATCTCATACAAATATTTTGAAAGAATTAACGGTTGAAATTCAATATCAATGTTGGTGTAAATTTGGTTTTTATGGAACATTTTGTGAATTTACTGAAGAAATGCAACATTGTGTTGAAGAAAGTTGCAGCGGACATGGAATTGTTAAACTTGGAACAAAGAATTTTAAATGTGAATGTCATTGTGAAGAAAATTATTTCGGTGAAAAATGTGAAACAATTTCACCATGTCGAAATTTGGAATGTACAAATAATGGAAAATGTGTTATATCGCCTGAAACAGAAGAAGCAAAATGTGAATGTCCAAAATCAAATGAAATTTATTTAATTGAAGCTGAAATAAAAGGTGAATTTTGTGAAATTATTGATATTGTTGATTCAAAAATTACGACTGAAAAATGTTTACCATGTACTGGAGATTTTCAAAAATGGATTCAATGTATTGAAAAACATGATTACATCATGACTTTTAATAAACAACGTCTAGGATTGGGATTTTTATGGAATTTTGATGCTGAAAGTTTTAAAAATCTTAATGGAACAGATTGTTTTCATGAAGGAAAGTGTAATGTTGCTCTTGATAAATGTAAGCATTTTAGTTTATTTTATTTAACAAATACATTTAAAATTTCAGTTCCACATGATTTTTATTTACCTAAATTACGAAATCAATTATTTTTGGTACCAAAATGTGATTGCAAAGAAAGTTATCAAGGTGATTTTTGTGAACACATTCATAATACAACTGATGGTGCATGTGATCCAAAAGGTGGCATAAAAGATACATCTAAATGTAATCCATGTGAAGAAGCAAAAGATAGCTTTAAATGCCTTAATGGAGGAACATGTTTATTTAATGAAATAGATGGTTTACATTGCTAGTAAGATTTATCCATTTGAAATTTCTTATGTTATTGCTCTTTTTTAGCTGTCATTATGGATTTAAAGGAACAATGTGTGAAATAAAAAATCCATGTGAGAAAGATCCAAAACCATGTGAAGATAATGATTCAATTTGTGTTGAAATACCTGATGGAACAAATTCACCAAGTCATGCGTGCATTTGTGGATTTAATCAAGACGTTAAATGTGAGATTAAAGAAATATATATGTAATTGTAATGTATGTTTTTTAGCATCAAAATGCATAACTCCAGATCATGAAATATGTAAAACAGCTGCCGGTGAACCAACATGTAAAAATAAAGGGCACTGTTATCCATGTGCATTGGATGAAAATGAAAAAATATCTCTTTGTACAGAAGATGAAACAAAGCGAGGATTTCGATGTATTTGTCCACCAGGATTTTTGCCACCATTTTGTGATCATGAAGTTACAGCATGCAGTTATCACAAATGTCAAAATGGTGCAAAATGTGTTCCAAAAAATGGAACCTTGGCAGATTATGAGTAAATGTTTAAAAAGTACCGTAATATATTTGAATATTTTAGTTGTGAATGTAAACATGATTATAATGGAACATTTTGTGAAAAATCACCTGGAATTTGTAAAGCTGAAGGATTTTTGGTTTGTGCACATGGAAGTTGTGTAGAAAATTTAAAAAGTGAACGTGGTTTTGATTGTCACTGCAATAAAGGATTTTATGGTGATAATTGTCATTTGGAAGAAGAATTTAATTTCTTCAATAAAACTGATGTAAGTTATTACTGTAGAATTTCTTTTTGAATGAAACTTGTTTTTAGAAACATTATTATTGGACTTAAGTTACGTATATTGTTAGTTCCCCTTCTTTTTATTGTTCGTCTCTCGTTCCTTTTCTCTTGCATTGTTTAAGCTTGGCATTATGTTACTTAATGTCTCCCCTAATTTGGTATAAAAGGATCGCTTGATCACTTTTTCGTGTTCATTCTGGTCGCCTTTTTTTTATTGCTCTTGTGTTTATTAGCTGTATGTGAATTATGTTATCCAATAAAGCCGTCTTGATTATCTAATTATCCAACTCCCATCATTCACTTCGTAGCCAGCACCTTAATATGGAGGGCTCCTTACCCGTCGTTATCCTCTGCTGTTTGGTATTGCACGATCAACGATTGAATCAAGCTGGATTCCTATATTTCTCTTCATTTGTCTGCGACGAATCATCTTATGGATGTTAAGTAAGAAATGGATGGAGCGAAGATGCTTGTGGATGCAGACGCAGCATGGAATGGTTGGTCTTTGGTCTTTGGATGTTCAATGCGTGGTTTATATGGATGTGCACCAGAATCACCATCAAGGCGCGGCGGATATGTTTTATGGGATGATCAAGTTGATGGGAAAAGCAATAATGGAATGCTCGTATTTCTTTGGATATATGCTGAAAGCTGAAGTCTCTCTTGGATGGTAATATGTGAGTTATATTTTCACTTGTTTACTGTTGCACATCTTTGGATGATGCTGAATATATGTATTTGTTTGGTTGCGGGTAATCCACAAACCCAGGATGGATTCTTTTATCGATGGATTGATGTTGCTGGTGTATCAAGAGCTTGGATTGCTCGTAGATATTGTTTTGGGTGTATCAATAGTGATGGCTATTAGATATTTTATGGTTGGGTTGCCAGTTATCCCTTAAAACTTGGAGGATGGGGTTGCTAGTTATCCCTTAAAACTTGGAGGATTATTATTATTCACTAGGTCGTGGAGTCGATGCCGTTAATGGTGAAAATAATGTTGGCTTATTGTGATTATGGAATATTTTTGGTGGATGATCTGGATTACCGTAGTCCGGCTGCTCATCTTATTTTATGGATGTCCTTTTAATGGTAGCAGTATACTGTCACGATGTCTCGTCGGTTGATTTGGATGTTCTGAAGCTGATAATATGGTCATGATACAATATGTTCGGGGTTTTGAAGCTGTTGCACATCAATGAAGATAAAGAATGCTCGTGTAAACAAATGCTCTTGTTGCTCGTGTATGGAATGCTCGTGTAAAGATATCTCTTGGAAGAAATGCTCGTGGAAAGAAATCTCAATAATGGGGACATTATTTCATCGGGGGTGGGGCAAGTTACGTATATTGTTAGTTCCCCTTCTTTTTATTGTTCGTCTCTCGTTCCTTTTCTCTTGCATTGTTTAAGCTTGGCATTATGTTACTTAATGTCTCCCCTAATTTGGTATAAAAGGATCGCTTGATCACTTTTTCGTGTTCATTCTGGTCGCCTTTTTTTTATTGCTCTTGTGTTTATTAGCTGTATGTGAATTATGTTATCCAATAAAGCCGTCTTGATTATCTAATTATCCAACTCCCATCATTCACTTCGTAGCCAGCACCTTAATACTTATCCATTGATGCTTACATTAATTTTAATTCCATTTACTTTAATAATTTTATGGCTTAAACGAAGACATCAATTAGCAATGGCTGCTGCAGAAATATCAGATTTAGAAGCATCAAAAACTAAAACAAAAAGTGAAATTTTAACTAATGCTGAAAATGTTGAAAAAACACCAGAACCTCTAAATGCTGTTACAAACGTTGATCCATTACCGATGGTTGTTGTTCAATCAAAAGAATCAACAGATGAAAATAAGAACAAAATTCCTACTGCTGCTCCTCAACAACTACAACAATCAGTTGAATCTGGAAAAGTTAATAATAATAATAATGGAATTTCCAATGAAATACAAAAGAAAGCAAAATCTGCAGAAATACAGCCAAAAATTGAAGCAGCAGCAACAACACCAAATGAAAACAAGGCACCAGAAAAAGTAAAAAAGAATCGAAAATTAAGAAAAAAGTGAAAATTTGTATTTCTTTCTTATAATTTTCGTAATTAAAATGTTAATTGTTATAATAAACCTTGTTTTGATGTTTTACAATTGAACGTTCAAGTTCAACAATTTCAAAAATCCGGGATTTTTGCTGTTTGACACATTTTAAAACAACGCAATTTTAATGTTATCGAATTTTTTAAGACTAGGAGAACCCACCGCCTTCGGCGGTGTCTTCTAAAGGTTCTTGATTTTTGCACCTTATTTCTAAAAATTTTAACAGCTTCTTTAAATCAGGTAAAATTATTACAAAAACGCATATGAGCTCAAAAATAATCAGTTTTACGATGTTACACGCTTCCCCACATTTGCACTGCAGCAAGAAATTGTAAAGTGATAAGCTTTTCAAAACTCTTTTATGAAAGGAAAAATTTGTTTTTGCTGGTAAAGTAATAATAGTTGTACTTATTACTTTGCCAGCAATTACTTATTACTCATCAAAAAAATATTATGAAATTTGAAATCCCTGTGTTTTTTATCATAATTCACTAAAAAAAACTTAAAAAATTTCAGATTCATCGATTTTCAGATTCCTGGATCCACAAAAAATATTTTATCGTAATCAGCGCCGTCGGTTACCCAGAAAAAATCAGAAGAAATTGTCTTACAGAAAAATTTTTTTTGGATTCTGAATCCAGAATTCTGCCATTTATCAGAATCATGAATTCATGATAGCATTTTCATTGTCATCTCTGTATTTTTTGTCCTAAAATGCACCGATAACCCTCGTTCAACGTTAATATCGTATTTTAGGATTCTGAATCCGCTACGTTTCAGTATCCTGAATCTTTAAAAATAATTTTAACGGATTCCCCCTTTTCAATTACCCAAAACACCCCCAGAAAACTTTCGTTTGTCGAGAAAAAAATTTTTGGATTCTGAATTCTTTTTTCATCCAGAATCCATAAAAATAATCCAAAAAAATAATAATTTTGCTAGCTACAAACAATTACTTCGCCAGATTCCCCTATTTTTAAAACAAAAACAACACCAAAAAAATTTTTTTGTAGAAAAAAAAGTCATCAAAATGCACGAAACATGCAAACCATTTGCAGCTGAAAAAAAAACGCTCGCACAAACGAACAATCACTCTTTTATCATAGAAAAAAAAAATCCTGCCATAAAACTTTTATGGGAGGATATTTTTTTTCTCGCAATTTTTGATTAAAACTTTTTTAATCACTGAAAAATCGACATTGTTGTTTAAATCTATTTTGTTTTTAAGCTTAACGTGAGCATTTTATGCTTTCCATTTGAAATATATGCTTCATATTCATTTTTTAATTTAATTGTATGCTTTTTATTGCTTATTAAACATATAAATATATCCTTTTAGGCATTAAAACGACAACAATGTTATCTAAAATTCCTAAAAAAATGCCATTAAAAAGTTATCATCGTGCAAAATTCACTCCAACACTTTCGGCTGCTCTTGCTCTTCATTCTGGTACTCCATTATCGTATGTTTATTTTTAAAACTTACATCATCAATCTTAAACATTTTTTTAGAAGAAATTTTCATTCATCAACTTTAATTTCGTCTTTGAATAATGTTGGAAAACCTCAACAAATATTATCTTCTCGTGTACCAAGATTCCAAAAAATTCAAGCATATAGTAGTGGATCTTTTCCAACTCATACAAAAGTTAATCTTCCAGCGCTTTCTCCAACAATGGAATCTGGAACTGTTGTATCTTGGCAAAAGAAGGAAGGTGATAAGCTAGAAGAAGGTGATCTTTTATGCGAAATTGAAACTGATAAAGCAACTATGGGATTTGAAACACCAGAAGAAGGATATTTAGCAAAGATTTTAATTGCTGAAGGAACAAAAGATGTTGCAATTGGAAAGCTATTATGTATTATTGTTGAAAATAAAGATGATGTTGAAGCTTTTGCTAATTTTACTGGTGCTGAAGATATTGGAAAGAAAGAAGCAACTCTTGATGATGTTTTAAATGCATTAAATGCATTAAATGCTGGTGTAAAAAAAGTAAGTTCTGTTTTTAAATATTTTTGTATATCTTATTAGCGATTAAGTAAAGAAACATTTTAAGAAAAAAATTGATTTCCCATGTCTGTAAATAATGCTTTCAAAAAACAGAGAACAAATTTTCCAAAAAGGAAACATATCTTTTTTCAGAAGCTAAGCATTTGTTTCTCTTGCCCATTTCTTTTTTCTTGAGAGAAAGAAAGATGTTAACGCAGGTACATATTGAGAACAAAATTTCAAAAAAAAGAAAGAAAAAAATCTGACTGTATAGTTTATTTTTGACACTGTAAGTAGTGCTCAATTCCCATTATTTCTTAAATTCCAGTTTTGTTTTCGTAGCTATCATCTTTAGTTGTAGTCAAAATTTATCGATCGAACTAAAGCGAAAATAAAAACCATTAATTTCAGTCTCAGTATATTAAGTACGTCATATGTATGATATGGGCGGCTACACTGATGTTGTTATATCGCATGCGTTCATCCCATGTTTCAGTCCCTGAAAAAGAAGTTCAACGACCCTGTTAAAAAATAAAATTGTAATATCTAACATGATATTTACTTAAAAAAATGCAAGATTGTAATTTTTTTGTAAAATATTTTCTTGTTTGTGTTTCGTCAAATGTTAAAACGCATGAAGACGCTTTTTTGAACGTGTTTTTGACAATATTCTAAAGTTATTTACACGTTTCAGTTGATTCCCATTTACTTTAAATGTAATAATATCACAATAAAAACATTTTTAATTTCATTTAACATTAGAACCGTGTTTTTGTTTTTATTATAGTGAGCATCTACATAATTTATTTTTTTAGAGTTTTTGGGTGAATATCGCATGTATGATTTTTTCTGCATTTGGTTTTACACTAATTTACGATTTGTGAGTATTTTGTTTTTATTTAATAAAAAAATCTTGCAGTGATTTATTGCTATTAATTTGTTAACTTTTTATTTTAGATACAACACTTTTAAAAAAGTCCCAGCAACTCCTGAAGAAAGGGATGAAATGCTTCGGAAAGCGTTTTTTTATTTAGATGTTCGAAATCATGGTGAAAAGAAAAATGGTGTTGGAGATACTGCATTACGACGTGGAGTTCGTGCAATCTTTTTGGGTCCACCCGGTTCAGGTATTTCAATTTACGGTTTAAATTTTATTATATATTTCTTTTTTCAGGAAAGGGCACACAAGCTGGTAAATTTGCTCATGATTATTGTATTTGCCATTTATCAACTGGTGATTTACTTCGTGCTGAAATTCAAAATAAAACCGATCTTGGAAAACGTATTGATTCAACAATTAAAGAAGGCAAGCTTGTCTCTGATAGTACAGTCTGTGAATTAATTGATACAAATCTTAATAAACCTGAATGCGTATGGTTTTTTATTATTCTATTACTGTACAATAATATTGATTTTTAGAAGAATGGTTTTATCTTGGATGGTTTCCCTCGAACTACTGGACAAGCACAAGAGGTAATATAAATCCACTATATTTATGTATGCCTAAATATTATTTTTTTTAGCTTGATAAATTGCTTGAAAAGAGAAAAACCCCTCTAGATACTGTTATCGAATTTGCCATTGATGATACTTTACTTGTGCGTCGTATTACTGGTCGACTCTTTCATATTCCAAGTGGTCGGTCATACCATGAAGAATTTAATCCACCTAAAAAATCAATGATTGATGATATTACTGGTGAACCACTTACTCGTCGACCTGATGATAATGCTGATGCCTTAAAGAAACGCTTGGAATTATATCATAAACAAACTCTTCCATTGGTTCAGTATTATTCAAAACGAGGCATTCATACTGCTCTTGATGCATCAAAACCGATGGCAGAAGTCGGAAAGAAAATTGATCAAATCTTTGCTAAATTTGCCAAAAATAAAGATCGAGTTTTTTATGGTTAATTTATTTTAGTATATTTTTTTTGTCGTAAAATGGAATAAATATATAAATTTACAATTATATTTGTTTTTTTTGTGCGCAATGTAGAAGATATCTGTCAATTTCAGTCACTATTTTTTCTTTTATTTATACAGTATATCCGTCGAAACTTCGAGAATCTTTTACCATTTTTTTCGAGAGTATTTTAACCCAGGTTGTTAAATCTTCCGGGAGAGAACGGACAGAAAAGAGCAAAATTTGCACGAAAAAAATGTTCTTTTTTGTTCTCTGCCGGGAGATTTAACAATCACACATGGGCAAGGGGTGCGAATTTCGATTATGTAACTTCTGACAAAACGAGCTCGGTGGCGCAAAAAGTCTGGAAAAAAAAAAAAGAGGGAAAAAAGGGGAAGGAAAAAAAAGGAGGAAGGGAAAAGAAAAAAGAGAGAGAGAAAGAAAGAAAGAAAAGCGAAAAAAGGAAGAAAAGATTTGTGTTTTAATATATTTATTTTCAAAATTACGGCTCATAAAAACAAATTTTTAATTTTAAACACGTCCAGTTGGCAAGTTGAACAGGAGCTTCTTTAAATTTTAAACCATTTTTATTTCTTGGATACAAAAAAAATCTTGTTTTTTGCTTTCTTGATGCAAATTTGCGGCCTTTTACGGTCCTCTTTTTTGAAGGACCATCTTCAAGGATATTTTCATCGACAACTTCTTTATCATCGCTTTTATTTACATGGCGATCAATATCATCATCTGATCCATCGACGTCCTCTTCCATAATTTTTTTAGCTTTTTTCTTTTCATTTCTAACTTTTTTTAATTCCATTCCATTATGATATATTTGAGTACCTTTTGGAAAAAGTAATGGATAACACAATGGATCAACATTTGGGCTCCAATATGGAACATAATGAGTTTGTCCATTTCTGCCATTTAACCAAATTCCTTTAAATTCTGGAGGTTTTCAAGTATCATTACTCCAAATCATTCCAATCAATTCATTTCTTGATTTGTCTGCACTATGTGCATGAATATTTTGAATTGATGGATCCGAAGCTTTAAAAGTTGGATCTCTCGAATCAACAATAATGCGTCGGAATTGTGGCACATCTTTTTTTCATTCTGTGCTTTTTCGACTTGCTCTGCAAGTTTTTCAGAAGCAGTTTTAAATAATTTTGCAATTTCATGATTTTCTTTAACCAGTTCTAATAATCTAATAATTTTTTGGCAATATCTTCTGAAAGTTCAAATTCAACTTTTTCAAAATCTTTTCCTATTGTTTTATTATAAGCTTTAAAAACATTTGGAGGTGGCATAGCTTGTTGAGATTTTGACAAAGTTTCAAACATCACAATTTGTGTGCTTTCTTCCACCACCTTTTTTTAGAACTTTTTAAATTCTTTTTGCTATTTGAACTTCAGATTCAGATTCTTCTGTTGCACTTGGCATTTTCTTCATAAAACGATCTTTTATTGGTTTGTTTGTAAAAAAACCATTTTTCTTTGGTGATTTCTGTATTAAAGAATCTGATGTATTTGATTCAGCCTTTTCTTTAACAGCCGTCTTTTTTAAAACAAAAGTTTTAACTGTTTCAGTTTTTTTTGGTGAAATAATGTTTTGTAATTTAACTTTGACTTTTGTTTTATCATAATTAACAACTATAAAACAAAATTCAGCTTCAGCTGCTTTTTTCCTTGGTGTTATATTTGTTTTATTCAAAATTGTTCTTTTACCCTTTGATTCAACTGCATTAATTGACGTGGATCAGATGTGTAACGATTTTTTACAACAACAACATTAGCATCTGGTAAAACATATTCTTTTAATTCAGATAATTTTTCATTTTCACGAAGTCCAATAAATGATTCTTCATTATCAGCTTCATTATCTATTGTAAGTGGTGTTGCACCAACATTATCAGAAGTTACGTAATCATTTAAACTAATTTTTGGTGAAATTGGTTATATTTTATTTTTTTATTTAAAGCAAATCTTCTTTCTGGTGTTAAAATTTGTCGATCAATTTCCATTGGACTTTCTTGATTTGATTCAAAATCAATTTCCATTGGTGTTTTTCTATTTCCGAATTGTGGAATTTTCGGTGTTAGAGAATTATTAAAAAATCTTTTTTCATTTTCTGGTGTATTTAAAGATAATGAATTAAAAATAGTTGCTGGAGTTTCAGTAATTTTTTATTTTTTAAAATGTGTATTTTCAATATCACTTTCATATATAACTTCATCTTTTGAAAAAGAACCCGCAAAAATTGAATTAAAAAATTCATCATCATCAATTTTTTCCTTTTTAATGTTTTTTAAAACCACATTATTTCCGTTTATAGCAACAACAATTTTAAAAATACCTATTAATTCGATGAATTCTTTTCCATTTTGACTTTTAATAGAATGAGCATTCAGCTCATTAATTAATATTTTACAGCTTTTAAATGAATTACAAAACAGTAAGCAAAACACAGTCACTATAATCAACTTCATCTTTTTCAGTGTGTGAATAAAAGCAGTTATCCTTTTCCTTTTATAGTATATGTTATTTTTAGGTCATTTTTTGCTTTCGTTTTTTAAGATATAACTTCAAAGATATCTTTCATGTATTATTTTGAGAAACCATTGGTTTCAAACCAAATCGTCTTTAATTGTATTTTTGTTCTTTTCTAAAAAATTCTTCAAAAGAACAACGCTTTTATGTGAGATATTTACGAATAAAAAACAAAAAAATCTAAAAATTCAAAGACTTTTGGATTTTTTCTCTAAAAAAGCCCAAAGGGTCCCCCTCTTTGAACTTTTTGGGTGGCGCAAATTTTGAAATTCTTTCGCACCCATATGCCCATGTGTGTTAACAATCCTAATTTTTACGAAGATTCTAGAATCTTTTTTTAGAAGCTAAAAAGATTTTGCCAAGGGTTATTATTTTATATATACAAATAAATTTGAATTTTTATTTATTTGTTTTAACGGATTATTTGGATATGTTTTTTAAAACTCAGTTTAAAAACTGTGGAACTAGGATTGCTCATTTCCATGGGATTAAAAAAGAACATGAAATTGGTCTAAAAAAGTGTTAATACAGTTTGAATCCCCAAAAAAAATTTTAAAGTGTTTTAAAAGAGAAAATTACTGTAGTTTTACAAAAGTATATTATTGTTTATTCGCAAATGATTTTTTTGAAGGATAAAAAAATCGGGATATGAAACTCTTTTCCGGGGAAAGAGAATCCAATTTGGAACATTTTGAAATTGTAAAATGTGTTGTGTTTTCTTGTCGTCATTAAAAACTGTCAAAGCATTTCAGTGATTGAGAAATTGGTTCTCTTTTTATGGATAAGAGGCGTATTTTTTCACGGGAAAAAATTTTTGCTGGCAAAAATTGAGATATCAAAGAATCTAATGAGTTTTGAATCCATTATTAAAAACATAATAAAAAAATAAAAAAAGTTGGATGCGATAGAGATTTTATTAATTTGATTTCCAATTTAAAAGGAAAACTGAGATAAAGATTGACAGTTTATTTTTGTGACAGAAACATTGTGGTAACCGTTTAATACAAACGCTTAATTTAATAAAAAACAACCGAGAAAACTTTTTTATTAAATCCATAACAAAAAAAGTTTGTGAGAAGATTTTTTTAATTTATTTATTAGTAGTAAATCAGAAATTTACTCTAATTTAATATATGGATTTCAAAACATCGTAAGATGGGTGTTTCTTTCAATTACAATTTTTCAATTCCTTAATTCATTGAGTGCTAATTTGTGATTTTTTTAAAAAGGAATTACGAGTTGATGCAATATATGTTTCAATAAAAAAACTTCAAGCTGTTAGCTTTTAAAAAAAACAGCACAAACGATTTATTAATTTTACCAGATTCCAGAAATGCTGAAGTTTCACCAAATGAATAATTAACAATATCAACACCCATTTCAACACATTTATTAAACTAAAAAATACCGTAATCATTTAACTCTACGTTAAAGCTTACTGCACGAGTTAAAGCTTGTCCAGTTTCCATTGAATCAAGTTTTAAATCCCCAATACACCATCATTCCATACAATACAATCAGCAACAGGGATGTGCGGAATTCCGCTTCCGTAAAATACGGAATTTCGCCTTTTTTTTCAATTCCGCTTCCGGTTCCGCTTCCGTAAAAAAAGCGGCGGAATTCCGTAAATTTTTTGTCATAATTTTTTCGTCATTTTTATTAATTTTTTAACCCTCGCGCAAACAAAACTGCTTCTAAATTTTATCTGCTTGCATTTGGGAATCACGAAACAAAAAAAATTTTGAGAACATAATAATATTTGAAAAAAAAATTCCGCTTCCGCTTCCGTAAAATACGGAATTCCGCCTTTTTTTTTCACTTCCGCTTCCGGTTCCGCTTCCGTTTAACGGATTTGCTTCCGTTCCGCTTCCGCTTCCGTTTCGAAATTTTACTTCCGCACATCCCTGATCAGCAACAGGAGCTGAAATTTTTCTAAGTATTCAATTTGATAATTTAAATTTTCAAGATCTTCTTTATCAGCTAATTTATCAGAAGTTCCACCAATTTCTAATATAATAATGGAATTTCCGATGAAATACAAAAGAAAGCAAAATCTGCAGAAATACAGCCAAAAATTGAAGCAGCAGCAACAACACCAAATGAAAACAAGACACCAGAAAAAGTAAAAAAGAATCGAAAATTAAGAAAAAAGTGAAAATTTGTATTTCTTTCTTTATTTTTGTTATTAATATGTTAATTGTTATAATAAACCTTGTTTTGATATTTTAATGTTTTAAACCTTGAACGTTCAAGTTCAACATTTTGAAATAAAACAATTTCAAAAATCCGCGATTTTTGCTGTTTGACACATTTTAAAAAAACGCAATTATCGAATTTTTTAAGATATTTTTTTTCTCGCAATTTTAGATTAAAACTTTTTTAATCACTGAAAAATCGACATTGTTGTTTAAATCTATTTTGTTTTTAAGCTTAACGTGAGCATTTTTTTTATGAATTAAAAGATGAACATATATGCTTCATGTTCATTTTTTAATTCAATTTTATGCTTTTTTATTGCTTATTATACATATAAATATACCTTTTTAGGCGTTAAAACGACAACAATGTTATCTAAAATTCCTAAAAATATTACAATGCCATTAAAAAGTTATCATCGTGCAAAATTCACTCCAACACTTTCGGCTGCTCTTGCTCTTCGTTCTGGTACTCCATTATCGTATGTTTATTTTTAAAACTTACATCATCAATCTTAAACATTTTTTTAGAAGAAATTTTCATTCATCAACTTTAATTTCGTCTTTGAATAATGTTGGAAAACTTCAACAAATATTATCTTCTCGTGTACCAAGATTCCAAAAAATTCAAGCATATAGTAGTGGATCTTTTCCAACTCATACAAAAGTTAATCTTCCAGCGCTTTCTCCAACAATGGAATCTGGAACTGTTGTATCTTGGCAAAAGAAGGAAGGTGATAAGCTAGAAGAAGGTGATCTTTTATGCGAAATTGAAACTGATAAAGCAACTATGGGATTTGAAACACCAGAAGAAGGATATTTAGCAAAGATTTTAATTGCTGAAGGAACAAAAGATGTTGCAATTGGAAAGCTATTATGTATTATTGTTGAAAATAAAGATGATGTTGAAGCTTTTGCTAATTTTACTGGTGCTGAAGATAGTGGATCTGCAAAATCGGCTGAACCAAAAAAAGAATCTGAAAAGCCAAAGAAAGAAGAAAAACAAGATGCTCCTCCAGCTGCAGCAGCATCAGCTCCAACACCTCAACCAAAATCTGGACAAAAATCTTCTCAACCTTCTCAGAATGATGGTGATCGTGTTAAAGCTACACCATATGCAAAAAAACTTGCTGCTGAACAAAATGTTGATTTACAGGTAAGCACAACATTTTTGTCTACAGTAATAACTTTAACATGGTTTTAGTCTGTTAGTGGTTCAGGTCCAGGTGGTCGAGTTTTAGCTGCTGATCTTTCAAGTGCTCAATCCCGTTCATCCTCGGCTCCGTCAAAATCTGTTGGTGGTGGTGCTGCAGCATCCAAAAAGCAATCTGATGCTGATTATATTGATATTCCATTATCAAATATGAGAAAAACTATTGCCAAACGTTTAACTGAATCAAAATCAAATATTCCACATTATTATTTGACTGCTGAAATTGCAATTGATGATACAATGGAACTTCGTCAACGATTAAATACAATATTAAAAGAAAAAGCAAAATCTGGAGAAAAGCCACAAAAGTTATCTGTCAATGATTTTATAATTAAAGCTTCTGCACTTGCTTGCCTTAAAGTTCCTGAAGCAAATTCATTTTGGATGGATACATTTGTTCGACAAAATAATAATGTTGATATTAGCGTTGCTGTTAGTACTAATGCAGGCTTAATTACTCCTATTGTTTTTGACGCACATGCAAAGGTACTGTAATAATTTTAAAGATTTCTTTACTTTAATAATTTCTTTCAGGGTCTTGGAACTATTAGCAGCGAAGTTTCATCATTAGCTGCAAAAGCTCGAGAAGGAAAGTTACAACCTCATGAATTTCAAGGTGGTACATTTACTATTTCTAATCTTGGAATGTTTGGAAGTGTTAGTGATTTTTCTGCAATTATTAATCCTCCACAATCTTGTATTCTTGCGGTTGGTGGAGCAGAAAAGAAACTTGTTCCATGTAATGAAAATGGTTATCGCACAATTCAAACTGTGAAGGTTACATTATCGTGTGATCATCGAGTTGTTGATGGTGCAGTTGGAGCTGTTTGGTTAAAACATTTCAAAGAATGCCTTGAACATCCACATACAATGTTGCTTTAGAAAAAAAATGATAGTATAGGTTCAAATCGATTTGATTGGATATAAATTTTGTTTTTTTTATGAATAGGTTTTATTTTTGTTAATCAAAATCTGTGGTTCATTTCACAAACGAACTTTTATAAAAAAAGTCGGTGCGACTTTTTTTTCTATTGAAAAAAAGTTCGGACAACTTTCGCTTCGAGAATTTTTGAATTTTTTGTGAAACAAAAAACAGTAAAAAAATCTCTTTTTGAAAAAAAAATTAAGTTTGTCTCATTCAAAAATTCTCGAAGCGAAAGTTGTCCAAACTTTTTTCAATAGAAAAAGTTCGTTTGTGAAATGAACCACTGTCATATAGCTAGTTGAAAATTTATTAATAGTAAAAATTTATTGTATAATAAAAAAAAGAATTTTGATTATTGGCATGAAAAATATATGTTTTGTTTTTAGCTTCAGTTTTTGGCCCATTCTGCTTTGCTTTTTTCTGGTACCTATAATATTGCGGTATATTTTATAATGTAATAGAATGTGATTACCTCATCATCAAGGGCAAATTTGTTCTTTTCAACATTTTTCAAATTTTGACGTAAATCAACTTTTTGAGTTTTAACTTCTTTTTGACTTTTAAGTTTATCAAATTTGCCTTGAGTTTTTGAAACTTTTTTCAAAGTTGGTTTAACAAATTTTCCCCGTAAATCATTTACGGCAATTGTCAATTCATTAATTTCAAAATCTTTTTGTCGAACAATATAACTTTTTTCATAGACATCTGATTCCAATTCAAGAATTCGAGCTGCAAATTCTTCCGCTGTTTCTCGAGCTTCTTCTGAAATTTATTTTTAATTAGTTTTGTTATTTTATTTGTTACTACCTTCATCCATGGCATCTAAATTATCCGGCATTGGTAAAATTCGTTCTTGAAGAGTTTTTGCACGTTCTTGTTCACGAACTTGTTGCTGCTTTTTAAGATCTTCAGCAGCTTTAAGCATTAAAAGTTTTCGGAGCTTCTTTTTTCGTTCCGGAGTGAGAAAACCTTTTTTAGCTTTCTTCATTCGGCCGGCATCTTCAAGACGCTTTCGAACTTCCGCCTTTTTTCGTTCACGTTCTGCCTTTTGACGGGCCTTCAAAATTTATTGTGTTGTTTTTCCAAAAGTTATAAAGGGTTAAAAAACTCAAAATATAGTAATATATTTTGTTAACATTACAGTAATCACATCGATAAAAAAGGATTTTGAAATTGTATAAAAATTATTACTTACATCTTCTTCATCTTCAATTTCTTCTTCTTCATCATCATATTTTACTTGTGGGCCACCATATTTGTGGAATTCCTCCTCACCTAATGGATCAAAATTTGCCATCCTAAAATTAAAAATTTACCAAAAAACACTTTGTTAAAAAAACACACGTAAAATTGGATTAGTGAAATCCAAAACAAAAAAAAATATTAGTAGCTTCTTTTCCGTTTTTCTTTCTTTTAATTTTTGTGTTTGATACTCACTTAAAAAATTTCTACGATTTACTTTTTTTGCTTCATCCAGAAAAAAGCCGCCTCCGCGCAAAAAAAATTTAAAGGGAAAAAACTTAAGTGTCTTGATTAAAGTTAATCTTTCTTCTTCATTAAAAAGAAGCAAACATTAAATAGAGATGATGGAGATTGAGAAATGAAAAAACTCCTCCTATTTTATTTTTTGTAATGTTTTTGTTGATTAACTTATTCCTTCAATCTCTCTTTTGTAAAAAATGGGGATATCGCTTTCTTTCATTCTTTGGTGGCTGCTTACTTTTCATTAAAGCTGCTTTTGTTTACCTCCAAAAACTTTCTTTTTTTAATGTGAGCTTTGGAATTAAAAACTTTTGCATCAAAGAAAAAAGTACGGACAAACTTTTTGGAAATTTATTTTTTGCAGATATATGAAATCCATTATATTCACATGACCATGTGAAAAATATAAACACATCAATTTACTGCAATCGAAATCGTAAATTTGTGATAATTTGAAAATCAATGACGATAAATTTTCGAAATCGTAAATATTTCGTTTTATTTTATTCGTTTCAAAATAAACAAATTTTCAAATATTAAAAAAAAACATGTTATTAAAACACAACAGTTTTCTTTCTACTGTTAATAAATTTATGCTTCTGAATTATATTAATTAAAACTTTTTTAAAATATTAGACGCATTATAAATTTAAAAACAGCATTTTTGAAATTTTATTTGTTAACTTTTATACAAATGTTACAGTATACCCCCGATTTAAAAAACGTTTAACCTAATTTTAAATTTTTTTTAAATTTGGCAAAATGTTCCCCAACAAATTCACGAAATTCTTGTTGAAAAAACTTTTGCCGTTTTACATAACTGTACCAACTTTCTGTAACAATCCTTTTTACTGTTTTACATAACTCCAAATTAACGTTTATCTCATTTTTAAAATGTTTTTATCAAAAAAGAAAGAAGAAAAGAAGCAGGCAAATATCTTTATTGAAATTGATTTGGATCGAAGAAGAGGAAAGAGATATCCAGAATATAATTTTATGGATCTTGTAAATGATCAAAAACGTAAAATGGTAAATCAAAGTGTTTAATGTAATCTTTATTTCTAATATTTAATTCTTTTTAGAATACATATTGTGAAGATGAAGATTCAAAATTTGTTGATCCAGAAGCAGCAGAAATTGTTAAAAGGCTCGAAGTAAGTTTAAACTTCTATTTTTATGCTTGTTATTGAAAAATATAACTAAAATTAAATTTTTCAGGCAAAATACGGAAATAAGAAATCAAAGAAAGCAAAATTTCATATTGATGATTTTGTTGACAAGGGACAAGGATATGATTTAAGTGATCCATTTGTTGATGATACGGATAATTATGATGAATATTTACCTTCAACAATGAGCACAAGTAAAGGCGGATTTTATATTAATCGTGGAAAGCTTGATTTTAAAAATGTTAATAATGAAGTAACCAATAAAAAAATTATCGTATACATTTTAATGTTTAAATTTTTTTAGGATGATTTTTCTGATGAAAGGCGAGCACCTATAATTCCAACAGAAAGAAATAATCAACAAAGAGCGCCTGCAATTCCAATAGAAAGAACAAACAATATTCAACGAGCACCAACAATTTCTACAGAAAGAAATAATCAACAGAGACAAGAACGAGCTCCAACAATTCCAATCACTGAAAGAAGTAATAATCATCAGAGAGTGCCTACAATTCCAAATGAAAGACGTGCATCAGCAATTCCAACAAATAACAATCAACGAATAACGTCGATAATAAATAATCATCAAAGAGCTCCATCAATTCCAACAAATAATCAACGAGCACCAGCAATTCCTAATTTTGCTCGAACCCATGGAACGTCAACGATAACAAAAGAAAAATCTCCAGCTAATCGAGGAAAATGAAAAATGTACAGTTTTGGTATTGTTTTTTTGTGATTTTTTTAAACATTTGTAAAAAAATCTCTTTATTATTTATACATCATTTTCACCACATACAAAAAAAAACTAAAATCAGTAATATTTACACATGTTTGAGGACGTTAAATAACAATTTTTTTTATGCTTTAATACTTTTTCGATTAAATTCTGCTCCAACACTCTATAAAAAATGTTAAATGTATATTAAAATGGATAAAAACAAAAGAGCTTACGGTATTTCGTACGGTATTATCAGTAGTAAAATTCCCACAATAAAAACTTGAATTTGATGAAAATCTTGATGCTTCAATTGATGTTGCATAAATTGGAGTTGCATGAATTGGAGATACAAAAGGTTGAGATACTGTAGATAAATTTTGAGAAAAAGGTGATTTTGAAGTTGATGCTGTTGTTCTTGATGAAATTGTTAAATCATGAATATTTCCTTCAAACTTTGAAACGGTTGAAAAATAAAAATATTTATTTTCCTTTTTTCTCAAAGAATGTGCAAGAATTTTCGGTGGAATATGTACGCCATGAAAAATATTTTTACTTCTCATTGATTTTCCAGATGTTCTTGAAGAAGGTTCAGGCTTCTTCTAAAAAAATTTATCCGTATTAGTGCTTAAAAAATAAGAGAGAACTTACATTTGGAGATTTTGATTTTGAATCCAAAAATTTCTTTAGCACATCTTCTTTTGTTATCTTTTTGATGCATTTATTTTGATGCCGAAGACTTTCAATTGCCATTTTGTTTTTTCTTCCTTTGCTGATGAGTGAAAAATGCAAACAATGTTTGGTTTGAAGTAAGCAATAAAAAATGAATATGATTTTTTCAAAAGGTTGGAAAAATTTGCATTTCTGGGAATTTTGTGTTCTTTTTGCTATACGTATAGCTACAATAGATGTGCTTTAAAGGCCCTCACAATTTTTCAAAAAATTTATTTTTTTAAAAATTACAAAAAATTATATAATTAAAAATTGAACAAATATGTATATAAAAAATCTAAACAAAAAAAAGACAAATTTATAAAAAAAGTAAAATGCAACAAAAATTTCAAAGTAATGTGAACCGTAATTTTTTAAAAATTAATTAATTCTCGCTTTAAAAATTATTTTAGGCAAGAAAAATGGTGAAAAAATACTTGAGAGTAAAAATTAGAAAAAAAAATTTTCTGTAAAATTTAAAAACAATTATATAAAAACCCGTAAAACGGTTATTTATTTACAAGGGATACGTAAAATTAATAATTCTTTAATAATTTGATGACAAGTTGAATCTGTTTCATTATCATCTTCATAGGTGATACCACCTTCAAGTCGATCACCATCATGCAGCAAATAATGTTTTAAAATAATTTGTGTTGAATTTGTTTGACTTTCATCTGTTGTAGAGATGGAATCTTCAAAGAAACCTTTTTCACTTCCAACTAATAAATATAATTTATCTTTAATAAGTTTTGTGCAGCTATGTTTATTGCATGCACGAATCCATAAAATGAATTGATCAATTTTTGGTGCACAACCAAAAATTAAATTTCGTGAAATTGAATATCCAACATTCATTACAGCTCGAGTATAATTTTCATTTCCAACTAATATTGAAGTTGATGAAATATGTGTTGCAAGAAGACCAAATTTTCCACGTAATTTTATTTGTGCAGTAAGTTCTTTATGAAGTTTTGGGCCATCATTTTTTCGTTTACATGTCATACATTTTGCAGAGCATGAAAGCTCTGAACATGTACAAGAGCCATGATCAAGACAAATTGTATCAACTAAATCAGCACCTGGTGGAAGTTGTCCAGAACGTTTTGAACGACTTATTTTTGTATGATGTCGACGTTTATGTCGAACTTGTAAAATTGTTTTTATCTCTGATGCATATAAAACTGTTTGACCAGAAATTTCTAAAATTTAAACTTTTGATGGTCTTAAACAGATTTCGAAATTCTTACGATTAAAATGTGCATCAATGGTTACAGGAGCTAAATATTCTGCAGTATAACTTCCAATGGGTTCTTTAATAACAATTTGATAGCATGCCGGAGTTTCAGGTGAAATTCCATTCAATGTAAAATATATTCCACCAATTGTAACCCTTTGTAACCCAATTAATGTAATACCAGCTTGAGTGGTATTTGCTAAAAGCTGGAATTTTGAAAAATCTGTTGAAAATCCTGTATATAAATTATGTTCAATTTCAAGAGTTTGTACTCTTTTTGATTTTGTTCTAAAAATAAAATTTTGAAATTTCAATTCTTAACACGAAAAAAGTAAGTACCGTATACAAACAAGTTGCATAACATAATTATCTGTTTGTGAAACACGTGATTGTAAAGCTGTAATTCCAATTGCAGGGACATTATCTTCTGCACGCTTTGGACGCTTTCGTGGAGTTGCAAGAACTCGAACACCAAGTACAATTCTGCCTTCTCCAATTGTATGTAAAGTAAAATTTCGAGATCGTGCTGGAAGCTGAAGGGAGAATGGCATATCTTTATTTGAATATTCTCTCATTGGAATTCCAGCATTTAATAATTGAACTCGAATATTATTTGATGCTAATGGACCTGTTAATCTTTCATTATATCGATATAAAGCTCTCCAAGCATAAAATGTATCCTGCAAAAGATTAAATGTAATTGCTTGTTGGATATTTTAAATCCCCTCTTACAATAGCAGTTTGAAATCTTTTATCACTTGTCTGCTCTTCAATAATCCATTCAGCTAATCTTGGAAGATTAAATTGTGATCGATAATGATCATATACTTCAGCAGATTGATTTACAAATGCTAATAGCGCTAAAGAATTTGCTGTAACATCCATACTTTTTATCACTGATTCATCAATATCATTTTCTCGTAGAGATTCTGGAACTCTCCAATATGGCATTCTTGTTGCTAAAATTTGTTTAATAAAATTGTAATTTGTGGAAAAAAGGGGCAAAAACAAACTATCAGCTTTTTCACGAATTCTTTGTCGAAGATTTCCACCTAAAATTCTAGGTGCAACAGATGCAATTGCAGCTTCAATTCGAATATCATGATCTTGTTGGGTATCAAAATTATAAAGGGATTCAACAAGTTTTTTAATCGTATTTTTTACTGGTTGACTTTTCTGTAATTAAATTTTTGGTTAAAACAAACAAAAGATTTTTTTCAAATATTTCTAAAATTTAAACAAAAAAAATTTATAATTCAGCGCGAAAATCAGGCTTTCATTGTTTGTTAAAAAAGACTCCTCCAACGAAATCATAAAAAAATTTTTCCCAGGGTTATTTTTAATTTTAACAATTTTTAAAAAAAGGCTAACCATGCATTCTCTCATTCGACAATCCAAAAATGTTTGACGTAAAATTGCTCGAAGGAACCATATTTCTTCATCTTTTGTTGACTAAAAAAACAAATAAGTCTATTTTTAAAATTTTAAAATTAAAAACAAACATACAAAACTAATTTGTCCATGAAAATCAATATTAAACTTTTCAACTCCTTGATCAGTAATATTTGAAAGAAAATGTAAAAGTCCACAAACATATTGATCTTCAACATGTTCTTCACACATTAAAGAAGTAACTGTCGCTGTATAAATAATAGAAGGTTCAATTCCACCACCTGGTGGACCAAATTCTCCAAAGGCACAAGAATCAGAATAAATTGTACAATTTGAAAATTGGAATAATTCCATTCGAACTAAAATTCCAAATTGTACTTTAAAGTTATAATCGTCTAAAAATACATACGTTTTTGAAGTTCATTAATTGTTGCTTCTTGCTTTAAAGAATTATCAATAATATTTCCATTTAGTTTTCCTTGCTTTTGATCATATGCTGTAAAAGCATAATCCATTAAAGTTGAAGCAAAATTTTTGGAATCTATTGAACGGCGAACTCGTCCAGCATAGGTAATTTCTTCAGAAGCTGAAGCAACTCCAAGTGGAAAACTCGGTTGATATTCTAAAATTTATTAGTTTTTGGAAAAATGGAAATATTTTTTGAAGTTGAATACCTGCAATTTCAAGGAATGTTGCAATAACTTGTGTATCTTGATCAATATCAACTTCAGTTTCAACTTCTTGATCATTAATAAGATTTTGTTTAAAACCTATAAAAATATTTTGAAAAATTTCAAAATATGTATTAATGAAAAAATTTTGCTTACGAATTGTATTAGTTTTTTCAAGGAAATTTACATCTCTTGCAATATCCGCTGAAGCTGCAGTTGATTCTGAAGTGGTATCATAAACTTTTCGCTGAGCATAAATATTTAATTGCCGGAAATGTTCTTTTTGATCTAATCTTCTCTAAAACATTTTTTACTTATTTTTTTACAATACCACCATCTGCTTCACTTTACTTTAACAATAACAGTTTTTAAAATTTTATCAAATTTCTTTGCTTTATTATTTATGCAATGATTTGTATCTCCACCAATAACTTCAACTTCTTCTCTCAATTCAAATGAAATATTTTGTAAGCCTTCTTTTAAAAATTTTAAATAAATATATTTTTCTGAGCGTGTTTGAGTTTGATTTAAAACAACTCGAGTATATTCCGTTTCAGCCATATATCCCCGTTTTCCCATATCCGCACATACAACCGGTGATAAAGCTGTAAAACAAACGGCAAGCTTTTTTTCATCACCAAAATTATCTCCATTTACAATAACTCTTGCTTGAATTGTTTCATTTTCATAAACGAATGAAGGAATATCAACTTCCATAAAAATGTGCCGTTGTGTTTCAATTTTTATTGGTTCAACGGCACAAACATCTTGTTCACCAGGTGTCCAAAAATTGCTTGTAAATAACCATTTTCCAATTGAATGTGGTGAAAATAGGGTCAAATTTTTTTCAGTTTTAGTTCTAAAAATTTCGAAATTTTAATTTTGGTATTAAAAGGAATTTTGTCTCAAATGGATTTTCTTTTTTTAAACAAATTTAAGTCAAAAAACAGCTTTGAAAAAACTTACGAAAATTTTAAATCATCAAAATACCAAACTTCTGGAAAGAATGTTCTCAAAAACAATTCATCTGCAATTTCATTCTGAGTTTTAATTGCATCATTCAAATTCAATGGAACGTCTTCTTGTTTTCCATTAATCTTTGAAGGTGGACGTGCTTGAAGATTATGAGGAAATATGGTTGCAATTGATACAGAATTCGCTGCAGATTTTGATTTATCTAATAATTTTCCTCCATCTGTTATTGCAAACATTATACCATGTGATGCAATAATACTTGTTTTATTATATTCTCGAATGCAATAATTTGAAATATCTGATACTTCTTGAGGTGGAGGAATTGTCATAAATGGATTTAAAGGCCCTCTTTTTCCAGCACTTTGACAAGTTTCTCCTATAAATTATTGTTATTGAAAGTGTTTTAAAGATGTGCTTACGGATATGTTGATAAACAGACATGGTATCAATAAAATTAACCAATCTTGGAGCATTTTCTTCTCGAGATGGTTCATTAAAAACATTTAAATTCCAATAAATATTTGATTTTGGGGCTTGAATTGCCTTAAATAGAAAATCAAAGTTTTATTCCAGATTTTTATTCAAAGGGAAGATTCTTAAAGGGAATGAACGGTTTAATGTATTTTTTTATTTTAACGTAATTTCTCGAAATGGCATGAATCTGATAATAAGGCAAAAAAAAAACAATAGAAAAAAATCCTGATTCCAGGTTCATGCCACTTTGAAAAAAACTTTTCGGCCGAATTTCTCATCCCTGTATTAAACTCAAAATTCCTGATTCCCAGAATCAAAAAATTTGTATAAAATTTTTTATTATTATAAAAAACTAACATTAATCATGTGTTGTAGCTTTTCATCAATTGCTCGAACAACTGCAACTGAACCTTTTGGAGCTTTAACTGTAATTGTAACATTTGATGGAGGATGAAGAATATCTGCAGAGGATTTTAGAGAGAACTAAAATTTACAAATTTAAAAAAAAATTCAATGATTTTACACCCTAACTTTTTCTGGGCATGTTGAAGATTCAACAAAGAAAATCCACATATCAGATTGCGTCATTTTTTGTGATGACCCAAATACATGTAAAATGCAATATCCCTGCATTGATTGATCAATTAAAAATGATAAAATTCCATTAATTGAAACACTTCCAGATTGAACCAAATCTTTTTTATTACAAATTACAACATAATTCATTAAAGATGGAATTGAAGCTTCAAATTTATCTCCAACATTATAAATAATTTTATCAGATGGAAGATTTATCATTGAAAGTTTTAAATCTTCAACAATTGAAAGTCGAGGAAGAATTAAATGAATTTCATCTGATTTACGAGTGCCAGAAATTCGAAATGCACGAAAAATGTAAATCATACATTCAGAATTTATTGAAATATCGATTGATTCTTCAATATGACTTAAAATTGATGTATTTGCACCATTTATTCCATTTATTGATGAAATGCATTGATAGAAACCGTCAATCTTATCTCCAATTACATCAGAGAGCAATGCTTTAAACTAAAAATGGAAGGGGGTAATTATAGTCATATGAGTTTAACATAATATGAGAAATTGAAATTTTGATTTCGGAATAGGGTTTCATATTGCCGAAATCGAAATAATTTTTTCAATCCAAAACCGGAATATCAAAACATTTTCATCAGTAACAAATTGAAATACCAAAAAAAAAAAAAACCGGAATTCCGATTTCGATATTTCAGCATTTTCAAAATCGAAATTTTTGGACAGATAATTCAATAAATTTAGTAAAAATTTATTGCAATTACTTAAACCAAAATTAGAAAGGCAAATTAACTTTATCATTGCTGTAAATATTATTTAATAAAAATTTCGAAATCTGAAACCGAAACCGTATTTTTACATAAAACAGGTCAAAATCGAGAGTGAAATATAATTTATATTATATTATATAAAAACTATTTTTTCTACCAAAATCAAAAAACCGAAATTTTGATTTATGAGTTTGGGAAATTTTGAACTAAAAATAATACAAAATTTCAATTTTGCAAAACTCCTTTTCAAACTGAAAAAATTAATTTCGGTAATTTCAAAATCGATCCCAAAAACTATGATTTTGCACAACTTAGATAAAAGTTTGCAAATTAAAACTTACATAAATTCTAACAAATTTTGTTGTTGCATCAAAAAATGGCCGAAGTGGAATTATTTGAAAATTTGGAGCTTTTGGTTGAAATTCTCGAATTGCAACATTTTTATCATTATCCACATCTGTAACAGTTGCGGTAAAACGAATTACACCATTTATTGCATCATTCAAACATCCGCTAATATCTGCTTTATCTTCCCATAAACCTTTAACTAACTAAAAAAAGGTCATTAATTTTTTAGAAAAACGATATTTTACACAGTAATAATAATTGTTTATTGTTCCATGTTTAATTGTATTAGAGATTACTGTAACTCGTGTTTAAAGTTTTTCCTAGAATTTATAACACATGTTTTTTTTGTCGTTTTTTTCACTCTAATAATTAGAGTCTAATTTGTCCTTTTAAAAATTTTATTAATAATTTCTTAAAAGTGCAATCGTCAAAGAAAAATATAAATTGTGTTAATTAAATTTTTAAAGAACTTTGTCTACTGTTTTTTTCATTATTATCTATTTCTCAAACTTCTTCCTTCCTTCTTTAAAAAAGTCTATAATTTTAGGCCACATTTCGTTTTGTTAAACGGAGTTCCTATGTTTTTTGTCGCGTTCAATTTAAAATACAAACAATTATCTTTTGTTTTTTTCAATTCTCATTCATTAACGACAAAAACTAAAACTTCCGCAATGCTTTATATTTCCTTAAAAAGACTACCCTCGAATGTTCAATGGCTTTATGTTTTTGATGATATTTTGTAAAAAATCTTTTTATTATTCACACATCCTTTTCACAACATACAAAAAAAATACTAAAAACAGTAATATTTACACGTGTTTCAGGACGTTAAATAACAAGTTTTTTATGCTTTAATACTTTGTCGATTGAATTCAGCTCCAACATTCTATAAAAAAATGTTAAATGTATATTAAAATGGATACAAAAAAAGCTTACGGTATTCCGAACAGTATTATCAGTTGCAAAAGACCCACAATAAAAACTTGAATTTGATGAAAATCTTGATGCTTCAATTGATGATGTTGCATGAATTGGAGATACAGAAGGTTGAGATACTGTAGAAAAATTTTGAGAAAAAGGTGATTTTGAAGTTGATGCTGTTGTTCTTGATGAAATTGTTAAATCATGAATATTTCCTTCAAACTTTGAAACGGTTGAAAAATAAAAATATTTATTTTCTTTTTTTCTCAAAGAATGTGCAAGCATTTTTGGTGGAATATGTACGCCATGAATTACATTCTTTTCTCGAATTGATTCTTTTTCAGATGTTGGCCTTGAAGGTGGAAGTCTTCGAGGAGTTTCATGACTCTAAAATATAAAAGATAAAATTTTTACAAAGTATAAAAATATATACGACTTACATTTGGAGATTTAACTTTTTTAGAATCCAAAAATTTCTTTAACACATCTTCTTTTGTAATTGGAGGAGAAGGAGAATTCATTGGTGATTTTGATGACGATGTAGTTGAATAACATTCAGGTGTTCGTTGTGGAGATTTAAATGATGAAGAGCTGATAGGAGATTCCATTGTTGTTGTTGTAGCTGTTGTTGGACGTGTTGTATGAGCCCTAAAAAAGTTAATGGTTAAAATATGATAACAAAAACAATAAAAAAAATTAACGCGCATTTGTCTATAATATACAAGAACAGGTATAGGTTGCATAAGCATTACAGGTGAAGGATGATGATGAGAATGATGATGATGAAGTTGATAATGAGAAGGTTGTGGAAGCATAATTGGAAAGCTTTGAACTTTATTCATTTTTTTCCTCAAAAATTGAGAGTGAAAATGAATTTAGCAAAAAGCTTTTGTATTTCAAACAAAAACAAGGGAAAAAAATGCGCGAAAATATTCATATTGTAAAAAAAATTACGAAAAATTACGTGAAAGTGAAACAAAAAAATCAATAAAATTTACGTGTCAAAAAAATCGAAGCAAATGTTTTTGCTTCGCTTCGCCAAAATTGCGTGATTGTTTCTTTCTAGAAAGAGAATTCTCGAATGAAAATAAAGAATAAAAATAATGAGATACCAAGGAATATTTTTTGCAAAATAAATTTTTTGGAGATAAATGAAAAATGATGATAAGAGCACTTAGGTTAGCCGTAAAAAAAGCTCAATAATTTTTTTATCTGACAAAAGTGAGAGAGAAACAAATGAAAAAAATCGAAACTAGATGATTTTTTTCGTTTGCTGCGCATTTTTTTTGCAGTTTCTTTGCAGCTTTTTTTTTTCTCGAACTATCTCGTATATCGTAGCCTTTTTTAGAGGGATGGGTATTAAGGGGGAATTGCCTGATATGTTTTTTTCTACATTTTTTTAACTTCGGGTTTTCAAAAAAATTAATATTTTTACAATTAAGAAATAAGCAGATTGATACATTTTTCATTTTTACGTTTTTTTCCGAAAAAGCATGAACCTGGCGATCAGGCAAAAAAAGGCAAATACCCTGAACGTCAGGTTCATGTGATTTCAGAGAAAAACGTTAAACCATCCGCTTCCTTCAAGAATAATATTTTTAAAATTTCGAAAAAAAAAAAAATAAAATTACTGTGAAATTATGTCACAATGAAATTTATGACGTTTTTATTAAATTTGGTAACAAAAAATTTTCCTTTAATTTTGTTAGTCATTTACATATTTATTGAAGGGAATCGTAATTTTAATTAATGTATGATTTCTTTGAAAATTAAGATAAAACTATTTTAAGTTACACCTGTCTTTTTTCAATTGGATTTTGATTAAATTTTTTCCTTCTTCTGGAGTTTCAAAAAAAGCAGTCATAAAAGCAGAAGTAAAAAAAAATGAAGGCAATGAAGCTGAAAAGCAGTAATGAGAAAAACGCCTCATTTAAAATAGCAGTAAAAAAACGGACCACCCATGTTTTTGTTAGCTTCAGTTATTTTTTTCTTCAAAGATGCCTAAGGCTTCTTCTTTTTGTCTCATCTTTTATGTCTTCCTCCTTTTGAATGGCACTTTTAACAAAAAAGTCAAAGACGCTTAAACGAAACATGAATTTTGAATTTTTAAACGATGTTTTAAAAATCAAAAAATATTCTGACGTCTTTCAACTTCTTTCTTTCATGCGTTTTTAAAAAAGTGTTCATTAATGTTAAAAAATGTTTTTTTTTGTGTTTATAAAGTACACAATATTACTACTATAATTTGTACTTTTTCGTATAACTAAAAAAGGAGAGAAATGTTTGAGACTAATAAAATCCGATTTAAGGTTATTTGATTCAAATAAATAATAAAAAAACATTGGAAGGAAATTAAATATTTAAATCAAATTTTGTTTATCTTTCTTCTTTTTTCAGCTGGTTTAAAAAAAAGTTAAACAGCACATTTTTTTTTGAAATAAAAAAACTCTTTGTCATTTCAAAAAAGTTAAAATTGTTTGTATAAAAAATATGAGGGTGGAAAATGGCTTAATAAAAAAGTTGCTGTAAATATTTAAATAAATGTTTGTACCAAAAGCACAAAATTGCTGTAAATATATTTCTTTGAAAATGGCAAAAGTAATTAAAAACTGAATGTCTGGCAATAATTTTGATTACTGTACTTTAGACATTTTTTTGTATTAATAGCTTTCTTAAAACAATAGAAAAATTTTTTGAGATTGTGGTTCTGGTGTTATTATCGTAGTCAAGGGTTATAATTATTGCGGTATTTTTAGAGGGTGTCTATTGTTCTCACTTTTTTATTTTTGTACTTTTTTCAGGCATGATTACTTTTTTTAATTACCCTTTATAAAAGTCCAACTTCAGCATTTTTTTTATATTTTTAGAAATCTCCCAAAAATATTTTTCATCTTCTATTCTTTTGGGAGGGTTCATTTTTTCAAGCATCCATAATTTATGATTGCATGAAATTTGCCACTTTACACAATTTTTTAAGCCTGCAACGGCATTTTTTAGGTTTTATTTGTTGTTTTTTGTATGCATAAAAGTTTTTTGATGTATTTTTTTTGGGCTGTTGTTTCAAAGAAAATAATAGTTGTAATAACTTTGACGCTTTTCTCGAAATTCCCCTCATCTTTTTTTTAATCCCTTCCTTTCAATTTTTTCTAGCTTTTCAGGACTTTTATCTTCTATCTTCTTCTTCTTCACTTCGTTTCATTCATTGTGCTACTTACTTTTGTGTCATCTTTTTTCTTCCGTTTCTTTCCTTTGCGCAGTTTTAAGACTTTTTATAATTTTTATTTTTTGCCATTGCTGTTTTTTTGTGAAACATAAATTTTTTTCAAAAATTAAATTTATAGATTTGCGTAAAATAAAAATTTATTACCTTTGTTCCCTTAAAAAATTTTCTTCAAAAATTTGATAAATTTGTTTAACAAAATTTAATCCTCACATATGTGAGATTTTGAAATAAAATGATATGATGTTATTTTTACTTCTTTTACTTAACTAACTTACTTCATATAAATATATATATATATGCTCAAAGCCAGGTGTTATAAAAATATGCTTGCACGCAAATAAAAATATATTGGGTCTAATATTGTTAGATATTATTTGTTTTTGGATAAAGCTTTTTTTTTCATTGCACCCTTCGTTTATTTTTTTTGCAACAGAATTATAGTTTATTTTTTTCATACCTCCCACATATCCCATTTCTTTTTTCTATTCTTTATTGTTGTGTTTCACATTTTTTCCTTCAATAAAAAAAAGCTATACGGAAGCTTTTAGTTTAGTACACACCTATGTTTTGAAAATTGAGACCCTTTCGGGCTACTTAAAACGTCATTGCTTTTTGGACAGATTTGATACACTTTTTTTTCCAATAGATCTATGCTCCTTAAGTTAAACTACAAAAATATATCTTTTTTAGGCAACATTGTACAAAAAAGTACAGCTACCATTTATCCCATTTTTTAAATTATTACCTATTTTCTTTAAATTTTTTTAAAGCCTTTTATTATTAATCCAAAGAACTCGAGCTTTTTTCTTTTGACAATCTTTAATACTCAATTCATAGTTTTTTGTACATCTAATTTATTTGTATTTTTTTCTTAGAGATTGATAAAAAATGGATTCAGTAACAGTTGAATCAGAGCTGACGACAACTGAAGAAACTTCACCAATTCCAACTCCATTATTTAGTGATTATGTTGAAATGGCATATTTAGGTTTAGTTTTGCTAATTGGAGTTCCAATAAATATTCACATTTTATTTAAACTTTTAAAACAAAAAGAAAAAACTGCTCTATATTCTGTAAAACGTGGATTTCTAATTCTTAAAATTCATTTAAATATTAGTGATACATTAATTTTATTTGTAAATGCTGGAGGGAAGCTTGGTTGGCTAATAACATATGAATGGAAAGGTGGAGAAGAAATGTGCAGGGCATTTAAATATGTTTCAATTGGAACTTTGTATTTAAGTTCAAATATTGTTGTTTGTATTGCATTAGATCGATTAAGGACAGTTTTAAGTGCTCGACAACTAAGAAGGGAAAATAGTGTAAGTGTCTTTTATCTAAGTTTATAGAGAGGGGATCGTACAATGAACCTGAAAATCAGGCAAAAAGGCATTGTTTTTTTCCTTACTGAAAAAAAGAACAATGTCTTTTTGCCTGATTTTCATGTTTGATCATTAAAAAAAATTGTATGACATTCGACCCAACTACTATTAATGGAAATGACAAAAATTATCTTTTAGGTACTTCCAACAAAGATTATTGTTGTTCTTGCTTGGTTGCTTGCACTTGTTTCCAGTCTTCCCCAATATTTTGCATTTCAATCTTTTGATGTTTTACAATTTTCTACAAATAAAGATTCAAAAAATTGGTATCAATGTACCGATATTTGGACCGTTAACGATCATTTAATTGAAATGGGCGTTAAAAATGCTACAGATACATTTCCATTTACAGAAATAACAAAAAATTTTCATGAACTTTTTCATTTGGTTTGTTTTTTTTATTACAAATAAAAAAATTATTTTTTATATTTAAGTTTATGGTCTTTTATGGTCCATTAATTGTTATGGCAGTTTGTTATTTCATTATTGCTGTAAAATTAACAAAGTATAGTAAAGGAAATCCACATTCCGTGAGTTTTTTTTTAAAAAAGTGTAAATAAAAATATTTTTAAGGCCGGAGGAGAAGCAAATGGAGGGAGGTCAAAGTACTTAAAGCCTTCAATTGCATTAGATTTGGATGAAACTTCAGAAATTTCTCGAATCTCTTTAGATTCTGCTTATGGCGATTTAAAACATGGAAAATTAACGCTGTTACAATTCTTGAAAAAAGAATTTAGTTATTGCATTTGTTTCGTTTCACCAAATTCAAAGTTGACAACATCTTCAAAAGAAATGCAACTTCCAAGAGTCCAAAGTAGGAATATAATTCATGAAGATGATCCAATTTCTACCACTTCTTTTGGTGGTGGTTCTGCTTCAACAAATCTCTTTACATGGACTCCCCTACTACAAAACAAAAAGCTTGGAAATGAATCACGAAGTCCTTCATTTAATAATAGAATTCAAAGATTAACTTTACGTCGGGGTATGTCGCTTTTTGCCTTCCTTAAGATAATATTTTCATTTTCGTCATCTTCTCTCTTTCTTAGACACTCTTTAAAAAAAAGATACTTGGAACGTAAAACTTAATTTACACTTAAATTAGCTTCTTCCCTTTTCTTTCTTTAAAAAAAACTGCTGATGCGAAAATTGATGGCTCATAAAAATTATGACAACTTTTTTAAAAAAAAGACGTCGGATGCTTCCTTTTTTTAAATGCATTTTTAATTGAGCCTATTTACAGACAAACCTTTAAACCCAATTTTTTGAATGGATGTCTATTTCCCCGTTTTTTCAATGAGGAAGTCCTCCTCCTTCTCAAAAAAAATTAGTTCAAACTTTACCCTAAAAACAAAGAACAATTAAAACCCTAAGGCAAAAATTTTACTTATTTTTGTTTATTATTTCTAAAAAATGATAAATAAATAAACTTCCGTAAATGGAATCCTCCCTTTTTTTAATCGCCTTTTCTTAAAAGTTCAAATTTATAAAAAGTATTATTATTATTATGAAAAAAAAGAAACACTTGAATAATTTAAATTAGTTTTTTCCTATTTTTTTAAGAAAAATTATTTAAACGTTTCAAAGAAAAGGAAGAAGAATTTTTACGTCAATAAAATTAGTTTTGGCTTTAGTTTGATTAAAATTTGATTTATAGATTGAGTGTGGCTATAGTATTTTTTAAACACTAATTGAATCTCTTTTTGAACTACTAAAACTAAAAAAAATATTTGTATTTTCTCATACTCTTTTTTTTAAATACCCATTTTTCAAATACAATGCCATTTAAGTTTCATTGACCACCTTCAAAAAACATTTAACTCTAAAAATGTCAAACTTTGACATTTAAAATGTTTTGTTTTTTGTGCTTTAGCAGTTTTTTGTTGTTTTTTTTTCTCTCACAAAGATTCTTATCTTAAAATAACTTTACAATCTTTTGTTCCGTTTTATTTTTCGTTCTTCAATCATATGGCTTTTTCTGCAAAAGTTTTTGTTGTGACATTTATATATTTAAAAAAATGATTGCCGTTGTTTTAAAGAAAAAACGCCTTTAAATTATGCCGGTCTTTTGATTGTAGTCAAACTTTTTTTCTTCGAAGGTAACCTTTTTCGAAAGAAACGTGCGCAAATAAAAAAATAAAAATGGAATAACGCTTGATTAAATTAAAAAAGCTTATTCTGTGTCTATTTTATTATAACTGACAGTAAAAAGTTTGTTAACACAAAGTTGTTTTTTTGCTTGCTTGAACAAGTTTTTGAAGAAAGACAATTAGTTCTTTAGCTGCGTACAAATTGAAAAAAAATAATTGCGCTCTTGTTTTTCTGGAATTGTCTCTTTTTTTTATGAAAAATATGCATTTAAAAAGATTTCTATTTAGAATTGTTAGTTTTTAAGCCATTTACGAATGTTTAAGTTTTTGGGGAAGTTTAAAGTAAATCCGTTCGTAGCCTTTTTTTGAACAAAACAAATTATTTTGATTATGGCGATTACCGCGACCTTAAAATATTAAAGAATTAAAAACAGATTTTTCTAATTTTTAAGATTTCATAAATTTGCTAAAAGTTCAATTCATTAATTACTTAAATATTGTAGTAGAAATATTGATATAGCTGTTTTTTCCAAGAAAGAATTTTTTTTGAAAAAAAAAATCTACGAATTTCAACATTTTGGGTTTTCTTTGTTTTTAATTTTAAGTACGTAAGAAGTACATTTTTAGAATTATTTTCATCAGATTACATAGGAAAAAACGGCTGTTAAAAGTAAAAGCAGATTTGTTCCAAAAAAATTGAAGGATTTAACTCTTTTGACTCACACATTTTAATAAACAACAAAAAAGTTAATGGATTTCTATCAAAAAGCAGATATTTTTTGTTAAAAATTTTAATCTTCAATTAACTTTTATGTTTGCGTGTTTCTTACTTGAAAAGATTTAGTAATTATTAAATTTTCAAAAATGAAAATTGGAATTTTTTAATTTACGTTTTTTTATAATTTTATTTGCTTACGGGTTACTGTCTCTCTTTAAATTAAAATCCAAATACTGAACTTTAAACTTTTTTGATTTAATTTTGAACTTAAAAGTGCAAGAAAAAAACATCTGGGGCGGTTGAAAAAAGGAAAATATAAAAGGTCGTTTTTTAAAACGGGAAGAAAGAAAAAGTCAGCGGGATATGCTGATGATGATGTTATCCATCATAAAAAATAAGAAAACATTGGTTTAATATTATCTTAGTCATCAAAAGAAATAAAAGGCTGCTTTTGACTTTTATTAGAAAATTCTTTAACTTCATAAAGAATAAAAGCTTTTTTTGAATGTAGATTTAATTAAGTTATAGAAAAAAAAAGAATTTTAACCAGGAAGCAGTAATTGTAATAAATAGAAATACAAAATCATGAATTGGAATTTAAGTTTTTTTATTACACGCAGTTCTAGTTTTTGTTTAAATAAATATAAAAATGCGTATTTCATTTTATCGTTTTCACGGAAGAAATTTTAGAGCGCTATAATAATAATTCCCTTTGGCTAAAAAAGTATAAATTTCTTGAACTTATTGACATTATTAAATTCATATATAAACTCTTTAAATTTTTAGAAAGTTTCATTTTATTTTTATTAATTTTTCAATTAAAATAGAGCGTTTAATAATATTATTTGTATTTTACCGTATATGTGTCTTTTCAATAATTCAATATTAAAATTAAAAACGTCAACGAAAATATAGCAACGTCGGTGGCATAATTTTTTTTAGAATTTATGTGACGTTTTGAAAATTAACGAATTCTGTTTTCGGCTGTTTTTGTCACTCTTTTTGGCAGTTTTAAAACAATATTTGATTCTTGACTCTTTTTTTTGCATTAAAAACCTTGACTTCACTTTTTTTGCAAAAATAAACAAGGAAATGCAATAAATTTTATTTGTTTTTATTTTTTGCAAAAAAAAATTAGGAGAAAAACACCCTTGTCATTTTCTATGAATTACGTATATTTCATTGAATTAAAAAGTAATGATATAAATTTCTTAATTGAAAATGACATTTTAATTATCTTAATTATTATTTAATCTTTAGCCTTTTCTTTCATTTAAACAACCATTTAAATAAAATAATCGTTTCAGGAAAAACAAAAAAAGTTGCATCAGCAACTCCGCGACAACCTGCATGGCGAAGACAACTTCGTTCTCGAGTATTTAAAACGACATTATTGGTTGTTGTAACACATATAATATTTTGGTTACCATATAATTTTATTTCTCTGCTACGATTTGTTTCAACTGATTTACATACAAGAATGAGAAATCATATGAACATTTTTGAAGATTTACAATTTTTAATTGCAATTGTTAATCCATTTCTTTATGGTTTTGGTGAATCTCTTTCAAGATATTAAATATTTATTTTTCATTGTTTAAAATTTAATTTAAGAAAAAAAGATTAAGTAAGTTTAAAGCATAAAAGAATAATTGCATTTTGAAAAAAAAAACTATAACTTAATTCCAAAAAAAGCGTGGTAAAACTAACAAAAGAAAAGATTACGGTAGCGGCATTTACCAATGCTTGAAAAAATAAAAACGCAATTACCTTTTTTTTCCCTTTGCATGTTAAAAACCAATTTTTTTTCTTAAAGCTACCTCCTAAAAACAAAACATCTGTCTTAACCTTATTTTTTCCAGCTTTAAAAAAAGTCAGTTTTTACCTTTTTTTTTCTATCAAAAATTCCGCCCAAAATAAAATATTCATTTTTGCAACCTTTTTTTAATAATAAAAAAGAAAGAAAAAAATATACTAATTTACTTCTTTTTTTTCTATCTTTGCTTAATGTTGCTGCAATTTTTTTTGCTTCCAATTTTCATATCGCTTGCTTTTTTCATTATTGTTTTCTTTTTGGACTTTCAAAAAAGAATAATGCTGGAATTAGTTTTGCCATTTTTGACATCATTCATTTTTTATCTTTTTTGGACCTCCTCTCTCTGTTTTTCTATCTTCAGAAGTAATCACTTTTGTGTTTTATTTGAACCCAGTTTTTAAAAAAAAATGAAGTATTAGTGTTCCCCCTTTTTTCTATTTGTTTTTTATGAATGATTATTTTTTCATTGTTAAAAGTGCATTTTTATAGAATCATGTCTGCCATCGAAAATAGCACAATTTCTGCTTTGATTCCAGAACTTCCAACTCGATTACCAGAAGATTACATAGAAATTGTATATTTAAGTATTATAATATTTTTTGGTATTATCTTAAATATTGGGGTTTTTATACAATTGATGAGACAATCAAGGTACAAGCAATAATCACCCATTCATACAAACACACACATACAATAATCATTTTTATAGAACAACCCCAACCGCGTCCACCTCATTTTTAACTGGTCCATATCAGCTTAGCTCATTTAATCTTTTTAAAATGCATTTATGTTTAACAGATTTTGCAATTTTACTTGTGCATGCTCTTGGAAAATTAATATGGCTTTCAACATTGGATTGGAGAATTGGCGGATTTTATGGTTGTAAAATTTATCAATTTTTATCCGCTTTCACTTATTACTCAAATAATAATGTTGTTGTTTCAATTGGACTTGATCGATTGAAAGTTGTTTACACATCCCATATTCAAGGTTTGTGAGAAGAAAATAATAATACTTGCATCATTATTAATTAAAAAAACGTTTTTTTAGGAGCAACTTCAGTTCGAAGAGTTAAAAATCTTTTAATTTTTTCCTGGGGGCTTTCAGCGATATGTTCATTGCCGCAATTATATGTTTGGGAAACGATAAATATTGCAGATGGATATGTTCAATGTACAACATTTTGGCAGGTAATATTTAGCTTATAAAATAAAAATGAAATTTTTAAAAAATTAAAAAAATTTTTGCTCTCAAGTCTCATAATCTAGGTAATCATTCTTGGCGCTTTCAATTTATTATAATCTCATTTCTAACATTTCTCTTTCAAAGTTCTCCCTCAACAATTATTATCCTTCTGAATAATAATTGTAAAGTTTGAAACAAAGTAAGAAGAAATGAAAGTCCTGAAATTACAATAAATCGTCGGCGAGTTCGTTTCATCTAGTCAGTTTATTTCATTGAGCGGGGAATTGAACCTGCGACCTCTCGCATGCAACGCTAAAGCGTTACACCACTGTGACATCCAGGTGCACGAAAAAAGAAGCTAGAAAGAGAATAGGTGCCTTTTTTTACACCAGCAGAAAAAAAAGTTGAACAAAGTTTTGGCACAAAAATAAACAAATAATAGCAAAAAAATATTTTTTAGATTGCTGCACATCATAATCAATCATCAGATTTTTTGGAAGCAACACAAATCTTTTATGAAATGACTCATCAAGCATTTGTTTTTTGGATTCCATTTTTTATACTTTTAAGTTCATATTTATTAATTGTTGTCCGAGTTGTACATTACACATTACATCCAATGCATTCAACAACAACATTAACAACAACAACCAATAACATCAGTAATAATAATCGACGAAAACATGGAACAAATAAAAATCGTGGTGGAACTTCAAATTCAATATATTTAGAAAATCGATTATTAGCCAATTCTGGTGAAAATTTTATCATAACACCTGATTATCAATTTTCATATAGTGTTGGAACAGAAAAGACAGAGATGAGTATTGGAGAACAATCAAATCGATCATTTTCACTTCGATTTGGTAATAATAATTCCGAAAAAGAAATATCTGCACGACTTCCATTTTGGCAAAGATTTAAAAAAAGTTGTGATTGCTTTTTATTTGGTCCAAATTTTTCGCAAAGTATCGTAGAAAAACGAAAAGCAGTATGCTGTGGCACAGTTCGGTAATATTTTTATGCAAATTTTATCCCATTTTAATCCCCCATTATATTTTAGTGCCTGTTGTTTAAACGCTGAAACAGGGAATGTAAATTTTCGACCACTTGGAATTCGAAAACCTCCTTCTGGATCACCACTTTGGAGGCGGCAACTTCGTTCAAGAATTTTTATAACTTCTCTTGCAATTGTAACAACACATTTTCTTTTATGGCTTCCATATAATCTTTTAAATACCCTTCGATTTATTCATCATCCTTCACATGAATGGTTACAAGATCGTGGAGCAAATCTTTTGGAAGATTTAATTGTTTTAAATAGTGTTTTAAATCCGATTCTTTACGCGTATGAACAAAAATAACTTTTTAGTTTTTTAAAAAACGTGGTATTTTAATTTTTTGTATTGTTTTTATATTTTTTGTGTATTTATCAAAAATGTTGTTTTTGAAACATATCAATTCTTATGAAAGAAATAAAACTTACATTTCCAGCTAATAGTTGAGTTTGTGTTCCACAAACAACATAAACACTTCCACGAACAGGTTGGCCATGAAAATATTGAGCAAGAATGCTAATTTTTACTTTATTTTCTGTTTCCATTTCAGTTATTGCCATTGTAATAAAGAATTTTGGTAATGCTTAAATTCCAAAAATAATAATTTTGTATTTGCAACAAATTTTCCAGTCACATAATTTTAGTTAGACCCCATAAAAAAAATCAAAAACTTACAATAATCTTGTACCCGAATTCGAACATTTGAAAACATCCATGGAAGTGAAGAATTTGTAGGCTTCACTGAAATTGACCAAAAACCATGTGGCGCAAATTCTGGAATTTCAAATTTTGCTTGAAGGAATCGATTTTGCTTTTCCGGAATATTTAAAGTATTTGTAATAACATTAAAACCCTGGGGATTTACAAGTGAAATTTTTAAATCTGATTTATATAACTGATTTTCACCATTTATTGGAAGAATTCGAACATTTATGTTTTCACCTGGTCGATAATAACCTTTATCCGTTTGAATTGAAATTGTTTTAAGATTTGATACTCCATAGAGAACAGTATAATAATCTTTGTGACCCGTTACAGATACTTTTATGCCATATTCATATGCATTTGGTTGATGGGAAGAATTAAATGTAAACATTTGTGCCGAACCAATATCAGAAATTTTTCGAGTTTCATAAAATAATTGTTCCGAAAGTGATAGGGTACTTTCTTTTGCAGTAATAAATATTTCAATATTTAATGGAATTTTTGACCAATCTCTTGGAATTACAGTTATAGAATTTTCTGATTGCCATTTTACAGCAGTTGGAAGTACAACAAATGGTTGCCTTAAATTAAGGGGATAATTGGGGTTTTGGGTAGTACGAAGAGACATACCTCAAAGATGAAACAAAATGTACAAGAAATAAAAATAAACAGGCGATAAGCCTCATTTTTATACAATAAAAACAAAATAAATTATTCCATGAAAAAAACTTTGTTCAAAAAAGTTTGTAAAAATCTGAAAAAAAAAACAGCAAATGTTTGTAGCTTGTTTGAAACATGTAAAAAGATTTGCAAAACAAAAAATTGAAAAAAGAAACAAAGAAAATTTTGATGTTAAAACTTTATCATTATTTTTATTTCATAAAAGAAAAAGGTAAAACTTGAGTTTAAAAAAAATGATGAGGAAAAAATGAGGAACACGTGAAAAAAAAGTTTAACGAATGAAATTTGAAACTTTGTCAAAAAAAATCACTTTTTTTTGACTCGTTTAAAAATCAATTTGGCAAATCTTTGAAAAAAAAGAAGTAAAAGAGAAAAATCAAAAAAAATTTTAAAAAACAAAGAAATTGATTGAAAAACGCTTTCCGTTTTAAAATAATTTTTGTGGTAAAAAAAACCCGAAAAAAGATCAATTTAAAAAAAAAGACAAATCAATTGATTAAATACGCATTTAAAAAATGTGAATGGAATCTCTCCATTTTTTTCAAAAGTGATGATAATCAAAGTATAAAAAAGGATTTCTTTATTGGATTTTTTTATGTTTTTGGCATTTTTTAAACAGCTGGTTGTCTTTTTTTCCATCTTTTCGTTGTTGAGCAAAAACTTGGAAATATCTCTCTATTTTTTCACGAGACAAAACTGAAAGAAAAGAAAGGTAGGAATGAATGAGTTCTTATTTTTTTCTCTTGGAATGTTATTGCCCTTAAGAAATTTTTAACAATAAATAGAAAATCATCATCATCTTTCAGGACTGTTATATTATTTTTGAGAGATCCGAAAAGTTTGATAAGCAATTTTTTGTAAAAAAAATATGATGATTTTGTTTTTGGATCTTTGGAAAAACATATTCGAAAAACATTTTTTGCGAAAAATTAAACTTTAAACTATCTTTCTTTTGGTATTTTTCTCGGAAAAAATATTCAAAAATATTGAAAATGTGTCAAATTCAAAAAAAATCTTTTGTGGAAAAACCTAAAAATACAATTTTTTACCGTTTATTCCGGAGTACTTCAAATGTTTAAAAAAAGAGGTAGACTTTTTTTTCTTAGGATGGTCAAAGGGGAGAAAGGAAGAGAGAACAAAAGAAATGAAGAAGCTTGATGGATCTATCACTTTATATATATAAAGCAAATATAAAAAATCATAGCACATCAGTCACAGCAGCTATTAAAAAAACAACAGCAGTGACAAAAAAGAAGATGAGTCATGCATTGGGGGTCTCAAATGTCAAGTATTGGGTTTTGCAATGAAAAAAAAAGTTTATTATTTATTACAAATGATATAGGCAAAAAAATAGATGAATTAAAATTTGAAAAAAAGGGAGATCAATAAACATGAAAAAAGACATAAAAAAGAGCCCTCAAAAATGTATGTTTTTTGATTGGAATTTTACTCTTCTTTTTTTTTGAATGAACGAAAAAAAGCGGAGGCAAAAAAAATTGAACGATTACCGAAAAAATAGAATTTGAAAAAAAATAAAAACGTGAAAAAATAATGGCCTTCTTTTTTGCAACAAACATAAAAATGGAGGGAAAAAAATATTTTTTAAGGGTCTATTATTTATTAAGACTTAAATTTTTGTCTAAAGATTAGTGCCTTCTTTTTTTTTCTTGTTGTTGTTCCTTAAATTCTTTTTTAAGGTTTTTAAACTGAAAATTTCTGCATAAAAAAAGAAAGAGGCAAAAAAGAGAGAAATGTTGGAATTCAATAAAGAAAAGAAAGCATTGAATTTCTTCTTTTTTTGTTGCAAAAAAACGCAAAAACAAAAAAATTTTTGGGTTGTTCGGGTACCACAAATTTCTAATTTAAAAACATTTTTTAAACCAAAGAAGAACTGATTTTCTTTTTTTGCAACTGATTTATATTTGTATTCAAAAAAATTGAGGAGTAAAACAAAAAAAGCCTCTCATTTAATCTTTTGTTGTTGAATTAAGCGAGGCGTTCATTGACTCACAAAAAATTGCGCAACAAACTTTTCTTACTTTGGTTTTTAAAAGACAAAAATTAAACAAACTTTAAAACATAGATATATATTTAGTGTTTGGCGAAGAAATATTGCAGGATAAAAAGGGCAATTTTTATAAAGTTTTCAAAGAAATTGAACATACATGAAAATCTATAGTATTTTGGAAAAAATATTGAAAGAATAATTTTAAAAAAGGCTTTCATTATAACAAATTTTTGAAATAAATGAAATAGGAAAAATAAGTTATCGAAGTTAAATAAAATTTTTGAAAATTACTGAAACATCTTTTTTGGTTTTGCATTCATGTTTTTGTTATATTGGTTTTGTGAAATTACATGTATCGAAATTTTTTGTAAAAAAATTTGTATTTTTTTCAAAAAAGTTTTAATGATTTTTAAAAATCCAAAGAAATTTTAAAAATCACTTCAATATTTTTTCAAAAGACAAATATCTGTGTTTTAAAGCTGGTTCAATTTTTGTCTTTAAACAAATTTACTACACTTTTTGGGTTACTGTATTCAAACCATTTGTCATGATTTACTTGCTTTGAATTTATTTTATTTTGTATGAAAATTTTGCATTAATGATCCCCCATTTTTCTATTTATATTAATTTTGAATCATAAATATTTAGAGTCTCTTTATATTTTTTTCCACGAATATCAAGGCCCCCTAAAAATAAAGACGGAGAAAATGACTGGTCAAATATAAGAGACTCTAAAAAGAAGAAAAGAAAGTGTTATCGATGTTGAAGAAAAATAGCATCAGCAGCAGCAATCCACATCCATACGTTACCTTGTTACGATGTATCACCAATCCCTTGAATTTTTTTTTCTCATGTTTTGTTTCCCCTCTTTTTTCCCCGATTCTTTCAAGAGAGATAGAAATGAGGAAAAGGTTTTCGTTCTCTCTTTTTTCAACTATATGCAAGGATTGTTATACGATGCGATAAAAAAAGAGAGAAAAAAACCAGACGAACACATATTGCGCCCCATACGAACCCCTGGACACATTTGAAAATAAGAGAAAAAAAAATAAATGAGGGGTGTTGGTTATAGTTTCTCCTTTTTTTATGTCCACTCCAACGGGGGGAGATACAAGAGCCCGCATTTGAGAAATGAGACACACTATACTTTCAACAGAGAAAGAGAGAGTGCTCACTTTTTTCCCTCGAATGTAAAAAAATGGGGGCATCGCCATATTTTTCGCCACTACTATAGTACACCCCCTTCCCTTCGTTAACAACCACCCTTGCGCCTTGCTGCCCCCGTTCTTTTTTATTTCTCTATCTCTTTTTAAAATTTTAAAAACTACACTGCTGAAAAAAAGCGCCGCATACACATTCGTTCTCATTTTTCGGGTTTGAGGTTCTGCTGCCTGCTGCTCCTTCCCTATTTTATCTCTCTTATTTCTTTGTGTGTTTAAAGCTAAAATATTTATTTTACACTATTTTAAAAACTTATTTATTTAATAATTCTCTTTTTTGGATGATATAAAAAGAAAAAGATGTCAATTCTTACTGTAACAAAAGTTACTCTTAATGGAAAAGATTATGAAACTAGACGAAAAGTTGAAATTTCTGATGGTGTTCCAATTTCAGAAATTGCAAGATTCTTTTGGCCTGTAAGTTTTTCTCTCATTTTTTTATGTTGTTTAATGACGCATCAACTTTTTTAGAGAATTGCACCAAATTTTATATGTAAATCTATTCGAGTTTTTGATATGGATATTGATGATTATTGCGATGTTGAAGATCCGGAAAATCAATTTGCAGAAGCAAAACAAAAATATGAATTTTGTTATATTGAAGGTGATTCTGCAACAACTTCTGTAAGTCTTTTTTTCTTTTTGGCAAAATGTTATAAAATTATATATTTTAGAATTCAAATGTAATTAGTAATGTTTTTAATTGTCGAATTGAAGCAACTCAAAATGGTATTGCATTTTTTACACAAAAATCAAATATTCAAAGTAATGGCAATAATAATAATAGTAATTTAATTCCTGAAAAGAAATATCAAAAAGTTCAGTCACCATTCTTTTCTTCTTCATCAACCAATAATAATGTTGTGGATTTGCCTTCTTCTTCAACGACAATTCAATCTCCAGAACCATCATTGTCTCCACAAATTGATATACAAAAATATTTATCTTCATCCACAAATCATCATCATGAAAATAGCTATAAAGATGAAGTTGTAATTGGATCTGAAGATGTTACACCTGAACCTGAACTTGATGAATCAAACAGCAATTATGATGATCAACAGCAACCAGATATTGCTGGACAACTTGTAGACTTTTTTAATAATCCTGAAATTGCAAATCTTTTTGGTCCTGTTGGTGGAGAAGTTTCTAATGATGGATATAATCAACAACAGCATCATCTCCAACAACCACATCTACAACAACAACAACATTATAATCAATCATCGCCTTCTGTATTGGATATTGATGAATTACGAATTCCAAATGCAATTGAACATTTAGAAAATCATGTTGAACGTGGACATTTTGCATTATCAGAATTGAGAAAATATGCGGCTGGACAAGTTAATTTCTTTCATGATCAAGTTAAACGGGTTATAACTTTAGCTATGGGTGATTATCTTTTTGAGCATTAGTAAGTTTTTTCTCTTTTTATGTAAATGCTAAATCGTTGTTTATACAATACCCGTCGATACTTTGATTCCAGCGCATGCGCTTTTTATGTGCGCTCTTCTCGCGAAAAGATTTGCGACTGAAAAAAATTCTCCCACGAAAATCGCATGCGCTTGGAATCAAAGTATCGCCGCACATTGTAGCTTTGATAATTGTAATGCACCAATTCGTCGTGAATTTTGTAAGCGATATCTTGCACAATTACCTGGAAATCTTCGACTTGAAATATTTTCAAATTCGAAAACTGTTGGAACCGTTGATTGCTATATTAAGAATAAGAAAAAGCGACTTCGAAAGCTTGCAATGAAAGAAGCAGGTGAATATCCAAAAAGTAAAAAGAATTTTGAAAAACCAAATGATCCAATTCCTGAACGACCTCGAGCTCCAAATTTTGTTAATGAAATTCGTTCATGTGATCATGAACCAAATTCTATTGAAATGGAATTGCTATATAAAAAATCACATAATTATCGACAAAATTTAATTAATGCCTTAAATAAAACTCCTGGAGTTGATTGCATTCAAGAAGTTTTATATGAATTTCCACATTTAATTACTGTACTAAATTTGGTAAGCTTTTATTTTTTTAGCTACCGTAATCTCTATTGTTTTTTTAGCTTGAACAAGATTTTCAAATGGTAGTTTCACGGATTCGTCAAACTTCTGTTGAATTTGAATACGGTAGTTTTTTTTGTTTTTCTTAATTTTATACTTTTAATTTTATAGAATATGAAGCAAACTGGTGCCCTAGAATACAAAAATATTTTGAAAGTGTTTCATCAACAAAATATCAACAAATTGATAAACTTTATGCTTCAGCACCTGACCGGGAATCATTAATGGCATTTGTTATGGTTTTTTCATTACTTGAATATAATGCTTTAACTCTTTCACAAATTAAATCTCTTATTGTTGATTATACTGTAAGTTTTTAATTAATGTTCCGATCAATGAAAATAAGTATTTTTAGCATACAACAATTGATGCTGCAATATATGATTTACGAAATCGTCGAGAAATTTTTGATCCTGTAATCCTTGTTAATCCAAATGGATATCGTGTACTTATTAGTAAACATATGCTTCCAGAAACAACTCGATTTTCAACTGCTTTAAAACAACTTGTTCAAGTTCATTATGTTTTTCGAATTCAACATAAAGTTCTTTTTCGTCCAATTTATCAAGTTCTTGAAACTGTTTATGGCCTTTCAACAAATGCTCTACGATTTAGTCAACGTGCTCTTTCATTGGTTGAAAATTTAAGATCTGCACAATTTTAATTTCATACAACAACAATAGTGATAAGTTTCTTGCCTTTTTTTAAGTTTTTAAATTTTGCCTTTCTACAGTAATCAAATACTCGTATTATCGTTTTTTTTTTGTTTTGTTAAAAGATCTCATAAAAATTATTTTATTAAAAACTTTTTTACATTTTATTTCGAAATTTTAGTAGCAATACAATTATTATGGCAAGATGATATGGTATAAAAATACAATAACAATTTAAGTACAAGTAATTAATAGCTGTGTTTTAAAAATTCAATGCAAAAAAACCGTAAATTTAAAAAAAAATTATTATGCAGGAATTCGGGAATCAATATTTTGTTTAATAAATTCTTCAACAGTATCGTCATAAAAATATTTTTTCATTGATTCTTGAAATTCAATTCGAAGTAGCTTTTGTTCTTCTCGAAGTGGACCATATAATTCAGGGGTTGAAACAGAAATTTTCCAAATGAATAATTTTAATTTTTCAATCTATAATTGTTTAACGTTAAAAATTGAATACTCTAACAAATTTTAAATCTTAAAGGGACACAGTCCTTTTTGGTTTAAAGGGAGCGAAAGGTTTGATACATTTTTCACTTTTAGCGTTTTTTCGAAATGGCATGAACCTGATGATCAGGGAATTTTATGGTTGGGTTGGGAATTTTTCTATAGTGCCTGATTGTCAGGTTAATGCCATTTCAAAAAAAAACATTAAAATAAAAAAATAAATCGAACCTTTCGCTCTTTTTAAATTAAAAAGATGAGGTAAAAAAGGATGTTTTAAAACAATAAAAAAATTTATAAGAGAAAAACTTACTAAAGCATAAACATCCGAACCCGGAAAAGTACAAAAACTAAAAACTGCTTCTTTCCTTGGAGCATACAACTTTCCATTATATGAAACCGGAACCAATTGATGTCTTTCACAATTAAAAAATTCCAAAGTTTTGTTTTCAATTTCTTCGTTATTTAAACTTGGATCATTCATATAAATGGCTTCTGAAACAAGAGCAGGAATTCCTTCAGGTAAAATTTCACATAATTGAATTCCATGCCAAAATCTTGACCATCCAGTTAAAATTGTTCCAGATAATTTTCCAACCAAAATATTTTCATTTTGTTTATATAGAGATAAATATGATTTAAGATTTGAAAGATATCGTTTAATTGAAACAAAAATTTGTGTTGCACCATTTGCACCTTTAAAAACTGAAGCAAAATAAATTTCATTAAAAACTTTTGAATATCTTTCAATCATTCCATTTGGAAAATAACCAGGTACTGTAACATCTTCTGCATATCCCCAAATTACAGGAATAATATAACTTCCAAGTTTATATTCATTTAATAAATTTGAAGGAATCTTATCGAACAAATCATTCCATGTGAAAACATTGTCAAAATTTAAATTTTCTTTTGCGAATTTTGCAACTGATGAAATATGTGCAAGTTTAAGTTGATCAGTTGAATTATGAAATGTTGTATTTAAAGCATGAAGGCAGCGTTCATCTTGTGCAATATGCCATGCTTCATCACACCCAATATGAATAGATTTTGCTTTTGGATGTAAAGCACGAATTTGTTGAAGCATTTCACTAATTAACAAAGTTGAATTTAAATCTGATGGACATATTGTATCTGGTTTTTCAGGGATTTCTCTCAAATGTTGAAATATACTATGTTTAAGAACAAATTCCATATGTCCAAATGTTTGTATCAATGGAATTATTTCAATTTCATTATCTTCAGCAAGTTTTAAAATTTCAACAATTGTTTCACGGGTATATGCATTTTTAGCTTTTAAAATTTCAAATCGACCAGAAAATGGAAACATATCTTCATATTCCATTAAAATTGAATCAAAACCTAATGATTTAATAAATGGAATCAGCTGTTGATAAAATTCAGCTTTTGGAGGTGCACCTTTTAAATCAAGATGTACTGTACGCTATAAAAAAATATATAAACACAGAATTTGAAAAACTTAAAAAGTTAAACTTACTTTAGCAAAAATCGGTGACGAACTTTTAATTAATTTTGAATATGTTTGAATCGAATTTGGTGAAATCATTGTTAAAAATATTATAATACCACAAATAAAAAATAGTGATGGAATGAATCTCTCACGAAACATTCTATTCATCTCTTTTGGGGCAAAATCCCGTGACAAATGATAATTCTATTGGTACATAAAATTACTGTTTAAATGAATTGAATGATTCAAGTAGAATCCATAAAAAAATTTTACCATCAAAAACAACAATGTCTTTTTTAACAAAACAATATTCTTTTTCCAACAACAAGATGCATTCTCGTGCCGAGAGATATTAAAATGATTTTGTTTGTTTTTTTTAAATTTATTTATAAAGTTTTAAAGAATTACAAAATTTTTAAGTAAATATAGTATGTTTAAATGTTTACATTTTGGGCAATTGTTTTTTATTTTATATTATCTTTTTTAAGCATAAAAGCGTCTTTGATTTTTTACTGATAAAAAACTGACGATGACCTCGGTGAGAGGAATAAAATACACGCCTGTTCCATTGCAACACTGAAAGAAATACATGTTGTTTCTTTTCTTTTGTTGTTTTTTGGTGTCGCCAGCAGCTTGGCAAAAAAAGATGGAACAAACGCAAAAATATGCGCAATCGACTAATTTTTTTATTAATATGTTTTTTCTTTGCAGCAGATGCTCTGCTATTCTTTCTCAAAAGCCCCAGAAATGTGAACTTTAAACTTGCGTATGGAAGTTTCTCTAAATTTTCCGGGTTCGTTCTCTCTATCTCAAAGTAGTTCGAACCTTTTTCTGTCGAAATGTGCGCGTGCGTTCGTCTCTCTTTCATGAGAAAAATTTGTGTGAAACAAAAAAGAGGAGACGGCAAAAAACAATGGCATTTATTCGAAAGTTTTTGTAAAAATCCGAAAATTTTTCTAAAAAATTAAGAGTTGATTTTGTAATTGTTTTTCGATCTAAAAAATTCAGTTGATTTATTTTGTAAAATATTTTATATTTTTGTTTTTCCTTTTTTTGTTGTTTACAACAGATATATTTGTGTCGTTCCTTTGTCAGCAATCGTTTTTTTTATTATTAGGCAATACAATGTTAAACGTTTTCCCATAGGAAGTAGGAAGAAGCAGCAATGATTATTCAATCATTCGTTTTTTCGGTTTTCGTTCTTTTTTTTGTTGTTTGCTGCAAATGCATTTGATACAACCATTTTTTATAGATGTCCATTTGATTTTTTTTTCTTCTTTCGATATTTCACGTTTGTTGTTTTACTTCTTTTTGGTTTGCTTGCAAAAAAAATATAAACAGCACATTTAGTGTTTCTCTCTTCAAGTGTTGATGTTCGTCATTGCTTATTTTTTTGTTGCACTGAACCATCACTCCTTTTTTGCTCTTTTTTGCGCTATTTTGTAATTCTCATTTACGCGATTTACATATTCTTATTCAAATTTTTTACTTTAAAAATATATAAATACTCGTGTTTGTGTTCGATTTTTCTTTCATTGCTATCATTTATTTCTTGCCTTCATCTCAACGTTTTTTTAGTTGGTGAATATGGAAGAAAATTTTTTCCCTATCACTGTCAAAAGTACCAAACCTGTTTTCAATTATGATATAAGCGTTGAATTACGTGTTCGTGATAAAACTATCGTTATCAATAAAGATCGGTAAGTCCTTTTTTCTGTACTTGATTTGGTTAATAATATTTTTACTATTTTAGTTCTGATCCTCAAGATAAATCTTATTGTCGTCAACTTGTTCGTTTGGCGTGTGAAAAATCTGGCAAATTTGGTGGTGATGATAAACTTGCATATGTTTATGATGGTCTTTCTTGCTTGTATGCAAGTCAAGATATTCAAGATCAAGATGTCATCATTGAACCTGCTGAATTCACCGAAAAACTCAAAAAAGCTTTTCGTCATGATATGGTTGTTCGTCTTACTCGTACTGGTTCAAATCATGAACTTTGTATTCATACTCCACCTGATAAGATGTCTGTTGATCAACTTAGTGAATTTAAACGCTTTCTTTCTTTGGTCGTTTGTCAATATGCTCTTGATTGGTATGTTTTTTTTACATAAAAAGTGTAAATTAGTATATTTTAGTGAACGTTACTCTGTTCTTGACCATGGCCATTTATTCTCAACCGATACACAAAAAGTTGTTGTTCTTAATGGTGGCATTGAATTGCGTCAAGGAATGAGCAAAGGCATTCGTCTTGTTGATGATGGTAAAAGTGTCAAAGCTGCTTTTGAAGTTGATTGTAAGTTTATTTGATTATTCTGCTCTTTATAATTCCCTTTTTTAGTTTCAACAAGTGCTTTCTATCGTGCTGTTCCTCTTGCTGATGCTTTAAATGGTTTTCGAAATCCTGATGAAGCTAATGAAGTTTTGCGAGGTGTTCGTATTCATCCAGATTACAAGTAAGTTACATTTTTTGAATTAATGTTTTGTTACTTCAAAAACTTTTTTAGTCCACATCGTTCACTTAACTTTGTTTCCTTCACAAAAGATACACCTTCGACATACCAATTTGAACCACGTGATGGCAAAATCACTACTGTTTTGAAATATTTTCAAGACGTCAAAAAGCAAAAAATTATGCCAAAGCTTCCTCTCGTTTCTGTTCGTCCAAAGCAAGCTGGTGTCTTTCCTGCTGACACAATTTCTATCATTCCTCATCAAAAAGTTAGAATTGAACGTTTGGGTCCACGACTTGTTGATACACTTCATTCAGTAAGGTTTTAAATTTTTTTTTATCTTTTATTGTTTTCTTAGCATAATGCTGTTCTTCCACATGTTCGTCATCAAAATATCTGTGATATTATTCGCAGCCTTAATTTGACTGATTCAAATCCAATCCTTAAAGCTTTTGGTGTATCTGTTCAATCCACTTTCTCAATTATTCCTGCTTCAAAGATTTGGCGTCCTGCTGTACAAATGGGAGGCACTATCAGTCAACCAAAAGATGATGGATCATTCAGTGCTCGTTCAAAATATCTTGTTCCTGCTACTGTTACCAAATGGGCTGTTCTTTATGCTGATCGTGGAGTTCGTGCTGATGCTGTCAAAACTATGGTTCAACGTTTATGCGATGAAGGAACTGCTAAAGGAATGAAGCTTCCACCTCCCTTTATTATTCAACCAATTGATATGGCTAACTTTATGAAGAAGGCCTTTCTCAATATTAAACAATTTACTGGTGTTGCATACATTCTTGTTATTGATCCTAAAGATGCTGGTAAAGACTTTTATTGTTTTTTACAACTGTTGGCTATTTTTAGGTTTTTCAACTCATTCTATGATTAAATTGGTTGAAAATTATTACAAAGTTGTAACCCAACAATTGGATTCTCAATTGGTTGAAAAATGCGTTGAACGTAATCAAAGGATGACATTGGAAAACATTCTTAACAAGATGAATCTTAAATGTGGTGGTGTTAATTATGCTCCTAAATTCTCTGATGAAGCGTAAGTTTTACACTACTATATATGTTTTAATGCAATTTTAATTTAGCGCTGAACTTGCTCTTGATAAGGGAACTTTTGTTATTGGTTATCAAACAGCTCATTCAAGAATGTCAACAGAAAAAGTTTATACTGAAGGCGAAGTTCGCATTACTGAACCGTCTGTTCTTGGTTTTACTGGTAATTATATGGCAAATCCAAATCTTTTTGTTGGCAATTGGCTTTATCAAAATGTCGAACATGAAATGGTTAATCTTCAAACTCTTGAAGAACAAACACTTCATGTTTTAACACTTCTTAAGACTCATCGTCCTGCTGATGCAAAGCCAAAAACAATTGTTGTTTTTCGAGATGGTATTTCTGAACCACGGTATCCCGAATTTGAAGGTAAGAAAGTTTTAATTATTAAACCATGGAATAACATTATTGCTTTTAGGTGGTGAACTTCAAGCATTAAAGAAGGCATGTGCTCGAATTGATCCAAAATGGAAACCAAAGTTCATTCTCATCGTCACAACAAAAGGTATGTTTTTGAATTGATTTTTGATGTAAACTAATATTTGTTTTAGAGCATGATACTCGTATTTTTAGTCGTATTAATGGTCGTATTGAAAATCCAACTCCTGGTACTATTGTTGTTCTTCGTCCTGGCAAAGAAATGTTAGCCACTCCTCAAAAAGCAATCAAGGGAACTGCTCAACCAGTCAAAATTACTCTTGTCAAGAACGAAACTTCCGTTCCATTTGAAGGTATTAAGAAATTTGTTCATGCTCTTTCTTATACTCATCAATTACAAGCATCACCAACTGGTTTGGTTGAGCCAATCTATCAAGTAAGTTTATATATTTTGGGTTTCCTTTTTAATTGTTTTTCGATTTTAGGCAGACCTCCTTGCAAAACGAGGTTTATCAACTCTCGTTACTTTCAAGGAACATTTCTCAACTGCCGTTCCACGACTTCCAACCCTTCAATATGATGTCGATGGTCTTAACAAGCGTCTTTCAATGAAAGGATCTCGTCTTGAACGTATTCGTTTCACTGCTTAATTGTATTGTAACCATTCTTTTTTATTAAGTTTTGTTTTGTATTATAAATTTGTAAATAAATAAAATCGGGACATTCCCAACAAAAACAAACTTTGTTTCTTTTTTTTCTATAAATTTTTGAATAACGAAAATGCTTTTATTGAACTCTTTTTTTGCATTTTGACGGAAAAGAACTTTTTTGGTTGAGATTTTGACTTCCCAATTTGGCACTATTTTCTTTGATGTTTTTTCTTGAAGGCGGAATGATTTAATTTTAAAAGATGGAAGAAAAAAAGGAAGCAAAGAAAAAGAAGGTTGCTTTCTTTTCAAGAACTTTTTTGTTATCATAAAAACTTTGTCAATTTTTGGAAGACAGATTTTTCTTGAACAATTTAATTGTTGAAAATTGAATTGTAAAAGAGAGAAGAATAATATTAATTGAATTTTGATAGTTTTTGGTTTATGTTTTAAGCCTAAACGGTTTTTTAAAAATGGTTTCCTTCATTGGCGTCAAATTTATATCAGATTCGGCCAATTTCGATTTTAAAATATTTTTTTGTATAGTAAAAAAAAACGGATATAACACATGAAAAACAAAAACTATTTTGAAAGTTTCATTTCTAAAAAATGATCATCAAAAATTGGAAATTTCTGGCACTTATAGGCGTTTTTGCTCAATAAGTGTACTACAAAGCGCCTATAAGTGTCAGAAATTTCCAATTTTTGATGATCATTTTTTGGAAATGAAACTTTCAAAATAGTTTTTGTTTTTCACGTGTTATATGATGCGAAAATAATTTATTTTTTCAAAAAAGAAAAATATCTTTTAATGCCAAAAACTTGAAAAAATAATGGCAAAACAGTTATGCGCGAAAAAAAGCAAAAATGAAAATCTCCGAAAAAAATGCCGCTTCTTTTCAATCTTTTTTAAAAACAAAGTTCCATCTTTTACAAATATGTAATAAAAATGTTTTATTGCTTTAAAAAAGAAAATTTGTTTTAAAGAAGGACTTTAAAATAGGGGGGTATATTTGAACAACAACGGAAAAAAAAGAATATAGAAAATAAAATATTATTGAAAACAAAACAACGGAAAAAAAGAGGAGAAGCGAGAAGAAGGAAACTATCGATGTTCATTTTCTTTTTCCTTATTTATTTTTTTTTCTGATGCAAAGAAAAAAACAAATATACTTTTTAAAAAAATCTGTTCGTTTTTGTTTTTTAAAGATTTTCAGTTTTAAACGATTTTCAAAAAAAGTGTTTCAACGCGAATTTTTGGTTTACGGTGGAATACTGTATTCACAAAATATTTTCGTAAAAATGTCACTTTAATATTTTTTAATAAATTTAAAAAAAGAAAGATAAGATTTCAGAAGTCAAAAAAAAGAAAAATGGATGAAGACGGAAACAAAAAGCGTGAAAGAAATATTGAACGAGGTGTTAAATTTCAAATTGAACGTAAAAGTGGTAAGTCATTTTTTTCTCCACCAAAAAACAGTCATTTTAACGCCTTTTAGTACTACCTTTTTTCTATGTCTACATTTTTATATTTTTTCCATTTTATTCAATATAAAAAATATTTTATTGTTTCTTTTAAATTTTTCCAAGAATGAACTTTTATTTTTTTTGAGGTTAAAACTCAAACCCAAAGATCGCTGTTATCTTTGCTCCTTGGAATTATGTTTTAAACTTAATATTCCACACATATTCATTTTTTTTGCTATCATTGAATTCTGTTTTTTTTGTTGTAAACAATTAAATTAAACGATATATATCCATATTTTTTTTCATCCAAAAACAGAGATATAAAAGAAAGAAAACGCTAGATTTTTGCAGCAGCAGCGGCACTTAAGAAACATTTTTTTCTCTTTATTTCTTTTAAAGCATTTTTGCTTATATTCTTTGACACGAAATATAAATATAAAAATGAGTTTGAATTGAATTATATAGAAAAAGTTTTATTTTCTTATACCCCCTTCTTCAAAAACATATAATGCCCTTCCATCTCCCCCTATATTTATTTATTTGTATGCGTATGTTTTTAGGATAAAAAAATAATATAAAAATGATAACATTGCTTCTGCTTTTTTTTATTTGTTCAAAATTTTTAAAAATTTTTTTCAAAGCACAGTTGTTTTTAAGCTTAAAAAATATTTTTCTAAAGGAGGGATCGTTAAAGGCATAAAAGCATAGAAAAAAGTATGGCAAAAAAATTATTATGTTTTTTTGGAAAGCAAAAAAAATAAGTGATTTATTGTTTTTAAGAGTCTACAAAAAAAGCAATTTAAGAATCATAAATTATTACAAGTCTAAAAACGTATGTCTTTTTCGCTTTTTTTCTTCGGCTGCTTTTTTCTTTACAAAAATGTTGAAAGGTATTTTCTGTGAGCAACTTTTTTTTATTCTTTAAAATTTTTATATTTTTTAAAATATGCCCTTAAAGGAGGGCAATAATTTAAAAAATGGAACTTTATAAAAGTTTAAATATATTTGCTATTATATTATTCTCGCATGCTTGAACTTTACTACATTTTTTTTCTTTAAAAATATCTCTTTCATTTTTTTTTTCATTCATTGTTGTTGCAATAATTGTTGCTATTTTTTCTGTGTTCTAAAATTCTAAAAAAATAAAGATCCCACCCTCAATCGTTCTATTTTTGAATACAAAAAGAAAATAAAGTTGTATAGCAACAATATACATATAAAAAAAAGTTTAAACTTCCGAAAAAGCTTAAACATTCTCTTTTTTTCCGGAACTAAGAAATAAAGAAGCTCAAACATTTGAGATACCAAAATTGTACATATACTAAAAATTACCCAATTTTTTTAATAGTCTTTTCTGTTTTGAAAGAATCTCCCAAAAAATGAGACTAAACTCCCAGACAACCGCCAAAAAACAATCCTGAAAAAAAAGTCACCCGTGGCAATGAAGCCATTTTTAGTAATTTTTTTGTTGTGTTTGAATTTGTTAAAAAACTTTTTTTTCTCTGTTCTCTATTTTTTCCCGCTATTGTTGCTTGCTTTTTTTATATTTTATTTCTCCCAAAAAAAAGTTTGACATTCTTTTTTTATGCCTGTTTTAAAATACATTACATCCGGGAAAAAAGTGCCGTTTTTTTCTGTTCATTTTTTTGATGATGATTGTTTGTTTACGAAGAAGAAGCATTTTTGCAAATTTTTAAGAAGCAAAAAGCAGAAGCTCAAAAACGAAAGCGAGAAATAAAAAAATTGAAGCAAAAGTGTATCAACTTTTTTTTGTGGAAATTTGTTACAAATTTTTATTTATTTTTAAGAAGAAATAATAATGGGATCAAAAGAACAAAAAAAGACTCTTACAAAAAAGAGTAAAAGTTCACTTGGAATTGCTTCATCATATCGACAGTATTTAACTCCTCGTAAGTTTTTGATTTTTTTTATTCGATCGAAAAAATCTCTTATAAATTTTCTTTTTTGCTTTAATTTTTTTAAATGGAATTCAGCAAGTAAAATCGTCACCTTTGGCATATGCCGTGTAAAACGGAACATAAAAATATTTTTATGATCCATTTAAAAAATTTTCAATTTAAAAAATAAAAAAATTTTTATTAGCTTGTTTTTTAATATTTTCAAAGGTTTTTTTTATTTCCAATTTTATAAAACACTAAAAACTGGCTCGTTGCCAATAAAAAAACTGCAGAAAAAAGTGTTTTCTTTTTTTCACTGAAGTACCTCTTTTCTTCTTTTTTTGAAGGGATGTTCTTCTTTTTTTTTAATTTTGCCCGCATTTTAAAATAATAAGCGTTTTTCCTGGAAAAAATTTATTTAGTAATACTGTATGATCAGTAACGATTAAAAAAGGATACGGCAGTTGCTAATAATCTCTTAATACATATAACTTCTTTGTCTTTTTAATTTTTTTTTCAGCCTTATATTGTTTGAATTTTCAAAGGAAATTTCCCGACATTTTTTATGTAGAAATGAAAACGTTTTGCGAAACAAGATTCTCTTGCTTTAAAATTAATTAAAAGTATAAAACTGCTTTAATTTAAAGTTATTTGACTTAAATTTTAATATTTTATGAGTATTAAAATTGCTAATTTTGAAATTCTGAATCTCCTGGAAATTAATGATACAGTATTTTTAACAAAAACAAAAGAAACATTATATTTTTTTGTCATCGGAAATCCCCACAAAATTATTATTAATGGCACCCCCGCCGCTTTTGTCTTTTTTGCATTAAAATGAAGTTTTTTGAAGAGGCATTTGTAAACTTAAAAAATGTGCGTAGTTTTTTTTTCAATCCACTTCAAACTTTTTTACGTTAAAAAAACAAATAATAAAAAAACCTTTTTATCATATTTTTCAAATATCCAAAGAAAAAAAATATTTGGAGGTCCATCTGGAATAAAAATAATTTAATCAAAGTTAAAAACAAAAGAAAGTGTCGTGTTTTGGAGAAATTTAGTCGATAAAAAAAAAGAAGAAGAAAGTAACGCCTTTTGAAAGAATGAAACAAAGTAGATTTTGAAAGGAGATTTACTTGGTACTACGGAAAAAAATCTACTTCTCTTTTTGATAAAAATTACTTTTATGAAACTTTTTTTTCCTATTTTTTTATTCTTGCAACCTGGTCGGAATCTTGAAAAATCGGAAATGGAATATCTTATTCGGATTCTTGGAATCTGTTTCAGAAGCACAAATAACTTCTCAAAAGTTTAATGCAAAATTAGTGTTTTTCAAAATTTTGTAGTCCCAGATAATTTGGTTTTCCATAATTCATTTCTTATCAAATGTTTATCGTATGTCAATTATTTGTTCTCTTAAAACACTTATGTCTTCTAAAACTTTGTTTACAAATAAATCGGGTGCTACTTAGTCATTCTCTTTTTTTTAAATTCTTCTTTTTTTTATCAAATTACACTGATATATGCTATTTATGAGAAAAAAAATGTTTAAATTCGATTATACCATTTTTCTTTCTTACATTTAAAGCTTTATACATATGTATAACATTAAAGCTGCTGCGGCCACCAGTGTGGTAGTAATACATTTTAAATTTAAATTAACGACTGTCAACAAAACAAATTTTATGCATAAATTTTATGTTCGATTTTTTCTACAAATTTGCACCTGTTTTTTCTTCTTTGATTTTGCAGCACAAAATCACAGAAGTTCATTAAAGAGACTTGTCTTTTATTTTCTCACTTCAAAAAAATAAAAAAAGTTGAAGAAGTCCCCGCCTTTATTAAAATGCCCTTGGGCAATGCTTTTCTTTTTCTCTACTAAAATCTCATTTTTTGTTTTGCTTTTTTAAGCTACTTTCAAATTTTTTTTGCTTTGTAATTTTTTGTATCTTTATTTTTTTGACAACATAATCTTCAACTTCTCTTCTTCTGTTTTTTTATGGAAGATGATTTTTTGAAGAAAGAATCCTTTTTGCATCTTCAAAAAAAATTCAGTTGTGTCCCTCCAACAACAATAATACCAGAAACTGAATTATGCACGTTTAAGTGGCCTCAAGCCATCAGGACTTCTTGCTTCTACATCCTTCTTCTTCGTCGTCGCTGTCGTTTGTGCCGTCTAAAAAACATTTTTTTTGTCATTCATTTTTTGTTTGCATTTTATCCTTTTTTTGCAATCTTTTTTAGAATCAACAAAAAAGATATTATGGGATTTACAGTACCATTCGGGGGTACAATGGGTGGTCCAAGTACCCCTATTCGACCTCCAATAGATTCTGGTAAGTCATCAAAACGCTTTCCTTTTCTTTTTTTTTTGTTAAAGTTACTTATTTTTTAAATTTATTCTGTTTCCCCCCTTTTTTGTACAACAAAAAATACGTCTAGTTTTTAAATGATTAAGTGACAGACGGAAGCTTCAAAGTCAAAACAATGGTAAAAAAACAAAGAAAAGAATGGATTTATTCATCCAAAAATGATTGCCATTTGTCACTTTTTGGCGGCACCTATCAGTAACGAAAGGGAAGGATTTTCTTTACTTTTTTTCGTGTGTGGCTAATTCCTTTTTTTGACTTCTGAAATAACAATAGAAAAACAGAAAAATAGTTGAACCAAAATAAAAAAAAGTGTCACTATTTTTGGATTCTTTTTTAAAAAGAAAAGTTTTTGTAGTTTTTTCTTTCTTTCTTTTAAAATATGTTTTTTTAGTTTATAAAAATCTAATCAGTCTTTTCATTTTTTGTTTATAGTATTTTAAAAGTGGCACCCGATTTAATTTCGCTTAAAACTCTTTTAATACATTTTTTCTTTATTATTGAACAATTAAAATTTCTTCTTTCAAAGTGTACTTTAAAAAATACTTTTAACTAAAAAAGTAATAATTTAAAGATTATTTTTTTGTAACTAATTATATCCATTTTAAAGACAATTGTTTTTTTAAAAATGAATTTAAAGTAAAAAACTGACAACTTTTTCCGTTTTTAAAAACTCCCATTTTTGCACTTCTTTTAAAAAAGCGTAAAAGGATCAGTTTTAAAAAAGGGTGTCAAATTTGACAAAGTTGTTCACACTTTTTTTCTTCTTCAAAAAATGATTTTAAAAAAGTAATGTTTCTTTTTTCTTTGGAAGGTTTAAGCATCTGTTTTAAGACTTTTTATGTCTTCCTTTTTTTTATCACATTTTTTGAAAAAATAGTTATTATTAATATGGCTTAGAGAGAGCCCATATGTCTCATTACTGCTGCTAATACTATTTTTTTTTCTATTTTAATAAACTCATAAAATATTTTTCACTTTTTTTATCTTTAAAAATTTTATACATATTTGCTGTTGCAGAATCTTTTTTTAAAAAAGAAACAAAAAAAGTTGTAGTAAAAATGATGGGAACACAAGTTCCTTCTTGACGATATCCGAAATAAAAAAAATGTATAAAATTGAATTGATTACTCATTTCCCCCCAATTTCCAAAAGCGACCTTTTACTTTTTTGCTGTTTCTTAGTTTTAGTTTCTTTTGTTTAAAATTAAGTTACTACTTTTTTTCTTTGTGTGTTGCCATCATTTTTTTTGATGCCCTCCATCATTGTCTCCCAAAAACATAAAGTAAAGGAAGCCAATGAGAAAAAAAGAAGAAGGCCCTAACACTTACACTTTTTTTTATTTATCCCCCTGCTTCTTTTTTTGCGCACAACAAAGAAATTTGACAAAAATAAATTTTTCTTATCCATCTTCTTCCGGCTTTTCTTTTCTCTTCTCTCTGTTGTCTTTATTTTTATCTACCACCAATTTGTTTCTTTCTTTCTTCTGAATCTCTTTCTTCTTCCTATTCTTATTTCTTGGAGCTGCTGTTGTTGCTTTTTATTTTATTTTTATTATCAATAATATTATTATTAAAAAAAGAAAAAAAGGTGCCAAAACCATATTTTTTTTTTCAAAGGAAGAAGAAAAGTGAGACCAATTTTTTTTCCAAGCAAAAGGGAATTTGAGATAACTTTTTAAAAATGTCTGCGAAAGGAAAAATCTTTTTTAGCACGCTTTTGCCAGGTGGCCTTTTTAAAACTTTAAAACTAGACTTGCTTTTTTAAGAAATTTTTTAATTGAATTTTTATGAAATTAGCTCATCTCCTTTGGTTTTATCAAATTTGTATTTTTACAAAAAACAGTTTAATAATTCAAAATATTTAAAAAAACAATTAAATTTTAGGATTTCGAAAAATTTAAAAAACAACTACCGTACATTTTTCGGTCTCAAAACGAAAAATTTTGGGGTTACGAAAAGAATTTTGTATTTTTTATTTAATAGCATTGCGATTTAAACTAGCACTTTTGTTTCAAACAATCTTTAAAAAATCCCCCCTTTTTCTACTTTTAATTAACGTGTTTGTTTTAAGCAAACCTTAAAAGCTTTAATCCTTGCCAAAAAAACAGAGAGTATTTTTGCAGAAATGAAATGTGTCAATATCAGAGAAGAACGAAGCCAATATTTTAAAAATAGTTAAAACAAAATATTGACCTTTTTTTGCCATAGATCCTTTGACATAGGGGCACCTTTTTTGTTATTTGCAAAATTATTAAAAAAAGAATGACCAACTTTTAGAAAAAATGAAGCAAAAACAAAAGCTCTTTTGTTTTTGTTAAAGAAATAATAAACCTTTTGTTTTATTTCTTCTCACTTTTTTTACCATCATTTTTAAGGCAGTCAAAAAAGGGGCACGAAAGCTACAACATTTTTTAAAGCAAAAAAAACGACAAAGTTTATTTATATTTGTTGTTTTTTTTGTCCATCATCTTATTCTTTAAGAAAAAATGCATTAAATAATAATGCTTTAAAAAAATGGCTTTATATTTTTTTTGTTTAAGCGGTCATTGAATCAGAGAAGGAAGGAAATTCTGTGTTGTTTCCGTTGTCATCAGTTTTTATATATGGCAGGCAAGCGCAAGTAAATAGACAAAGACAGCTAACAAAAATCTTTGTTTTTTTGATACCAAAAATGTCTACAATCATTTTTATTTCGTTGCTTTTTTAATCCATCTTTAAAAGCTCAAAAAGATAAAAAGAACTTGTTGAAAAAAGGGGGGATTGTTGACATGTTACTTTTTTTTGTTTATCTTTTTTTGCTTCCAAAAAACGAGTGCATCCATCTGGAGGTCCTCTTTTCTCTATCAACATAGAGAGAAGAAAAAAATAGAACACTGATTGTAAAGAAAAATTCCCAAAAGAGGATATACCTCTCTCTAAAAAGCAGGACCTTCAAAAAAAAGGGCAGGCAAGCGCAAGTAAATAGACAAAGAAAGGATAGAGTAAAAAAGTAATAGTGAATTTATTGGGAATCCCGCCTTCTATCTATATCTGTTTGCTTCAGTTATTTCTTCTTCATCTTTATTCCCCTTTTGTTCTCACTTTTCTTCTTTTCGATTCCTTTGAAGGAAGTAAGTCAAAAATAAATAAATCAGTTATTCTATATTCTATTCTAAATTATTCCTTAAATTATGAAACCTTCAACTTCTTCTTCTAAATTACCTATTTCTTCTTCTATTTCATCATCTGCACCGTCTACTTCTACTACAACTTCTTCGTCTATTAAACAACGTCCCCCAATATATCGGGGTCGATTTAATCCTGGTCTATTAATTTCTGAATCAATTGATATTGAAGAAGAGCACGATTTAGAAGGTTCTACAGATCAAGATTCTGACGGTGACGACGATAATAACGACGGTGGAAATATTGATGAAGGCTCAAGACTAATGGGTTCCGGTTCTGACGACGACGAACCACAATCAATTCAAATTGACGTTCCACAAATGCGTTCCGGATCCGGATCAGGGCCAATACAACGGGGACCAAGAATGGGCCGCAGATTTACACTTAATCCTTTAATATTTGCCAAAGAAGAACGGGATGCTCGACGGCAAAGTCTTGCACAATTAAAATTAAGTTATTATCCAAAAAATGCAAATCGTAAGTTTTTTTTCTTTAAAAAATATTTTATTATACTTTTGTTTTGCTTTGCTTTTGTTTTTTCCCAAGTGTATAATAAATTTTTAAAAAGTAGACGTTCAATTCTTGTTCTCTTTGTTTTAGCTGATGTATATGATGCGGGCCTTGGATTTATTGGATTTGTTCTTATATTTCTTTCATGGATTTTTACACTTGCAACATTTCCCATATCAATTTGTTTTACATTAAAAGTTGTACAAGAATATGAAAGGGCAGTAATATTTCGATTGGGGCGTTTAATTGGTGGTGGTATGATTTTTTAAGCAAAATTGATTTTTTTGTACATGTTTTTATTTTTCAGGTGCAAAAGGGCCTGGTAAGTTTTATTTAAATGAAACAAAAAATTATTACTAAATTGAAAATATTTGAAATATCATTTTCGTACAAAATTAGTTTCAGCGCCAAATTTAAATTTCAAAATTAATTAAAATTCGTTTTTATAGGAATATTTTTTGTAATGCCATGTATAGAAACTTGGACAAAAGTTGATTTAAGGGTACAGTACCCCCTACCTTTTACCCGCTTAAATTCTAATTAGTGTATTTTAGACCGTAAGCTTCAATGTTCCACCGCAAGAAATTTTAACCCGTGATTCTGTTACTGTATCTGTGGATGCGGTAGTATATTATAGAGTTTGTAATGCAACAATATCAGTTGCAAATGTTGAAAATGCACATCATTCAACGAGATTATTGGCACAAACAACATTAAGAAATATGCTTGGAACAAGAAATTTATCTGATATTTTATCGGATCGTGATAGTATTGCATCTGCAATGCAAACACTTTTAGATGAGGCTACAGGTTTGTTGTCATTAATTACTTTTTATTTTTGGGATTAAATATAGGTAATCACAAAAAATACAAGCCAAATAAGTAATTATTGTTTGAAAAGTAAAAAGTTTCAAAAATGAATTTTTGAGAAATTTTAATATAAATCGAAATTTTTTTTCTAACCAAAAATAATTTTTTCGCCCAAAACTAAAATACCGAAATTTCGAGTAATCAGAACTCAAAAAGCAATTCATAAATCATGTAAAATTATTTTTTTAGAAAGTTGGGGAATTAAAGTTGAACGGGTTGAAATAAAAGATGTTCGACTTCCAGTGCAATTGCAACGTGCAATGGCTGCAGAAGTATGTTACTTTTTATTTACAAAAAACAAAACCTAAAAAAACAATTAATTTAGGCTGAAGCTGCTCGAGAAGCTCGTGCAAAGGTTATCGCTGCAGAAGGTGAACAAAAAGCTTCAAGATCGTTAAAAGAAGCTGCAACCATTATTTCGCAATCTCCAGCAGCTCTACAATTAAGATATTTGCAAACATTAAATTCTATCGCAGCTGAAAAAAACTCAACAATTATATTTCCACTTCCAATGGAATTAATACGGCATTATATAGGAAAATAATTATTATTGTTAAATGTTTTTATTCTATTAATAATACTGCCAAATATGTTGTTATATTTAAAAATGTAAAAACTCTGCTTTTTTCTTTAAATAAAAAATTGTACAAATATTATTATTACAATTGTAAATTTTGAAATTACAATTTTTTTTTAAAAATAAAAAAGTGAAAGAATGCAAATTTGTCATAAAATGAAAACAGTATCCTTACAAATATACAGTATACCAAAAACCGCTTGTATCATTTAAAATATTTAAAAAAAACAATTTTTATTTTTAAAAATACAAAAATATTTTAATAAACACACAATTAATAATTCATTTTTGTATCTTTCTTTTTTGCCCAAATTTCATCAATTTTCTTCAATTCATTATCAAACTTTCTTGCAACATCAGCTTTTGATTGATTTGGCTTTTTCCTATCCAATATTTTCTTTCTAAAATTTATAAAAATTTAATTTTTATTATAAAAAACAAAATTTTATTAAAACATACCCTTTAGCATCTTTTTCATCTGTACCAATTTCATGAAACATTCGAGATTTTGCAATTGCTAATGATGCCTCATCATCATCGTCATCACTTGCAATTGTTTCAACAAAGTCCATATCTTCTGTAAAATATTCAGAATATGCTTCATCTTGTTTAATCTTTTTCGTGGTTGATTTTGCTTCGGCATTTGTTGTTGGAGAAATAGCACTACGCTTTCGTGAATCAGATGAGGAAGGATGCTTATCAAAAATTGAAGATTTTCTTATTTCATCTTTTCGTTCTTTATCTCGGCTTCTTTCTGGTGTTCGATCACGATGATGTCGATCCTTTTCACGATCGCGTCGATCAGGACTTCGATCCCTTCTACTACTTCTTGAATCATCATCACGTTTTCGATATCGATCACTTTCTCTTCTACGATCATCACCATCATCTCTTCGATTTCTTCTTTCATCTTTGCTAAAAAGATATTAACCATTAAATGTATTTCAAAGCTACAAATTTTTACCTATCATTGAAGTACGAACGTTTTTCATCTTTATCTCTATCCGATCGAGTCTTGTCATGCTTGCTTAAAGGTTTTACACGAGTATCATAATCACCAGCATCATCAAAAATTTTAATATCTCCAAGTGCTTTTGCTTCTTCTTCATCATCAACAGGCTTCTTCTTTTTCTTTTGTCGTTTTTTGTCGCGAAGATACGGTAGAATATTTGTCAAATGCTAAAAAACTACATATTAAAGAAAAAAATATTTAAAAATCTCTTACTTCAAGAATAAGTTTATCAGTTTTTACAGATGGATTTTCTTTTGGAGTTTCTTCTAAACTTCTTAAAAGTGTTGAAGGAACATCATTGTCTTGATTTTCAAAATCACAAACATATGCCATTCTTCCAGGAGCAAAATGTTCATTCCTTTTTGGATAAATTGTATGGAATAAAGTTCTCAACGTTCTTCGAACCATTGGATTCTTTGCAACTTTTTCTGGAGCAAGTGATGAAGCAGGAAGATCCTAAAAAGGAGATAATTAATAATAAATAATTGAAGTTAATGTTTACTTTATCATCATCTACTTCTTCATCAGATTCTTCTTTATCGGTTTTCATCTTTTCAAGTAAAGCATAGTCAAGACCTTTAACCATATGGGTATGTTCCAAATCTCCACCAAGAAGTTTACTTTGCTAAAATACAATCTTTATTAAATTATTATAAAGCAAATTCTTTACCTCAATTGTAAGTTCTCCACGATTCTTTTCCAAATCTGTCGGCATAATCCCATGAATCATTAGCCTTAAAGCTGCTTCATCCATTTCTTTATTGGTATCTGCATTCCTTCTTTCTTTTGCTCGATCCCGATATCCTTTCATAATCTCTGTTAAATGTTGCTGAGATTCATCAAATATTTTATCCACATCAGTTTTTTCTTCTTCATCCTTTTTCTTGCTATGGAATTTCTTTTTTCCTCCAGGAATCTTTTTATCATTTCGACGATTATTTGCTGCTGCATTTGAAGATTGATTTGAAGAAGTTTCAGATGATCGAGTTTTTGAAGCGGTTGTTAAAAGTTTACGAAAGTCATCATTCTTTAATGATGCCATTGTTAAAAATGTTAAAGAACTAAAAAATGTAGAAAATGTAAAAAATCGAAATAAATTTTTCTTTCAATAAAAATTTTAAGTTTTCTTGAGTTTATTGAATACTTAATGCCCACTTAAAAGATACTTATAGGGTACACTATCTTTGGCTTAAAAAATCAAAATTTTTAGAAAATGCATTTGAAGATTATTACTATATTCGCTTTCCATTTAAACTAATGTTTTGAAAAACGAAAGCATTTGTAAAACTGGTGAAAATTAAGAATGATGCAATAATTTTCAAATGAATGAAGCGGTGTCCTGGCAAAATGTGGAAGCTTAAGTTTCAAGTCTTCAATCAAAACATTTTTGAATAAAATATAAAGTGTTAATTTTTTTGTCACTCAATTTTAAAATTCAAAACAAATAAAATTTTTAGTTCTGCGAAAATAAATTTAGGTACTGTTTTTACATGTAATAAAAGGTTGATATAAAAAAAATCCGGACATGTTTGAGGTTCAAAAAACTGTAAAAACAATGTAAAAAACTAAAACTTTGTTTTTTTCTTACTTCATCAAATTATTCTTGCAAATAAATGCGTCATTTTTTGTCTTATCTTTGTTGACAAAGCGCATTCACATGTTTGTTTGTGTCTTTTTTTACTACTTTCATTTAAAAAACTTTTTAAAATAAAATTGATTACTTTATTTTTATAAAATGGTTAGAATTTTTTGTTTAACAAGTATTTATCAAATTACTCCTAATACAAATGTGGTAAATATCACGCCATATGAAGAAGGTGCAGATGAAAGTTATATAACATTTAATGAAGAAGAAATATTGCTAAGTTATACGTCAACAAAAATAATTGAAAATTTACAAAATTTTAGTAGCTATAAATTAACCGAAATTTCAATTGGTTGGGAAAATACTCTAAAAATAAAAAGATATTTAATGTATATTTTTCGAGAGGATACGGGCCTTATGGTTTTTAAAATGGTGGTATGCTTTTGGTATTAAACAAAGCGGATTTGATACACTTTTCCATTTTAATGTGTTTTTTTTTGAAATAGTGTGAAACTGGCGATCAGGGGTTTTTTCTGTTATTCATTTGCTTGATCATGAGTAATATCAAAAATGTCCGGTTCTTTTTAATAAGCAAAAATATTGTTTGAATCTCTCTGCCTTTAAATACAATTTTTAGCGAGGCGCAGTTCAATTCAACACAATTGAAAAAGGTATTTATGAAATTATTGTGGCCACATCGAAATTATATCCAGATAAATTTGACTTTGATCTTCGAATTATTATTCGACATGTAAGCTTTGCAAACTGTAATCTAAAAACTACCATAAAAAATTTCAGATTAAAAGTACTAAAATAAGAAAAATTAGTACCAAAGAAAAAGAATATTTTGAAAACTATGCAAAACAGATTGAAGAATTTTGCAACAATGAACAAAGTGAGATTTTTATTAGACAAAACTTTTTAATAAACTTCTATTTTTTTAGCATTCCGAGAAGCTGCATTTGATCAAATTAAATTTATACTTCCAAATAAAAGTAAAGAAAATTATTTGCGTACACAATTAAGCGATATTAAAACACTTATTTATTTATTGTGTAATCCAAAAACTGGAAGTTACAGTAATATCGAAGACGGCAAAAGATATAATTTAAAAGTTGATAGCTTTTTACAACCTAAAACTTGTAAGACATAATTTTCCATTTATTAAAAAATTTCTTTTGAAAGGGCGTGCACGCGAACAAAGGGATTTGGATAATCCAATTATTAAACGTGATAATTGTCATGAACTTCAATGGGCTAATGGTATGAGAGCAATAAAGAAATTATAAAATATTATCTTAAATATTTTCAGTTAAACTTTCAAATGTTCATCTTAATGACAAAGAAAAAGAAAAAATTTCTTACATCCGTTTTGAAGATATTCAAATATTTGATGAATCAAAAAAGCTTTATCCATGCTTAAAAAATTTTAATTTTGCAAATTTAAAAATGCTTTTGTTAAATGAATGTGGCCTTACTGAATTATCGGATCATTTTTTGGAAATTTTGCCTTTAACATTAGCAAATATGAATTTTAGATGGAATAAAATTTCATATATTTCAACATCGATTTCATAATTTAATGTCATTGGATTTAAGCATCAATGAATGTTTAAATGATGACGGATTTCCATGGGCATTTATGCCTATAAACATTGAAGAATTATTTTTAAGACAAGTGAGTATAACAAAAATTCCAGCTGAAATTAGACGATTACGAAATTTGGAAGAAATACAAGTTCATAGCAAATTTTTAGAGGTTTGCTAGTTTTATGTTAAAAATATATAGCAAATCTTAAAAATTCTAGTTTGTTTCATGGAAAGATATTAGTAATAGTGTATCGATAATAGAAATAAAAGGAAATGGAAAAATCAATGATATTTGCAATTTAGCGGATAAAAACAATTTATCAAAGCTTCAAATTGTAAATGCTGGATATATAAGACGTGATAATTGAAAATATTTCGGAGCAGTAGAAAAAAAAACAAAAAAATAAACAGTTTTCCTCCATTTTTTAGCGATCAAATTTTTTTCGATTTTTGTTACTAATTCCTCAAGTTTTTTAAACCTGAGGAAATTTTAAAAGAAAATGTTTTTTTTTTGTTTCGACTTTTTTTGAGGAAATTTTTTTTTCCTCAGACTTGAGGAAATTTTTTTTTCCTCAAGTTCGACCCTCATGGGATTCGAACCTGCGACAAAAAATTGTTTTTTAACCACTCGACCATCCGCGCTAACAACAAGAGACGTCAAAAAATGACTTTGAACAAACGCTCTTTTTTGAGAGAAAAGAAATTGTTCAAAGTCATTTTTTGACGTCTCTTGTTGTTAGCGCGGATGGTCGAGTGGTTAAAAAATTGTTTTTTGTCGCAGGTTCGAATCCCATGTCGAACTTGAGGAAAAAAAAATTTCCTCCAGTCTGAGGAAAAAAAAATTTCCTCAAGTCTGAGGAAAAAAAAAATTCCTCAAGTCTGAGGAAAAAAAAATTTCCTCAAAAAAAGTCGAAAGTTTCGACTCGAAACAAAAAAAAATACATTTTCTTTTAAAATTTCCTCAGGTTTTAAAAACGTGAGGAAATTTATGTTTTTTAACAGTTTTTTGAAAAAATGGAGGAAAATTTTTTATTTTTTTGTTTTTTTTCTACTGATCCAAAATATTTTCAATTATCACGTCTTATATTGTAAGTTTTTTTAAACTGTGTTGTAAAATTAAAAAATATTTCAGGATTTTAATTGCTCTCGTTTACCACCAACTATTACAATCTTAGACTTGACCAATAGCAAGCTGAAATATTTTGATTGCCAAGATTTTTTATCAAATCTTATTAAATTAAAGTTAAACAATAATTTCATAAAAGCAATAGAATGGCAAAATTTACCAGCAACTTTGAAAAATCTTAGATTAAATTCTAATTACCTCACTTTTATTGGAGATATTACACATTTAACAAATTTGAAAAAACTTTCTGCAGAAGATAACAAAATTAACAATTTATTTCATCATGTCAATTTTCCAACATTGCAAAAATTTAATTTACAAAGAAATTTTATATCATTTTTGCCTCAAGGTTTTGAAAATTCAAATAATTTAAAAATTCTCCTTTTAAGTTATAAAAATTTTAATTATCAACAATTTGATATTTATGAAAGTTTATGGAATCGTTTGCCTGTTTCAATAGATGAGTTAAGCCTCAACAATAATCTTTTAAATAATCTTCCATGTATGTTAAATAATTTGAAATTCAAAAAATTATCAGTAAAAGATTGCAATCTAAAATATATATGTTTCAAGTTATTCCATAAATGTTTATTCAATAAATGCCGATTTGATATTAGAGGAAATCCATCAATCAAAAGTTTACCATATTTTCCAAAAGATTTTTATCCTCCAACATCATCACAAAAAATATGGAGTAATAATTGCTATTTCAGTTTTAATTTAATAACTGATAATAGTGATTTTGTTTATACTCGTCAATTTCCACTTAAAAAAGGAAAATTAAATTTTGCATTTAAAGAATGCAAAGAAGATGATAAATATTTAAACGAATGTAAATGTTGTATTATTTGTGGGAACGAAACTGATGCACCGATTATAAAACAAATTTTTGTGATGGATATCTATTTACGACTTTATCCATCTTCCGAGGGTGATCCTGACCCAAGTGTTTTAGTTGAAGGGGTTGGTGCTAATATTTTTTATAAATTTAAATTCAAAAACTAAATGTTAAAAATCATGCACAAGCAAATCATCTTTTTGTCACTTATCACTTTAATTTTTAGGAGAAACATTTAAGACCTGGTAAATGGAAATCCAATGTAAAAACACGAATATGTTCACAATGTTTTTTAAGGGTTAAAGAAAAAGTTGTCAAAGTATTAACAAAAATGGAAGAAGATTTAGAAAATGCTGTCCCAAATAATAAGGATAAAAGTAATCAAATAAATGACAAAAAAGAAAATATCATAAATGAAACAGAAGATAATCAAAATCAACTGTCTTTAAATGAGCCAATAACGTTGGAAGAATATCCTTTACAACAGCAACAAACTGAAGATGTTGAATGTGGATCATTTCCATATTATAACATTCTACAGTATGAAACAGAATATATTTCATCACAACCTTATGCAACCTTTTCAAATACTGGTGAGATAAATAACACACAAATACCAGAAACAAATTATCCACAACCATTCTGTTTCAATCAAGAACCTCAACAACTGCTTCAAAATAGTTCAAACTATTTTCCCACGGAAAACGAACAGCAAATTTTCAATATTAACGAATCTGGTTTTATACAACAAAATTCGAGCAAAGCAGTCTTCAAAAAACATTTCAACATTTAAATGCAAATAACCAACCAAGCAAATGACATTTATGATCACGATAATTTTCTAAAACGGAAGAAAATATAATAAATAATTGAAGAAAAAACATTGTTTTTTAGAACCAAAACTTTTATTATTTAAACTGTTCAAATTTTTGAAAAAAAGACCTAACAAAAACAATTAACTATGATTATTTTTTTCGTTCTGTTTCTTTACGCTTCAACACAATAAAGGCAATTTATTTTTAAGCAAAAACTTTTATTAACTCAGACGTTTATTAAATTTACGCAAAAAAACGACAAAATTTTTATGGCAATATTCAACATTTGCAAAATAGTTTTAGAGATTAAAGATTTGTAAATTTAAAGATTTTTTGCTGATAATAAATAGAAACCGCATGAAAAGTTTCTTACAAATTTGACAGCATTTTTGTGTCACTGGTTTTTATTAAGATTACTGTAATTATATTTAGAGATGTCGTTTTAATTTTTTTAACATTTTTTGAAGTTTTAAGTGCAATTCTATCGCTATATCTTGAAATTTTTTCTGCTAAAGTTTTACATTAAAGTTTAGCATGTTTTTTTCAGTTGCCTGCAATGTGCATTCGTTGCCACTTTTTTTAAAAGCTGAAACTCACAAACAAAGACTATTTTGAAAACATTAATAAAATCGTTTTTTGCTTTACTAATCTTTTATCGACCAAATGACGGCTTAAAAAAAGCTTATCAACGATTTTAGACTTTAATATTTAAATCTTTCCCTACAACAATAATCGTTTACATTTTAATTATTAAAATTTGTTTTAAACTATTTTTGCAAAAAAAAATTTTGCTAAAGTAGTAATCTTTGATGCTTAAGCAAGCAAGTCTCTGCACCAAAGATTATTTGTTGCTGAAATCGCCTTTTCGAGAAGAAAAACCTTTTTTTGAAATAAAATTGCAAAATATAAAAACAACGAAATATTCCTCTTTTTGCATTTCATAAAAAAACACTTTCATCAACGTTTTTCGCTGCTGAAAAGTTGGATATATAAATTTTAGTGAATTTTTTTTGTGTAAAATTTTTTTAGACAATTTTTTCAAACAAAATGGCTTCAAATGGTGTATTACCGTATGAAAAAGAAGAGCTTAAACGAATTTGCGAAGAAAATTATGGAAATATTCGAAATATAATTACAAAAAGATTTTATCCAAATGAACATATTGTTTCACGATGGATTAATTTTCTTTTACCATCTGATAGTGGAGATTCAAATGCAACAATCGCACATCCAAAAAGATCTGATAAATCTTCTTTTGATCGAATAAATGAAGCTGGAGAAACTTTATCCAAAAATAGAAAAACAAATATTGATGAAAATAATTTTGAAGGTGATATTTCTTCAGCTCCAAATGTTTTAGCATACATGAATAAAATGTTTGAAAAATTACGAAAATTGGATAAATCTGGATTAATTTTATCTGAAAATGATATTAAATTGATTGTTGCAAATATTATGGAACAAACAATTACAAATATTGGAAGCAATATTAATGAATCAATTACAAAAGAATGGAAATCTCCAATTATTGATACAAAAAAGGGTTCAACAATTGCATGGATTAAATATACTTTTACATTAATCAATTCCATTCGAGAAGCTTTTTATTCAACGGATTTTATCAAAATTAAAGTTACCACAAATTATTTTTCTTTTGAAAATGAAAATGAACTTCAAGCTGCTTTAAAATAATAAATATTTTTTGTTCAAGTTTTTGGTTTAATCTTATTTAAAGTTTTTATGTAATTTTTGCTTCGATTTTTATTTTTACATTTTTTTCATGTATTTTTTATAAAAATGAAATAAAATGATAGCTTCAAAAAAATTTTTGTGCAATAAAATTCCCAAACACCTAAAAGCTACGGTATCTATAAAAAAGTGAAAATATTAAAGCAAAATATATAAATTTTAAACAATTAAAATTTTTATTTCTTTTTTTGACGTAATAAATTGGCAAACCTTGAATTGAAAAAAATAATATGGGTTGCTTTTTAAGTACCGGAAAATCAGTGCAAAGGCGTTAGAAGAAAGTTGATCTCCAAAGTAAATACTCAAAATATTATTTGAAATCTGAAACACTCCCACAAAAAAAAAATATTAAAAAGAACAATAGCAAATCATAAAATTTTTCTGTTCAACTCAAAATGTAAACAGTAATAACTTTTTAACTACGGCGCAAAAACTGCGTATTTAAGAAACTCGTTTGAATTGAAAAAATGTATCTGGCATTAAAGTGGGAAATATCATGATTGTCCAAGTTATATTTGCCTTTGCACTTTTTTCTTCAGCTTTAAGTTGCAACGGTGGCGTTGGAGTTGGTATGTTACAGTATCCCCCAAAAGGGGTCATTAGTGATAATTCCTTTAAAATTTAGGTGATTCAATCCTTCAAAATCCAACATTTTCGTTTGCTTTTAATCCTCCAATTTCATGGACATGGTATATGCAAAATACTACAACATTTGCATATCCTGAACAAGCAATATCTCAATCTGATGCAGTACGAAATATGAATAATAGTATTAATGCTGCAATTTTAAGTGCAACACAAAAACTTGGAATTTCTACAATTGGAATGTCATGGACAATTTCTGGATTTAATCCACAATCAATGTATATTGTTGATGATTTACAAGTTGGAACAAATGTAAATCTTGCCGGCAGCTATATTCCTGGATTAGGTGCTGTTCTTTATAAGAGAGGTACATATGATGCTACAACAAAATATCCTCGACTTGATTATGTTGAACATTTAACAATCAATGTTCGCAGTACAGGACTTTATTTTAAAAGTCAATGGCAAACACTTTCTGGTAAGCTTTTTTCTCCTTACACCAGTCTTATTAATAATTTTTAAAAAAATTTATAGATCGAGTTTTCAACTATCTTTCAATTTATGAAAAGGTTAAATTCCGCAGTCCAGTTACAATCATTTAATTTTGGCTTTAATACCTACAGTGATTTTGAGAATGCCGTATCCAATGTTAACAATGTAAAATTCTTTTATTAATCAATTTTTTTGACATTCTGTAATTTATATCTATGTAATCTCGGTGAAAACTATTTTTCTAAACTAATAAACGCATAACATAAAAAATAAGTCCTAAAACAATTGATGGGATAAAGACATTGTAAGCTCATATGCAAAAAAGAAAACAAATCCTAAAAAATGTGTGTTAGCATATGATAAATAAGTTAAATCCTACCCCCGAAGCCCATCCAAGCTGTTCGAGGAATTGCACCAGAAAAAAGTTTTGAAATTCCTTCACATTTTTGAATATGCAAAAATGCATTATACGATGAAAGGGGAGCTTCAGAAAGCATTACACGAGTTTTAATAACATCTAATGGAGTTGTTGCAATTGCGGCAATGCATGCCGCAGAACTTCCAGCAACAGCAGATTCAAATGGTGTACATTTTTCTTTACCCTTAAAAAACATGTTGTTTAAAACTATAGCTACAGTATACCAATAAAAAGTGCTTACAGCCCATTTAGGATATTCTCGTCTTAAATATTCCCAAATTGGTAATTCAATAAATGAAAATGGCATTTCTCGGGCTAACATTGGCCCAAAACCTCGATAAAGTCCAGAAAATCCGTCTCTTTTGTAAATTTTTTTGCCCATTCGTAAAAATGGTATACCATTGCCAGTTTGAGATCGCTGTTTAATTACTTCAATTGGTACTCCAATTGTGGATGAAATAAATTCTGCACTACATGCACAAATTGCATCTGCCAAAATTGTTGCTAAAATTTTTTTATATTTATTTCAATCAAAAACTATAAAGTAAATTACGTTCGACTTTAATAACTTCTTTTAAATTTGAATAAATAAGGAAAAATATTGCTGCAGTTGGAGCCGATCCAAGTGCAACAGAAGAAAGTCCCCGATATAAATGTTTAAAGCCGCCAGCAGCTTGAAAACCTTGTTGTGATTGGAGTCGAGTTTTAATTGTATCTAAGGGAAAGAGAGAAACATCAACAGCAAAACCTGCAAATCCGCCAGCAAATGTCCAACGAAGAATTTCTCTGCCCTCAGGCATTTATTGGGGTGGCAGAATTTAAGCAATTTTCATCTGTAAAAGAATTTTATATAAAAAGTAAAAGAAAAAAAGAATAAGATTTTGAACGTTTTCACGTTAGCTTTTTTGAGTTGATGCAATTTTTAACAAAAGCAGCTGATTTAGTTGGGATCTTTTTGCCAAAGCTAATTGAAACTGTTTTTTAAAATCAAAAAAACGCTCTTTAAAATTAAATCATTTAAAGCTTTAGTAGTTTTAGTCTAAAATGTTTAAAAAATTTAGAAGGAAAAATTAATTCATTTTTCCCTAGTAAAAAGATGGATAAAATTTTTAGAGTATTCGCGAAAAACGAAAATAACGTTAGCTTGAAAACTTTAAAAAGCTTCAATATTTTAAGCTTTCCTTCAAAAAAAATACCGTAATCCAACTGTGATTAACAATTGCGTAGAAAACAATCTTTTTTAAATTATTCAATTTATGAATCCAATAAATATTTTTTGAAAGCTACTTTTAACTTCAAAAAAAGTTTAAAATAGCTTTCTTTTCGGTAGAGATTTTATTATAAAGCTCATTTGTTTTTTTTGCAACAAAATAAGTCTTTCCCTGTTTCATTTTGAATTATTGTTTTCTACTAATCAAATTTTCTATTGTATATTTATTTTGTTTTTTGTGACGTTTTTCATTGAAATTTAAACAAATGAATTTTTTAAAAGAAATTCTTTGTTATTTTTCTAATATTTTACAAAAATGATAATAAATTTTTGTTATTATTCTTTTTTCATGTTTTGTTGGAGACTTTGGAGGTGGAAAAGAATTAATTGTGAGAAAAAAAGGTGCGGAGGAAAAAGAAAAATATTTATATATTTTCTTAAAATGGAAATCATTTCCCTCCTTCTTTTTTTTGTGATAATGGATGAATGAGTCTGCAATTTTTTGTGTCATCAGAGGAAAAAAAGCTGCTTTACAATAAAATGATTCATACCTCAAAAAATTTCAAAAAATAAAAATTGTCATATGTTTTTTCATTTTTCCGGTTGGTTCAATTCATAGTTTTTTTTTGAAAATTTTGTTTCTATCATTTTAAAAAAAACTACTGAAGCATTTGTTCTTCTTGCTCATTAATGACCAACCTGTAAATGAGCCTGTTCTTTTTTGTAGAAGAATTCCATTATTTTTCCAGCTCATAAACTTTTGCAGCTGTCATTTTTTCTCTCCTTTTCTTTCCTCAAATGAACTGGCAGCATCAATGAAAAAACATTGATGGTTCATTTGTTTGGCATTTATGTATCTTCGCTTTTTTTACTCTCGTCAAAAAGGGTGGCGCAAAAAAAAGAAGACAAAACAACTGTCAGAATGTTTTTAGCACAATGGTTTTAGGGTTTACATTTTTACAATAACATTTGTTTTTTAAAACTCAAACAGCTTTCTTTTATGACAAAATCTGGCAATCAAACAAAAGAGCATTGTTATTTTTTTTTTCATTTCCAATAAAATAAAGTATTGTTAAATTAAAATTATATTTAAATCTTTGCTGTTTTTCCGTTTTTTCCATTTTTGCAAAATCTTCTTTTTTAATTATATCCAAATATACAGTAATCCAATATTCTTTAAAACAAATTTATTATCTTTTTTCTTCAAAAGAAACAGATTTAAAAGGCTTTTGCTAATTTCCGTTTTTGATTGTTTTGTCTTCTAATTTTTTAAAACAAAATAAAATAGAGAGATTAACGAAAATCGGCAGGCGGCGGCAGTTTGCAAAAACTGATGCTCTTTTTTTCTTTTTTCTGTCTTTGGCGCACTATCTATTTTTCCCCTTTTTTCCTTTTTAGCTTTTTTCCGACAACAAGCAAAACGATTGTCAATAAGATTGTTTTCGGTCATCTTCGTTGTTGATACAAATTAGTGTTTTGTTGAAAAACAACAATTTTTTTCGGCTTTCAAATGACCCAAAACTTTCTTCAACAACTATTAAAAGCTATAAATGATGAAAAAAAGAAGTTTGTCAGAAAAAAGGAGGGTGGAGGAAGGGGGGAGAAGAATGCTTGTAAAAATGATTCATTTTCTTTTCCAGCTTCGTTTTTGCAGTTAATTCTTTTTTTTGTTTGACCAATTAATGCTTCATTACTTTTTATTTTCCAAAATGTTAATGAATGTGAATACAAAAATAGGCGCTAAAACAATGCTTTAATGTCAAGTGCCAAAAAACCTACAGTATCTATGTTTATTTTTATTTCATTGTTTCGATTTGGACGTGCCTTTCTAGTTGCAAAATATTCAGCTTTGAATCGGATTTGATTTCAAAGACCCCCTCCTTCCCCTAATGATCATCCATTTTTTGATGGCCACCAGAAGCCGAAACTTTTTTGCCATTAAAAACAAAGAAACAACTGTTCACTCTTTTTTAACACCTTTAAACAAAAAAAACCACTCAAAACTCGCGCAAGGCACTTTTGATCTCTCTTTTTTTAGGTTAAAAAAGTTTTGCTTTTGCCCTTTTTCTTGCCTGCTTCTGTGTTCGCTTTTTGTTACACATTTTGATTTTTTTTATAGTTTTTTTATTCTTCGATAAAATTTACGACACCGCTTCTGCCCCAACAATGTTGGTTGTTGCCAAAAGAGAGAAAGAGTCACCACTTTTGTTTTTTCTTCGATTGCTCAATTTTTGATGATTTTTTTTGCCTTTTTTTCACTTTTTTTTAAAAGTTGTAATTTCATAAAAGTTTTTTTGTTAGTTTTATTTAGATTTTTTGACAAAGATCGCCGTCTTTTTTTAAATGCTAAAAAAACTCCCGACATTTTTCATTTTTTTGGTTGCCGTTTTTTGAGTTTTTTTTTCATTTGTCAGGAACGGGAAAAAACTGAAGATGGGTTAAAGAAGTCGGTTTTTTTCTTTTTTGAAAGAGGTTTCCTATTTTTACATGTTTATGCAAATGAGAAAAGAGCGACAGTTACAAGAAAAAGAAAGAAGCAATTTCACTGCATTTTTTACATTTCAAAAAAGCTCCAGTTTTCTTTAATGCCCTTAAGGCAGTTAGAAAACAAATAACCACTGCGGGTAAAAAAACAATAAAAATTTGGTTGAATATTGTTTTTTTTTAATTTAAAATTGTGTAACAGATTTTTTTGCCATTTGAAATTCTAATTCCAAATATCCGTTTTTGTCACATAAAAATATTTCATACTTTTTTGTTTATTTTTTTGCGCACCTTCTGTTTTTGGTTTCTGTTGTTTCCATGTAACTGTGATTTTACAAGGGGGACACTTAAGTGTGCATATGCCAAAAGTTGAGTGTAATCTATATCGGATTTGCAAACAAAAGTTATATTACTTTTTCCGTTTATATCTGTTATGTATGGATTTATTTGTTTATGTATGTATGTTTATGAGTGTGAAACCACTTGAAAAATTGCGTAATTTTATTTCAATCCATGAGCAGCCTCCTTTTTTTGCAGTAGTAAATTTTTACGACCCTTTTTTTAAAGCGTTGATCTGCTTTTTTTCTGCTGCTGCTTCTATCCTTTTAAATTAAGATTAACAATTTTTTTCATCGGATTTTTTTAACGTTTTTGGAATTTTTGGAAGATTTTTTAATTGCGAAAAAAGACTGGAATTTTTTTTTAAACGGCAGTTTTTGAATTTTTTTCAAAACTGTCAATTTTTTTTGATTGAAAAAAGAAGACTCTAATTTTATTCAAAAAAAGTTGTTCCTTATTTTTCCATTTTTCTTATCAAATTTTTTGGTGTCAAATAGTGAGCTTTTTTTGATTAAACTATAAAAAACTTATCAAATTTTAACTGACTTCAAAGTTCTTTTAAGCGGGTTTTGAAAAAAAGTTTTTTTAGTTTTAACTTTGAAGACAAATATTTTTACAGCTTATTTTAAGCATTTAAGCTTAAAAGTTTTTTGCCCCCTATTTTTTAAAGTAAAAAAAATGTTGGAGAAGGTGTGTGCCGTTTTAGATCATCAAAATATATATCAGTGATTCTTGCTTCTATGTTTTTGATCATTTGAACGATCTTTTTTTGGATTCAAAAATGAAGATTTTCCGATTATCTCTTTTAAGCATTTCCTTTTTTCTTTTAAACATATGTAACGTTAAACTTTTTCCCTCCATTTTCAATTCAAACAAGCAATTGTTTTAAAAATTTATTTTTGACCAAAAAAGTCAAAATTCTTTAAAACAAACAAAATTTTTGGTTAATAATAATAATTTTTCCCGTTTAAAACTCTCTCTTTTTTCTTTTCTTTTTAAAAGACAGAAATCGAAAAGTAAACGATTGCGTACTCATTTTTTTTTCTTCCCAAATATAGGAAAGAAAGTGATCATTTCGCGCAGAAAAAAAGAGCAAAGCAAAGAAACATTGAGAAAATCGAAAAGAAAAAGCATTGTTGCACTTTTTTTGAATATTGTTTTGGTTTCCATTTTCTTCTTTGTTATTTTTAGACCCTTGATCTGCTTCCAATCATCGATGAAGAAAAGCAATACTTTTCAACAGATTGTTTTTTTTCTTTCTCTCTATTAATGCTTGACCTTTTTAAATAAAGGTATTTTTTTAGAAAGAGAATTTTTAACCTAAAAAATAGCCTTTTTTTTAATGATTAAGAAAAAGTTAATTTGTACTTTTTTAGGTTTTCGGATTTTTGATTAATGCCTTCAGAGATAAGCTAAAAAAAGCTGTTTAAGCATTTTACCCACATTTTGTTTCTTATTCAATCGATATGTATTTTAATTAAATTTTGTATTGTAGAATTTCTGTGTACCAAATTTTGTGATCCAAAAAATCTTCAACTTGTTTTTTTTTGTTCTATCAAAAAAATTCATCTCTATTGTTTTCCAAAGATCCTTTCTTTTTTCCCCTTATTTTTTATTATTACACAAGTCCCGATTTATTTTAATAAAATTTCAAGTACTAAACTTAGATCATTTTTTTCGATTAAAAAATGATTTTTCACCCGACCTTCGCTTGCAAAGGTGATAAGATTCTTGCAATAACTTTGCAAGACAAAAGTGCCTGTCTGAATTAAGAACTTTTTTTTCGCTTGCAAGATTCTTGCAGATTTTTTACACTTGCAAGATTCTTGCAGGTGGTTTGCATTTTTCTTGCTAAACATAAATTCATATGCAATTACTTGTTGCAAGAACTTTTTTACGATCATTTAACGGCTGATATTTTTAATATTTTTACGTTAATATGACTTCTGTTACACCCCATACAGTACCTCTTTTTTATGTTTGCAGTATTTTTATTCGTTGTTTTGCCCATGAGCTTGCGTATCTAATTTTTTGCAGTTTTCTTTTCATTATTCGAACATTACTTTTTTGCTTTTTTTTAAGCACTTATAAAAAATATATATGTTACCGGAATTTTTGTTAATTAGGAAATATTGTTAATTCTTAGGAAATATTGTGAACGACTATTGTCTTTTAAACAATATTTCCTAGTCATTCACAAAAATTCCTAGGAATTAACAATATTTCCTAATTAACAAAAATTCTGGTAACATATATAATTTTATAAGTCGAAATTTTTAAGAATTTTAGCTCAGCGGTTTTGCCAAGGTTTTTTTTCCAGATGAGAAGGTCGTAAAAAAACTGGAAAAAAATATGTTTTTATTGAAAGCCTTTGATCTGCTATTAAAATATCACAAAAAGGGAAACTTACTTTAAATCTGAAAAGGGAAAAACTTAAGTGGAATAAACTTACTTGAACCATTCCTGAAAGGGGAAAAAATTAAGTGGACAAAAATAAAGGAAGGGAAAACTTACAATTGTTTTTCTGAAAAGGGCAGATTAAAACTCATTTACTCAAATAATTTGAATCAAATTAAAGGCTTTCAATAAAAATATTTAGTCGAAAAATATGCTTTTTTAAAAATATATGTGTTTTTTAAAAATGACATTAAAAAAAGAGAGCAAAATCAGAAACGTCTGAAAAAAAATGAGAAAATGAATGAATGAATTTTTTTCAACACAGAAAAAAACATTATGTCGAAATAGTTCGAGAACTGCCTGCAGCAAAAAGCGCGCGCATGTTCGACTGCGCGCAAACACAGACAAACAAAGCGCGCCAACACAAACAAACAAAAGAATTTGTGCATAATGATATTAATAATTACTTTGTAAAAAATACATTTTAAAAATTTAATTAAAAATTTTAAAAAACAAGTAAAAACTTTATCGACAAACTAAAATTACATTGTGGGAAAATTTCTGGAAATTTGTTGACAAAAGTCTAGAAAGCTCTTAGGCTTAATAACTGAAAAAATGTGTGTAAAATTAAAGATAAAAAAGGTGATTAATTTCACACCTTTTTTTGTTTCATTTTTTGATGTTAAAGCTTTAATCCGTTGCTAAAACATAAAAGACAAATAGCTTAAAAATTTTTTTAAAAGTGAATCATTAACTTTTAGTAAAAACTATAAAAATGATGACAGCTAATTTTGAATTTTTAGAAAAAATTAATTTACTACAGTAAACCAAAAGATGTTAAGCGAGTTATATTTCGAGAAAAGTTTATTTAAAAAATTAAACAAATACAGAAAAAAAAATAGGTTAAAAAAGTACATTAAAAAACAGTTCATTTAAAGAAAAATACATACTTCAACAAACTATTATTTTTAAAATAGACGTTAAGTAATTTTCTTTTGTTTTGGATCATAGGTAAAATTATTTCCAGTGATGAATCACGAATAACACAAAAAATATCAAATCGTGATAAAATTGGTTCAGTAAGATCAACATTTTCTGCAAAAGTCCGAGAAGAATCATATCATCCACCTATTGGATTTGCTGCAGCAATTACAGTACATCAAGCCCGAAGTGATGTAATAATACCAGCGTTTAAGATTGAAACTGATTGTTGTTCCATTGCGTCCTACAAAAAAGATACTATTATTGCTACATTACCCAAAACGAAAGCTTACGATCTTGATCATTTATTTTATCAAATTCATCAATTAAGCATACACCTTTATCATCTAAAACCATTGCACCAGCTTCTAGCGTCCATTCACGAGTAACTGGATGTCGTTGAACATATGCTGCAATTGCTTGTTTAACATCTTGATGACCATAAATTGTTGGAGCAATTGAAGCAAAAATTTTCTTTGCAATTTCTGGATCTTTAGAAAGTTCACGAATTGTTCTTATATCTTCATCGGTTAAAGCATCAGTTTCAATTTGATCTTTTGTTTGAATATAATTTGCAGCAATTTCGGCAGCAAAAACTGGAAAACCTTGTTCAGAATTCAAAGGTGAATCATAATTGTTTGTAAAGACACCAATAACTTCCTAAAATAAACAGTTAAATGCATTAACGTAATAAAAGAAACTTACAATTTCATCACCAGGTTTACAAGCATCACATAAATCTCCAGTCAGAATGACATCCTTTGAACGAGGGAGTCGACCAGCTTCAACAAGATTTGGAGATTCTTGAATGTAATACGTTGATAATTTTGATAAAATGTTTCTTCAACATTTATCATACTATAATCCATAGTTTTGATAATTTAAAAAAGCAAATTCAAATCTAATCAAAAAAGGAACTATGATATCAACAGAAATTATAATTTATATAGTTATAAAGTAAAAAAAAACATCTGTTGGGTTTTCGTTTTGGGACGATAATTTTTTGCGCTTTCTTCTTTCATTAACTTTTTTTAGAGTTTTTTTTACAAGTGTTTAAATATGTTATTCTGCTGCAAGAATTTTAAAAATATTTAGTTAAACTTATTTTTTTTGCAGATCTTTACTTTTCAAAACAAAAGGAAAAGTTATTTAAAAATTTGCAAAATTATTGCACAAACCTTTTTCTTTTCTTGCCATAATTCATTTTTTGCACTTTTCTTGCGAGAAAATAACAGCGCGCAATTTTCTTACAATTTTCTTGCAAGTGCCGGTCTCTTGCAAGATTCTTATCACTTTTGCAAGCGAAGGTCGGGCAAGTTTGCATCAATTTCTCTTATGTTTTTCTTTTCCTTAAAAACGAATGAAAAACATTTTTTTTAGTTTTATTCCAACAAAATGACAAGAATTGTTGGATCTTATAACGATTTTCGACGACCTTCACAATTCTCAATTCCCTCATCTTCTTCTTCCCCATCAACAACAACAACAATAACAACAACAACGATAAACAAAGATGCTTCAATTGATGAAGATTATTGGTCAACACCAGGTATTACCCGATTTCAACCAACAACAAAAGTGAAACAAATATTAGAAGAGCAACAATGGTATCATGGAAAAATAAAACGAATAAATGCAATAAATTTGTTAAAATATAATGGAGATTTTCTTGTTCGAGATTCAATTTCAAATCCAGGAGATTATGTTTTGACAGGACTTTGCCGAGATGAACCAATGCATTTTGAAATTCATCGAATTCCATCTTCTGATCCAAAAATTGATTTATACTATGTAAGCTTTTTTATTGATTTTGAAAGGGGGGGTGTAAATTTATCCATCTCAAATCTTCAATTTCACTGAGTCTGAAAATCAGGCAATCATTGGAACTTTGCTTTTTGACACTTTTTTGGCAGATCCAAAAAACTGTCTAAACATTCCAATGAATCCCAGATTAACTAAATGTCCAAAAATCTTTAATTAATACTTCTTTTTTTCAGTTTGAAGACGAACAATTTCGATCTGTTGTTGATTTAATTCAATTTTATTTTAATCATCGCCGACAAGTTACTTCTAAATCTCAATTTATTCTTTTAAATCCAGTTACAAATACTGAAAAAGTTTGTTTTTTATTTTTGTTGAAAATAAACTTCAAAAAATCAAAAATTTTAGCTTGAATTACCGCATAACAAATTTCAAATGGAAATTGAAGCAACTTATGCCCCATTTATAAATAAGCAGGCACAATTCACTGCTCGATATGATCGTTCGCTAAGTCAAAAAACGATATTAAATCAAGCAAAAAAGAGGCTAAATGGTTCGGAACATGATTTAATGCATTTATTGACTGCTTCGTCAGCAACAAATAATCAATTAACATCTTCAAAATCATTTGGACATTTACATACTGTCAAATCTTCTGAATCTGATGCATCTTTTAAAAATAACAGCAAAAATGGAATAAAAGTGACAAGTTTTGGTGTGGATGAAAATAATGGATTTTGTATTGAAAAAACATTTATCCCACCAAAAACTAGCCGACCACTACCAAAATTCCCTCCACCAAAATCTCCAATTGCATTTCCAGAAGATATGGATGATGTAAGTTTTACGACATTTTTAAAAATTGATTTTTAATATGTTTGTTTTATAGTATGATGATTTGGATTATGAAGCAATGGAAGAAGAACAAAATCGATTTTCTTCATCTTCAACAACAACAACCCCTGTAATTCCACTTATTCGATCACCACCTGCAATTCCACCAAAGCCACTTTCATTGCTTAAACAAAAACGAAATTCAGAATATTCTTCAAAGATATCCCCCGAAGAACATCATCATCATCACCAACAACAACAACAACAACAATATAGCATTGATCCAACCCGAAAACATTCTGCACATTCACTTTTTCAACCTTCAAATAATAATAATCGAAATTCTGAAGATCTTGAAAATCCAGATTCTGATTCCACAACAATTCCAGCATATTTGGATCGAACACAATCATGCCAAAATTTAGTTTATCGACAGCGAACAAAATCTGGAAAAGATTTATCTGAAACAATGGAAGAAGATGCATTTCGTCGATATCCATCTGTTAAAATTGATCCACCACCTTTGCTTCCAACTCGATCAAAAGAATCACTTTGTTCAATTTCTGCTTTAGCTGCTGTAACTGCTTCTTCTGTAAAGAAAGAAGATTCAATGGATTATGATGATATTAAAGCAAATGACGGGAATAATGATGAACCAGATTATGATAAAGTGAAAGCAAAAGTGCCACAAATAAAAGTTGTTCAAAATGATCCATCAGAATCCTTTCAACAACAACAAAATTTTCAACGCCCAAAAACAAAAACTTTTGCACAACTTCGTGCAATTTCACAACCACCAAAACAAATTCGACATTTATTAAATTATTTCGCAAGTTTAACAATTGAAAGGCTATCTTTGCTGATAACATCTGAAGACATTAAAGTTTTTAATTTAAATCAAAAAAATAATAATGGTCCATCAAATGCTTTAAAGAAGCTATTTTTAACGGAATCCCGTTTGCTTCGTGAAGAAGTTCTTGATCGAAATGCTTGCCTTCAATTAACTGTATCAATGACAATTCAAAAATCTCATAATCAAAAAGATATTTTAAAAGTTTGGATTTTAACTGCCGCACATTTGTTGAATAAAATTGGAAATGGTTTGTAAATTTAGGTTTTTCATTTTTCAATTAATTTCGAAATTTTTTAGGTTTTTCATTTGGTGCAATAATGGCTGCAATAATATCCGAAAAACAAAAGCATCCAAGAATTTTTGTTGATCTTGAAGCTTCAACGGCAGCACATTTAAAAAGTTTAATTCCAATTTATCAAGATTTTATTGATGGAAAAATGCCATCAATAATTGCTGGATGCTTTTTACCATTTATTCAGCCCTTGCTTCAGTTATTCTCTGCATCAGATTACGTACAAGCAAATAAATTAAAAAATATTAATTCAAATGGTTTAGATAATCTTGGTAATTTATAACACATTTGTTTACTTTAACCAATTAAAAAATCTTTTTAGAAATCTTAAGCAATATGATTCATTTGGCTCGGCATGTTCTTTTTGAAAATAATTCAAAACTTGAAGAATCAATTGAAATTTCAACAATTTCTGGACCAAATCCATTCTCCACAGAATCTTTAATTCATTGCCTCCTTTCAACTCCATCACTTTCAACTGAACCAAAGGAATCTGAACGACGAAAAATTCGACAAATGTTTGAACAAAATAATTAATTAAAACGCAAATTTTTATCTTTTTTTAAATTCTAGTCACTTTAATTCCGTGTGTGTGCTTCTTTTAATTGTATATTTTTTTCGTTTATTTAAAAAAATGAAATAAAACAAATATAACAGTATACCAAAAATAATGAAAGCAATGAAATGTTTTTTAAAAATTTTATAAATTTAAAAATCAAAGTTGAGAAGATTTTCATCTTCGATTGAACTTTTTCAACGATAAGCAAATCTAATGTTTTTCATTTTCCATCCATTAATAAGCTTATCGATTTGAGGAATCAATTGACGAAAAAGATGGTAGTATACCAAATCATAAGCAAATAGTAAATAAGCATTGTTCTCAAAATTCTCCTTAAACATTTAAAAATTTTATTATTATACCCAAAAATGAAAATTCAACAAACTTCAAGAAACTTGCAGAAACTGATTGGATCAAATACGGTTTTTATTTTTCTAAAATGAAGCACTTCAAATTTGTTTAAAAATTTAATTTTTAAAAGTTTATGAAAAGATTCAAGTGTAAAATAGGGACAACATATGCTAAAAAGCTTTTTTTATCTATGTAATTTATACAAAAGAAAAGCTTACCTTAGCTCTTTTAAATTTAAAAACAAAACCATTATTTCTTCAAATGGAATATGGACCATATATGGTCCCCATTTTCATTTTGAATTAATGTGTTTAATGCAACTTTTTTTAAAAATGGAGATTTACATAAAATTGACAGCTCCTTAAATAATGTAAAGTCAATATAGATATATAATTTCTTTAAACTATTTCGATAAATTTTATTTAAAAAATTATCTCCAATTATTCCCTGGCCTAGTGACATTTTGATATGTAATTCGTTTATCAACCAAAGTTTATCAACATTTGGAAAAAATCGATAAGAACTTGTTCCTTTTTTACGAAAAAAGGTAAATTGTACACGTTCAGATCCATCAAAATTTTGATAGTCAACATTCGGGGCTATTGTAATTTGTGATTTAAAATAAAAATATTTGCAACATTGATACAATTTTAATAACGATGATGGATTAGCATTTTGTAAAATATAGCTGATAAAAGATTGAAGAAATGGAAAACTTTGATTTTTTATAGGAAGAGCTAATACAATAGTTTTTTAAACACAGCCATTATAAATTTTAGAGAAAAGAACCTATGCAAAATGTAGCTATTCAGTACAAAAATAATTAAACTTTGTTGATAGACATTTTTATTTTGGTCGATTGCAGTTTATGTGTTTAGGGCTTGCCAAAATACATTACAGTTATTTTGATAAAACTGAGGTCAATTTCTCATAAATCGTTAAGGGAGGAGGAATTATTGATTTTGATACAGTACCAAACGGACCTTAATTACATTGTAAAAAAAATTTAGCAACGAATCCCCTGTTTATCTATGTATATTCTCATAAGATTTTTCCAATAAATTCTCTGGATGAATACAACTGCGAAATCATTTTTTGAACTATAAGAAAAAAGAATTAAAAATCTTGTTAAATCTTATCATCTCAAAGCTTTGTATTAAAAATTATTTTTGACTTTTTTGAACAATGCTCACTTGCCATCTTTCTGCCTGCATCGTGCACAAACGCGCAACGCTGCTTTGTCTTTTTTATTGAGAGAGGTCCTAAAAACTTTTATAAAAGTAGATTATTTTCATAAATTATGCTCATTTTTTCCCATGTTTTAATATCAACTCACGCAAAATTTTTATTAATAATGTTAATAAAACATACAATATTAATGTATCTAGCTTTTTCTTATACTCGTTTCGTGCTTTTACATGTATTTTGCAGGTTAAATTTACCATTACTAAATTCCCTCATCTTTTAGGTAATATATTTATATCAATTTCCTTCATCTTCTAATCGTCAAAATGGTTTTCAATCCTGAATCTGCTGTTACAATCAATGCTGGCATCCCAGCTGAATGCAAGCAATTCAATGATTATCTTGCTACTCGTTCATATGTTGATGGATATGAACCTACAGCTCGTGATGCTGCATTATATTCACATTTCAAAAAAGATATTAATGCTGGACAATTTCCACATGTTGCACGTTGGCATGCTCATATTGCTTCATTCTCTGATCAAGAACGTGAAAAATGGACTGGCGGTGCACAAACTTCTGCATCAACTAAAGGAAATGATAAACCTGCTGCTCCAAAAGGTGATAGCAAACCTGATGCTGGAGGTGATGACGATTTCGATCTTTTCGATAGTGAAGAAGAAGACGATGAAGAAAGTAAGTATACCCTCTTTATTACTATGCATTTTAATGCCCTTCGTTTTTTAGAGCAACGTCTTACTGAAAAACGCCTAGCTGATTATGCTGCAAAGAAATCAAAGAAACCTGGTCCAATTGCCAAATCAAACATTATCTATGATGTAAAACCATGGGACGATACAATTAACATTGATGACATCGAAAAGGCTGTTCGTGGTATTGAAATGGATGGATTAACCTGGGGAACTGCCAAGAAAGTACCAGTTGCTTTTGGCCTTAATAAGCTTCAAGTGAGTTTATTCCTTTCATAAATCCTCTTTTTTAACGTCATTTTTTTAGATTTGCTGCGTCGTTGAAGATGAAAAAGTCTCCACTGATTCTCTTGAAGAATCCATCTGTGCCTTTGAAGATCTTGTTCAATCTATTGATGTTGTTGCCTTCAACAAAGTTTAAACAATTATTATTTCATTGTAACGTTTATAAGTCATTGTTATATCAATAAAATTTATTATATTTCTTTTTTTTCATCGTTGTATCCGGGATATCGTTGTAATGTTTTTTGAAGGGCTTTAGTGGACTTTGTATCGGACAGAACAAAATTTTGCTTTTTACAAACGTTTTACATTATTTTTTGTAGTTGTGTTTCGTCTTTTTTCAACTTATTGAAATGAAATATGAGACAGAAGAGAAGAAGCACGTTGCCCTAAGGCAGCTCGATTAATCACATTTAACGGGGTGTTTCTGCTTGACTTTCATTGTGTTTTGTTTTTTATGTCGAACAACAATGATAGAAAGAATAAATGAGGGAAAAAAAATGAAAAGAGAAGAGGACACATGGCCTAAGCAAGCAAGCAGTTTTTTGCGAAACAATTTTTTATACCTCCTTTTTTTTCTGTGTCTGATATGTTTTTGTGTTTCTATTTTTGTTAATACCCTTTTTTGATTAAATATGTTTTGCATAAACTTTAGAAACCAAAAACAATGTCAAAATTTTGTTGGTTTCGATTGATAAGCTTGTTTTACAACTTTTTTCAATCATTTTGGGTTTCTTAGGTTTTTAAAATCTGTAATAAAATTAAAAGCTTTTTTTGCTCTCATTTTTTAAACATATAATTTTTAACGATCGTACTTTTTAAAGTCGTATAAACTATTTTTAATTTTAAAAACTGTTAAATGTTTATCAGTAAAAAAATAGCTTTTTAAAAACAATAAAAAAATGTTTTTACAAGAATTATAGCTTATATTCATTTTTTCTATTATCTAGAACCCTGACTTATTTGATTCCCAACTTTAGAGTCTTTGAAGTTTTTACAGTACCCGTATTTGTTTAAACATTTTTCTTGTGGGTTTTTTTTCGATAAATAGTGTTTCTTTTTTGTTTTATTTTACCTTTTATTTTCTTTGAATTCTTTTTATTGTTTACCTCTATATTCAGTTATGAGCAACTGAATATTCGATTCTTCTACAGCCTCTAGCATTTCATATGCTTGTTAACAAAAAAAAGTAAGGATTTAATTTTCCGTGTTTGTGAAATAACCTGAACTTTTGTGCATTTTACGTGTTTAATCAACGCCGCCTTTCTTGAGTAAACAATATTTCATTCTTTTTTGGATTCAACAAATTTCTTGTTTCTTCTATGTGTTTTTGGAGGTTTCAGAGTCCACAAAAATGAAAACGTAAAAGAACATCTGTTTTAGAAAAAAGACTTATTGCAAAAAACGAAATAATGGTTACTTGAGTAATTTTTTTTATGTTTAGAAATACAAGAAAAAATATTTTAAATGTTTATCGATCTCTTTTTCTCTTTTAGCATTTTTGATTATTCATCCATTTTACTCTCTTTTATAGAAAAAAAAACGATCATCAGACGATCCACTATTTTTTCTTCACATTTTTTGCTCAATGCCTATGAGTGTGTATGAAGCAGCTATCATAGTTTCTTTCTTTTCACCTTATACTTGATTTTTACAATCGAATTCTTTTTTCGCATTTATGTTAAAATTCAAATTTTTTATTTATTGACACTTTTTGTTTTATTAAAAAAATTTCTACGGTATCCTTTTTATTTTTTTCCGTAGGTATTTATGGTTTTTTGATTGCTTCAAAAATTTTCTTTTTAAACGCCTAAAAAAGTTACTATTAAATTTTTACAGCTGTTTTTTTTATTATGACCAATCCTTCTGCAAAATGGGATGACCAAAAAAATTGATTCATTTCTTACAACAATTTTTTTAAATTTATTTAAACATTTTCTAATCACTGGCATCATCAAAATCTTTGCCAATCCTTTCTTTCTTCATCATTCATTTGTTTGCATTTCGCCTTTTTTTCTTCCCTTTATTTTTCCTTGAAAAAAAGCTATGACAAAAAAGATTCTTGAAATATTTTTATTGCCTACATCTTTTTTTTCAAGTTTATTCTTACAAAACATTTAAAACATTTTCTTCATTGATTTTTTTATCATTTTTATTTTTTGCTTTTTTTGACATAAAACTTTTGATTTTTAATTTTTAAACTTTTGCAAGAAATTACAGTAACCTTGTTTCAAAGAATTCTAACAATTAATTTAAATAAATCAAATTCATGTCACTTTTTTTCTTGGTATAATTTTCATTTAATTAATTTTATTACTAATATCTTTTTTTTACATCTTAGATACTCACTTTTTTTAAGCCAATTAATCTCTGAAATCAATGAAAAAAAAAACATGTTTTATAAAAAACATTTATTACTTTTGAATTTTTATTACAAAAAAAGTTTTAATAAATTTTTTTTGGCTTTTAAGCTTTAAAACAAATTTCTAATTTTTCAATTTTAAAAATATATTTTAGAAGCCATAAAGATTTTTAAATGTTAAAAACAGAAAAAAAGTACCTGAAAATTCTTTTAGCCCCCCCTATATTTTTTTTTCTGCTGCTGCTGTTGTTGTGTTTCCATGGAAGTTCTTTATTTTTTTCAAAATGCACAAATAAATTTCCCCACACTTTTTTTTCTGAACAAAAAAATCTCAAAATATTGTTTTTTTCTATTATTATTTTTTTGAACTTTTAAAATTCTCAATTTTTCGTAGAAAATTTTTGAGTTTTAAAAAAAGGCTCACTTTTGAATAAAAATTCCCTGAATTTTTTCGAATTAATTTTAATTTAGATTTTAAAAAAACAATCTAAATTAAAATTAATAAAAAAATTTATTAAAATTGTTAGAGTCCATAATTTCTAAAATGTGAACTTTTATAAAAAACACAATTTTTTTGTTATGAAATATCCATGATTTTAAATTAAAAAATGAGATAATTTATTTAAACAATTAGCTCGTCTAGAAAAAAAGAAGGATCTACGACCTTCAAAATAATTTTTTCTATAATTTTTCATTTTTTTAGTTTTTTTGTCATTTTTTAAAAAATAATATTCTTAGACAATTTTCATCCAAAGAAATGATTACCGTTTTTTATGCACTCTTTTTTTTCTTTGATCCAAGTGCAATCGGATTTCCAGTTATTTTTCTTTAAAGTTTTTTTTTTCAAAAGAGAAGGTTTTGTATTTTTTGCTTTTAACGTTGAATGTCCACTTTCAGTTTTTTTCATTTTTTGCTTGTTCAAGAGGGACGGAAGACTGACTGCTTTTTTTTATAATTCTCGGATGTCCTCCATCGTCGGTGTCCCCCGATTGATTTACAAAAAAAAAGAATACTTATATTTTTTTTGCTTCATTCTTTCACAAAAAAATTTAAACATTTTTAATCGATATTAGTTATCTCCAAAAACTGTGGTTATACCGTAATCCAATTCGCTTTTTTGTTGTGAGACAAAAATTACGGTAGCAACTTTTTCAAAATAAGGCTTTTAAAAAATTCACTATTAATAAGCTTTTAATAAGGTTTAAAAGAAAAACATTTTTTCTTTATTCAATTTTGCCCCTTCTTTGATGAAGTTGTTGTTGCTTGGATTTTCAATTTCCTCTTCAATTTATTTTTTTATGCTTCTACAAAAAATGCGTCATCGAAAACTTTTTCTTTTTTTGCCAAAATCTGTTTTTTCCCTTTTTCAGTTTCTCCGTTCCATTTTTAAAAAAAAACTGCTGCAAAAAAACTTTGTTTAAAATAGAAAAAAATATATAATATCACTTAACTTTCCTTTTAAAATATATATATTTTTTCGAATAAAAAAAGCCAAGCCTTCTCCACCAACATTTTTTTCCGACAAAGGGAAAAATTTTTGTCACCTTAAAAAAAAGAACCTCACACATAAAAAAAAGGAGACGTCATAATTCTTTTTTCTGTTGTGTGCAAGCTTGCTTTTGCTTTCTTTTTTCTTGATTGCTTGAATCCCCTCTTTTTTTCAAGCTTTTTTTTACGTCTTTTTTTTTCTTTTTTAATGTTGACTCATAATTTTGAAAAAAAAAAATAAAATTCAGGAGGTTAAAAAAATCGCGCGATTTTTTACACACGTATTTTGTGCATATTTTTGAATTTTTTATTATTAGACAGTTTTTAACTCCCTCCCACATTTCTTCTCCCAGAAGCAAGTATCAGAGACCTTCTTTCATTTTGTAAGCTGCTGTTGTTATTTTGCTTTTGTGCAAAAACAACAAAAATTTCAACAAAAATGAATACCCGCTCCAATGGGACTAAAATATGTATTTTTTTGAGGCAACATTTGAAAAGCTGTCTCTGCTTTTTCCTCTTGTTTTAAATGTTCAGTTTCGAAATTTGCCCTCTAAAAATTTTATGTTAAAAAATCTTCGTTATTTTACACAAATTTTTTTAAAGCTTTTTTACACACTTCCGAAACTTAGAAAAACAATGTCTTTTATTTCTTTTAAAATTTGATAAAAATTTTCTATTTTTATATCGTAGTCGACGTCATTTTTACCTCCCTTTTCCATTTCACACGCTCACGCCACAATCATTGAACTTCATTTTTGTGTTAATCTTTTTTTTTCTTCTGCTCTGGAAAAAAAAACGTCAGTAATAAATAAATAAATATTTAAGCAATGAGTAATATACTTTTTTTCGAATTTTTACTACTTTTTTTGCAAAAAATGAACTTTGCTCGTTTTCTTATAAAGCTTTTATAAAAATATGTAACTCATAAAAAATATAATATTTCTATCATTCATGACCATCTTTTTTCTCCAAGACAGAAAGAGAAAAAGAGCGCAACAATCTTTCTTTAAAAGCTTCCTTTCTTTTTTTTGAGGATGACCGAGTGACCGACGATGACCTTTTCTCTTTCTCTCTCTCTCTCTCTCTCTGAATGGATGTTACTCTCTTCTTCTTTTTATCTTTTTTTTTAAATATCCGTTTAACGTGTTTTTGTGACGCAATTTTTTTGCGTTAATTTTGTATGCATACTTTTTTCTTCTTCTCTTTTTTCGTTACTCTATTATTCTTTCTGTTCATGATGATAATCATCAGTTTTAAGTTCTCCCAGGACAACAACAAAAAAAAAGAAACATAAAGCTTCTTCACTATTTATTTTATGCACAAAAATGTACTCCCATTTTAAACCCTTTTTTAGCAATTTTAAATTGTTTTTTTAAATAAAATTTTACTCATTTCCTAAAAAGCTTTAAACTTTTTTAAACAAATTATATTTCAAAACCTTAAAGACCAAAAAAGGCATTTATCTTACTCAAAAACAACATTTTTATCCTCCAAAAATCTGTCAAAAATTTATGATTAATTATACATTTTTGTAGCCTCTTAAAGTTTAAAACATTCATTTCTAACATTTCCATTTTTTTGTAACCAAATCCATCTTTGAAAAAAAAATTCAAACAAAAACCAAAAAGCAAATATGAGAGAGATAGAGAAAACCGCAGCTAATTTTGATTCCCTCTTTTTTCAGCGTTTTTTTTGTTCGCTTAAAAATTTTGTGTTCCTTTTTTTCTGCATCTGCTGGCTGCTTCTTTGATGAGATGGCCCCTGCCAAATGCCACCGGGCAAACACATACACACATAAAAATATAAAAAAAGCAGAGTCAGAGTTTTTTTGTTATTCTCGCGCAAAAACACTGCACTCTTTTCTTTTTTTATATTTCCAGCTTGTTTTTATTTTTGCGGCTCTTTTTTATGCTGCTTCTTTTTTGTCCTCAAAAAAATGTTTGTGAATCCAAAAAAATTTTCAAAATCTTTGAGCTTTCAAAAAATTTACATGATTAAGGGCCAAAAATTTACTTTAATTTTTCTCATTTTTTTGCACAGTTTTGTTTCGTTTTTTTGCTGCGGCACCTTTTTTGAACTTGAACGAAACGATTCATTTCAACTCTCTTTTTTGAAGTCTGATAAAAATCTGATATTGAAATTCAAAATAAAAACCTTTGGACTTGTTCGTGGTCTTTTTTTTTCTTTTTTTTTGTTGTTGTTATAAACTAGAATTAATCTTATTGAACTAAAAAATTTTTGTATTGGATTTTTTGCGCAATATTTTTCATCTTTTAAAGGTTTTATTTAATCCGTAAAAAACTGGCGATCTGCCAAATCGATTAAATCCTTTTTTACGGATATTTTGATTTTAAAAATATTTCATTGACCTTTTACGGAGATTCTGCATTCTAAAGTTTCGAGTCTTCCTTTTGTTTTTTTAAAAACGGTTTGCGCGTTTTTTTTCACAATTATTTCTTCGTTTTCTCTCGTAAAAACTTTTAAAGCAAATTCAGTGTTGTTTTATTTTTTAAGATCCAATCTTTTTCCGTTACCAAAAAAACGAACCTTTTCCCTCTCTTTTTTTTTGCTCCAAGTTTTCAATCATTTATGTATTTTTTTGCATTTTTTTCATTGACAAATACGAAAAAACTGTCGGAAAAAAAATAAGTGCAATGTTTTGCCTCATTTTTCACTCGTTTTTTAAAAACGTTTCAAAAAAAGAATGGACCCCAAAAACATTTTATTTTATATTTTTATTGCAGATCGAAGAAAAAGAAAGGGTTAAATCTCCGCCGGTGGCAGAAAACATAAAAATTCTAACACAAGGGTCAAAAACAGAAGAAAACAAAAAACCATTAATTTTTAACTTCAAATTTTTAAATATTATTTTATACAATTATAATTATGCGGGTTAAATTCAAGATTTTGAAATTAAATATTTTATTACTACAATTAAGTGCCATTATAATAATATTTAATAAATCAATATGGGTTAATTCATTAATATCAGCATCAACGTTTGAAAAGGCTTCAGAAGTTGAAATGAATGAAATGATTGAATTGCATAAAGAAGAACTAAGAGCAAAACCACGTGGATGTGCAATGAGAGGGATATGTGGAAAGCATGGACATTTATCACAAAATTGTGCAAATCCAACATATGCTGTACCAACAAATATCTCAGATGCATCAGATTTAATGCAATTATGTCCAAGGCTGTTTACAGATGGTAAGAGTTGTTTTTGATGATTAATTTTTGAAGGAAAATTAATCTACAAAAATGTTAACATGTTTGTTAAATTTTTTTGAACAAATTTTCGTTTCAAAACTTTATTTTTGTCTCATTTCGACTTCTACAGTAACCATCTTTTTAGGACCAATACAGCCGTTATGTTGTGATAAAGAACAACAAGAAATTCTTAAACAACAAATGAATATTGCAAGAGATTTTTTATCAAGATGTCCAAGCTGTTATTCAAATTTTGTACATTTTTGGTGTACTTTTGCATGCTCTGTAAAACAAAAACAATTTGTTATAATTAAAAATGAAAAAACTGATGAACATTCAAGAATTCATAGTAATAAAGGTCAATCATATGCAACAGATGTCGATGTATATATGACAAAAAAATATGCAGAAAAAATTTTTGATTCTTGTAAAGATGTTAAGTAAGAGAAAATAATTACTGTAACAAAATTGTTTAAAAAACTTTGTTATAGATTCTCAAATGGATTTTCATTGGATGCTTTATGTGGTGAATCTCGAAGAACATGCAATTATAAAAAATGGTTTGATTTTATGGGTCGTTATGATGGTCAAGTATGTTTTAAAATGAAATATTTTAATTCCATTAATCCATTTTTAAGCATGTTCCATTCAATATTAATTTTCATTTTACAAATAATGCAAGTGATTTTAAACTTGGAAAACAAAAGATTATTCCATTAGTTGAAAAGACATATGAATGCAATGAAAGCTCTGATCAATCTTCTGAATCATGCAGTTGTAATGATTGTGAAAAAATGTGTAAAAATGATAAAATTTATCCATCAATTGAAGAGAGATCATGGAGTTATGATGATTCAAAAAAATGTAATAAAATTGGTGCAGAATGTCGAATTGCTTCAATGGAATGTATGTCTGGTCTTTCGGTTATGGCAGCTGGAGCATTAGCTGCGGTATTAATGGGTTCAATAGTTGTATATTATTGTATGGGAAGATCAACAGAAATTGATATTGCTGCAGTTACATCAATCTCTGGAACAGCAATTCCAATTTCACCAGGTTGTATTCCACCAACTCCAATTCATGATGAATTTGATCGAAATAAAAATGCAAAAACAAAATCCAAAACAAAATTATCATATCATATTGATGAACTTTTAATTCAATGGAGTCAAAGTTATGGTCGATATGCAATGGATCATACAAAAAAGTTACTTTGTGGTTCATTGCTTGTTGCACTTTTATGTTCGGCTGGTTTATTTAAACTTGAAACTACAACTGATCCCGTTGAACTTTGGTCAAATTCACAATCTCGTCTTCGACAAGAAAAATTATTTTTTGATCAAACTTTCAAGTTTGTTTTAATTCATTCAATGTTTGTTATAATATCCCATATATTTTAGTCCATTTCATCGAATTACACAATTAATTATTTATCCTCGAGATCAAAAATTCCAAGTTTTACCAAATATTACTAAAAATGGGTTTGATGATTATTTTGGTCCAATTTATAATAAAACATTTTTGGAAGAAGTTTTTCGTTTATATCGTGATATTATTGATATGGAAATACCGTATCCAAATATTCGTAAAAAGATTTCATTGAAAGATGTTTGCTTTAAACCATTGTATCCGGATAATAAAAATTGTGCAATTATGTCAATTTTTAATTATTTTCAGGTTTGCGTTTTTAAATTTTTAAAGTTATCAGTTTTTAAAAAAAGCTCTGAAATTAGCAGACAAAATTTCAAATTTGTCACAAAACTTTTAAAAATATTTTCAATTTTTATCTTTTTTTTTAGAATAACATGGATAATCTTAATATTACGGTTGAAGATGAAGAAAATTTTATGACATATGATTATTCAGCACATTTACAACAATGCTTTGGTGGAGCATATACAATGCAAACAGTATTAAATCTGAGCTGCTTTGGAGAATTTGGTGCTCCAATTGAACCATATGTAATTCTTGGTGATTTTAATAAAACTAATGATTATAATTCTGCTCGTGGATTGGTAATCACATTTTTATTGGAAAATCATATTGATAAAGAAATGAATCAAAAAGCATTTGAATGGGAAAAGGGTTTTGTTGAAAAATTAAAGAAACAAAAAAATGAACATTATTATTTTTCATTTATGACTGAAAGATCCATTGAAGTAAGTGATATATTTTTAGGCAACTTTAGATTTTTTATTAACATTTTAATTTGAAAATGTTATTCTTTGTAGGACGAAATTGATAGGGCATCATCAAGTGATAAAGTTACAGTAATTATCAGCTATTTATTCATGTTTATTTATGTTGCATTTGCACTTGGCCAATACAGAGTTAGTGAAAATCAACTTGGTTCTTTATTTGTGAATTCGTAGGTGTTTTTTTTGTTAATTTATTTTTATATATAAATTTCAGAAAATTTACACTTGGAATTGTTGGTGTTATTGTTGTTGCATTATCTGTTACAAGTTCAATCGGAGTATTTGCATTTTATGGAATTCCTGCAACCATGATTATTCTTGAAGTTCAACCATTTTTAATTCTTGCTGTTGGAGTTGATAATATTTTTCTTCTTGTTCAAGCATATCAACGACATTCAGTTATTGATTCACAGCTTTGTTTAAAAGAAAGAATTGCAATGATATGCGGTGAAGTAATTCCATCAATGATGTTATCATCAATTTCTGAATCAACTTGCTTTTTCCTTGGTGCAATAACTGATATGCCAGCAGTAAAAACTTTTTCACTTTATGCTGGACTTGCAATTTTATTTAATTTTTTATTTCAAGCTACTTGTTTTTTGGCACTTTTTATTATTGATGTTCGAAGACAAGAAGCTGGACGTCCAGAATTTTTTTGTTGGTTACGGTATCCAAAGATTGATAATACCTATGAAGAATCATATATGTATCGATTCTTTAAAACATATTATGCTCCCGCATTACTTCGACGTGGAACTCGTTTAATTGTATTTATTGTATTTGCAGCCTGGTTTGCTTCATCTTGTTTAGTAATGAGAAATATTAATCTTGGATTAGATGAAAAAATGGCTGTACCAGAGGATTCATACATGTTAACACATTTTAAAAATATGGAAAGATTTATGTCTGTTGGACCACCAGTTTATTTTGTAATAAATGGAAGACTTTCATATGAATATCGGCGAGTACAAAATCGAATTTGTGGTGGAACTGGTTGTGATAAAGAATCTCTTGGAGCACAAATTGCAAGAGCTGCAAGATTTTCAAATAATTCATATATTGGTCATCCAGCTATGAATTGGGTTGATGTAGGTTTTTTTCAATATGTTTTTCAAAAATATAATCGAAGACAACGACAATAATACTAACATTAAACTAATGAAAAAAATGCAAATATAAATAATTTTTAGGATTATATTGCATGGCTTCAACCATCTGGTTCCCCACCATGTTGTCGATTCTTTAAAGGTAATGGTTCATTTTGTTCTGCAATTCAACCAAAAGATGTTTGCTCTTCTTGTAATGTCACATTTGTTGATGGACGACCAGTCCGAGAAATGTTTTATGATCATTTGGGTCAATTTTTATTGGATAATCCAACAAAAGAATGTACAAAAGGTGGAAAAGCTGCATTTTCAAATGCTGTCGATTATCATACTTCCAAAGGTATTACTGCAACATACTATATGACATATCATACACCACTTAAATCACAAGCTGATTTTATTCGAGCAATGGATAATGCAAGATGGCTAGCAAAAAATATTTCATGTACAATTAATTCTGCATATTCTTTTATTGATCAATTTGATGCACAACCTGATGATCCCGTTACTGTATTTGCTTATAGGTATGTTTTAAGATCAAAATTTACGGTATATATATGTTTTTAGTCCATATTATGTATTCTACGAGCAATATGAATCAATTGTCTGGGCTGCAATTGTGCAATTAATGTTATCATTGGTTGTAATTTTTATTGTCACATTTTTCATTCTTGGTATGGATCCATGGTCTGCAATGATTATTGTTGGAACAATTGCATGCATTCTTATAAATCTTATTGGTTTAATGTATTGGTGGAATATTGATTTTAATGCAATCTCTGTTGTTAATCTTGTTATGGTATGTTTTACAGTATACTTTTAAAACATCCTTTTCAATTGTATTGTTTTTTAGTCTGTTGGAATATCTGTAGAATTTTGTTCACATATTGTTCGAGCATATTCACTTAGTTATAAACGTACAAGAACAGAAAGAACTCATGAAGCTTTAGCAACAATTGGATGTTCGGTTTTAAGTGGAATTACATTTACTAAATTTGGTGGCGTAATTGTTCTTGCATTTGCGCATACACAAATTTTTCAAGTTTTTTATTTTCGAATGTTTTTTGGTATTGTTATTATTGGTGGCTTACATGGACTTGTATTTCTTCCAGTTGTTCTTTCGATCATTGGTAAGTACAATAAATACAGTATCACAAAAAGAATTTATTTATTTTTATAGGACCACCACTTAATAATCGAAAAATGCGTGAAATTCTTATTTCTGAGGGATATTATCACGCAAATACAACTAAAACTGCAGCATCTGAAAGTCGACATGTTACTTCAACGTTCTTGGAACCCAATAAAGATCTCTCTGTACATCAAAAACTTTTTTCATCAGTGTCAAATGATGAGCTATAATAAATTCCATTTATCTTATCTCTTACATATAATTATCATTTTTGTTCGAGTAACGGGTACTCACATTCTTATGCATTTTCTCTTAATCTTTTTTTTTATTTTAATTATTATTAAAATTCTTCTTAACGTTTATTGTCTTTTTATTCTTAATATCAATTTAATGATCTTTCTTCAATGCGAGTACATCCGAATTTGTGATAATCTTAAAGGAATATATTTTTCTTTTAAAAAACTGTTAAATTTTAAAATAATTTGCTTTTTTTGTAATAAAAAAAATAAAACTGAAACAATTTTTAATCTTAATAAAAAATGATGAACATGAAGCTACAAAGAAGAAAATCTTGAAAATATTTAATTAGAAAGCTCAAAGCTTTGAATGCATTTAAATAAATAATATCAAGCACAATTGCGTGACTGTCATGGTCGAGAAGCAGCTATCAACTGTATGAAAAATATTCTATACCGTTGATCGACTAAATCTTTCTTACAATACTTTCCAGCATAAATTTTTGCTAGCTATTTTTAAAACGAAAAACAAGTTTTTAGACTTAAATGGAATGAAAAATTTTTTTCAAGTAATAATTATTCATGCTTAAAATAATAAAACATAATAATCAAACAAAGCACATATGTAAGAGTTATAAAAAAGTATTATGTTGTTAAAATTTTTAACTAAAAAATGTAAATTTTTGTTGCTGACAAAAAAGGGGCTCTTTGCCAAAAAATAACTAGTATGAAATGCATTTTCAAAATGTGAAAAAGAAAGAGAATTTTTTTCCTCTTTCAAATGCTTTGAATCAAAGGACGACTTGACCAATGAAATAAAGCCACGCCTTTGTGCTGACGCTGCAAAAAACGTAGAGAGTTTTTTGTGTTTGTTTAACAAAATTTTTTTTACTTTTCTCGTCTTCGAAAGGGTCACTTTATTGTAGAATAATTTAGAAAGTCTAGTTCCGTCTTAAGCTTTAGCGAGAATGCGGTCCGTTTTCCTTTTTCTCGGTAAGTTTTTATTTAAAGTTTTTTACCTCAAAAATTGATGAGTTGGCAATATAAAATTTTATTTTTATTTACAGGTATATTTTGTATCGGTGCTTCAGCACTTTATTCAAATGATGATGTTGTTGAATTAACAGCAAGTAATTTTAAGAAGCAAGTTCTTGATAGTGATTCAGTATGGATTGTTGAATTTTATGCTCCATGGTGTGGACATTGCAAAAGTTTAGGTATGTTATTTATTTTGTTATAGCTGTAATAACTTTATAAAATTTTAGTTCCTGAATACAAAAAAGCAGCAAAAGCTTTAAAAGGTATTGCAAAAGTTGGTGCAGTTGATATGACTCAACATCAATCTGTTGGTTCACCATATAATGTACAAGGTTTTCCAACTATTAAAGTTTTTGGTGGTGATAAAAATAAGCCAACTGATTTTAATGGTGCTCGAACTGCTGATGCTCTTGTTCATAGTGTTATTGCTGCACTTCAAGAAACTGCAAATGCTCGTTTGAAAGGAAAGAAATCCGGTGGTGGAAGTTCTTCTTCATCTTCTGGAAGTGGAGGAAAACGTGGAAGCGGAAATGATGTCGTTGAATTAACTGACTCAAACTTTGAAGAAATGGTCCTTAAAAGTAAAGACTTATGGCTTGTTGAATTTTTCGCTCCATGGTGTGGACATTGTAAATCATTGGTAAGAAAAAAAACCAGGGAAGCTTTGTATTATATTTATTGCATTCCTGTTTTAGGAACCCCATTGGAAGGCTGCTGCTTCAGAGCTTAAAGGAAAAGTTCGTCTTGGCGCTCTTGATGCAACTGTACATACTGTTACTGCTGGTAAATTTAATATTCGTGGATTCCCTACAATCAAATTCTTCGGTGCTGGTGAAAAAACTGTTAATGATGCAGCAGAATATGACGGCGGACGTACAACGTACGTTTTAAAAAGATATTACAGTTCAAGTGGTTTATAAACATTTTTTAGAAGCGATATTGTCACTTGGGCCAATGCAAAAGCAGCTGAAAATTTACCTCCTCCAGAACTTAAACAAGCAATTTCTCAAGAATCATTTGATGAAGCATGTAAAGATAAACAACTTTGTATTATTGCTGTTCTTCCACATATTCTTGATTGTCAATCAAAATGTCGAAATACTTATATTAAAACTCTTCAAAGTTTAGCAGATAAATTCAAAAAGAATGTTTGGGGATGGGTTTGGACTGAAGCTGGACAACAAGGTTAATTTTTTCTTTTACAACTATAAAATAAGTACAATACCCGTCGATACTTTGATTCCAGCGCATGCGCTTTTATGTGCGCTCTTCTCGCGAAAAGATTTGCGACTGAAAAAAATTCTCCCACGAAAATCGCATGCGCTTGGAATCAAAGTATCGCCGCACATTGTATTAATATTTTTTCAGCTGCAATGGAAGAAGCATTTGGTATTGGTGGTTTTGGCTATCCTGCAATGGTTGCTGTTAATAGTAGAAAATTAAAATACAGTACCATGACTGGTTCATTTGGAAAAGATGGAATTAGTGAATTTCTTCGTGATCTTAGTTATGGAAAAGGAAAAACTTCATCTATTCGTGGTACAGAATTTCCAAAACTTGAAACTGTTGAAGCATGGGATGGTAAAGATGGTGTTTTACCACAAACAGATGACATTGATCTTTCTGATGTTGAACTTGATGATTTGGACAAGACAGAATTATAAAAGAAAAATTGTGCATTTTAGTGCCTTGTTGTTGTAATAATTTATTTTATATTTGTTTTTCATTCTTTTTTTTAAATGTTGTTACAAATAGGGTTTTTAAAGGGAAACAAGTGAAATTTTTTTTGAAAGCAGAAACAAAATTTTAAAATAAGGTTATTTACGCTTTAAAACGATTTAAAAGTGTCAAAAAGTTCTTATCCCTTACAAACCCTAAGTATGAATATACGGTTAAATTTTATGCAGGGTCGCATATTGTAAATTTCTCCTGTCGAAGTTTTTTACAATTTGCGGCCCTGTTTGTGTGTGGTGTGTTATATTATTATTATTAAATAAATTTTTTTTATTATTAAAGTAAGGAATTGCACATTCAAATATGTAGTGTCTTGAATTTTGAAAAAATTATTTATATGAAAACCCTTTTATGTTTTTACTATAAAACAGCTTTAAAAAAATTAAAATCACAACTCGATCAACTTTCTATGAAAACAAATTCACATGCAGTTGTCCAATTGATGCTATGCGCCAACGATGCAAGCATGTTCTACTAATTCAAGTAGTATAGAAATTATAGGTAATAAAAAAGTTTTTACCATCCAAAATGAGGTTTTAGGATTATTAAAAAAATAAAATTTAAATAAAAACTATTGAAAATATTTTTACCTACTTTCGGAATCAAAACCAAAAAATTTTTCAGTTTTTTGGTTTAAAATTTTATATAATTTTGTCTCTTGCAAAAATAAATTGCCTTTTTCTTTTGTTGCCTAAAAATTGTGCTTACAATTGTAATTAATTGTTTTTGCGCTTTCATTTGTGTTAAAGGAGGCAACATATTTTCCATTTTAATTTCCCAGATATTAAAGCATAAAATGGTTAAAAGGAAATGTACGGTAGTACTTTAGTTATTCTTTTTTTTTTAATTTAAAAATATTACTGTTTAACAGTGCTTTGACTTGGCCATTTTCATCCCCTTCCCCCCTCATGTTCTGAAGTTTCCCCCTTCCCCTCCCCCGAACCCCGGGGGAGGGGAAAAAGGGCCCCCGGGGGACAAAAGGGGGCGTCGGCGCCTTTGATGTTTCAAAATATCCCCCTTTCCCCGCCGTTTTTAAAATTTCCCCCTTTCCCTTCCCCCGAACCCCGAGGAAGGGGAAAAAGGGGACCCCCGGGGCGGGGGAGTCATAGCACTGCTATTTAAATGGTTTTTAAAACGGGAAATAAAATATGTGTGTTTGATTTTTTCAAAAATTTGGATGTAGTATATCTATAATTTTATAAAAAAAAAAATTGATAACAATGAAAAAGTTTTTTTTGACCAAAATCATGAAATGTGAAACTTTTTTGCACATTTAAAAAGAAATGATACATCTTTATTTAAAGTTATAAAATGTCAGTAAAAAATATAATTGGGAAACGATGTTAAGGGATTTGCTTTATTTTATAATTTTTTAATTATTTTATCTGTTTTTTAGTTTCGTTTCTTTTAGAGAATTTTTCTTTTATTAAAAAAAATTAATCACGTGAGCATTAAACAAAAAATAAATTACAAAAGAAAACTACCACAAAAATTTTAAGAAACTTTTGAAATAAATGCAGGGGAATTGTCAATCTTTAAATGTTCATCCATATAAGGATGATGATTAAGGGGTGAATGTTCATTGCTTGAATGAATCTAAAAAAAACATAAAAATTTGAAATATATGTTTTATGTAAGCAACAAAAATATAACTTACAAGTCAATTTTGACCACTATTTGAACGTTTTTGTTTTCCATTGCGGCGTTTCAAAACAAGAAATATTAAAATTCCAATAATAGTTAAAAGAGTAAGTCCAATCATCATATTTCGTAAATCTCTGATATAATCAACCATTCGATGCAAATCATCTGTTACCTATAAATCTGATGATTTGCATCATTTGATCAAAAATTAGTTAATCACAAAAAAAAACAAACCCGCATCATTTTTGGAACACCTTCCTGAAAGAGATTATTAAAATTTGGCATTGTTTCTGCAGTATCTGACAAAAGAGTAGGTTCTGGTGGTGGATTTGAATATTTATGTTATCACGGTTTCAATGAATTGTTAAACAAGAAATTGAAGTATCTTAAAAAAGTTTTTGCATAAAAAGTTAAAACGTTGATATCTGCAATCTACAACTTCCGATTACTCTATTTATTATTTATCCGTGTTATGGATAGGGTTGCCGTCCCCCCTCGTTTCCCCGTTTTCCCCGTTCCCGAAAGATTTTTGATTTTCGGGGATCCCCGTCTCCCCGTCCCCGAAAGATTTTCATCCCGAAAAAGTTAAAGTTTCGATAATAAAGGAAAAATCACTAAAAAGTTTTCCAATTAGCGCTCCCCTAATGATTACTGTACATAATAAACGACTTTTACCACTTTTGAATCTTTAAATTTGAATTTTTTTCCTCTCCCCGTCTCCGTCCCCGAATTTTTTCTCTCCCCGTCCCCGAAGAATTTTTATATTTCGGGGACGTCCCCGTTTCCCCGTCCCCGAAAATTTTTGCATTTCGGGGACGTCCCCGTCCCCGGATTTTTAGATTTACGAGGGGGGACGGCAACCCTAGTTATGCAAAAGCCTTTAAGGAATTTAAAAACCTAATACTTTAATTTTTTTAAATAAAACTAAAATTAAAAATTTACCAAGTTTTTAAGTTTCGCTAGACAATTTTCAAATAGTAAATAGAAGTAATCAAAAGTAATAAATTTCGAAAATCAATTATTTAGAGATATATTAAGGTTTTTTATTAAAGAGAGGGGGTCATTTTGATTTATTTTTTATTTTAGTGTTTTTTTGGAATAGGACGCAAAAGTACAAAAGAAAAAGGCCCTGATTGTCAGGTACATGCCATTTCAAAAAAATTGTTAAAAATGAAAATCATCCGCTCCCTTCAAGGGCCCAAAAAAATCGGTGCACAAAATCGGCATTAACAAACATTTTTCATGTCTTCTTCTTTTGATTACTCAATGGGCGGAGTCAATCGAAACTGTTAGCAAGAAGAGATCAAAAATGAATCGATATTACCTACAAATTTGTAAACAAGTATGAGCTATTCACTTTTTACATGTACGAAAGACAGAATAAAATTATGCAACACGCGATTATTCATCAATTTTCACAGATCAGGCAACAACAAATTAAATAAAAAGGAATCACTTTTTTTAAATTAAGGATTCTTTAAAAAAAGAATTTTCACGAAAAATCTTTTTTTTCAATGAATTTTAAAAATGGATTCAGGAATATGCAACGTTTCTTCAAAGTTGTGCAATAAACATAATTTTGGTATCAAAAAATGCAGAACCTTAATAATAATACGAATTGGTGAAAAAAGTAATAGTTGTAAATCTGATAAAAAAATTTCGATAAATAAATAATGAAAATACCGTAATTTTTTCGTCCGAAATTTTTGTCCTTTGCGTACGCGACTTGGTATAGGATGTATCAGATGCAGAATTTTTTTCTAATTTTAATAGTATAAAACAAAACCAACGGAAATCAGTATCAAAAAAGTTATAGGGAAAAAACAAAAAACACATTTTGCTTGTGAACGTATCTAAATCATAGACTATGTGTTTCTTTTTTTGCTGTTGCTCTTTTTTGCAACACTAAAAATTGTTTTATTTTTCTCACTTTTGTTTTTGAGATAAAATTGATTGTTTTTCTTATTTAAACTAAACATTAAAAGTCTTCCAATTATGGAATCTTAAACATCTCGTTCAGTAACACTTTTTGATGGAGCATTTACGGGGTAAATATATGCTAAATGCTGGAGCTCCAGGACCACATATTTTAAAAAAGGTTGCAACAATGATGAAAAATGCCACAAAAATTTCAATGGAAAAAACATTAAATTTTAATGCTGAACTTTTACAATATGGAACACCCGATGGTCCCCCAGAATTTTTGGATGCTTTAAGTTCATTTTTAAGTGAAGAATATCGTGATCGGTAATTTGTTTTTTATCCTTTTTTTTTATCTTCTATTATTTTTTTAGTGATAATTTGGTGTTATCAGCTGGAGCAACATCAGGATTTATATATTTATTATCACAAATATTTCCAAATAAAACAATAATTTGGGCAGAACAATTGAGTTATTTTCTTGCAATTTCAATGCTTAAAAATTCACTTTCGTTTCCAATTCGAGATATTAAAATTGTAAGTGATGGAATTGATTTGGAAGATTTAGAGATTAAATGGAATTCAACATATTCCATAAAAGAATGTGAAGAAGCAAAAAAGAATCTAAAATTTCTTGGTGCACTTTATTTAGTTCCAGGCAATGCAACAAAATATGCCTGAACCTTATACATATGATGGAAGTAGTAATATGCCTCGAAGACCTGATTATGAAGAAATGGTAAGAATATACAATGGACAAAAAAATATGGCACCATATAAGGGATCATTGTAAGCATTTTGATTTTCATATTTTAGATATTTATAGGATAAACATTTTTTAGAAGAGATCTTTAAATTGGAATGGAATATTCGAAACTCGGCTTAAATCAATTGCAATATAAAATAGCTAATTCAAATTCTGCACCTGTACAACAACCACTTCAAATACCACATCATCATCCATTACATGGAAAAAATAATGGATCACTTTTTCGTTTAAATAATACACCTGTAATAAGAGAAGTTGTGCATGATAAATCTGTTACTGTAATTGATGAAGTTTGTTTTTTTCAATTTTTTGATTCTTACATTTTTAAAATTGCATTTTAGATATTGAATTACCAACTACAGATGGTAGAACGGGAAAGCTTTTTAAAGGTGAACAAGTGTTAGTGATAAAAATGTCAAATACAACTTTTTTAAAAAGAACAACTGGTCTGAAATTTTAAATTCAACATTTTCAAAATATCATTATCTTCGTGCTAATGTTGTTGCAAATAATATTATTGATAATAGTGTTACTTAACTCGATGAAATACCAGCTTTTTTATTTTCATAAATCTTTCTTGCTATTTATTATTTATTAATCATGCATTTTTGTTGAATAAATGATTTAGATTTTTTTATTGTTTTTTTACAATATTTGCTTTTTTTGCAGCAATGTTATCTATTAATTTTTAAGGGTTTTTTAAAACAGCTATTTTGGTTCACAAAAGTGTTCCTGTTTTCTCTAATCCGTTCAAATGCGATATCTCAAGCTTTTCCTAATTCATATTATCTTCTAATCAACAAACGATTTTTTAGGGTAATGACATCACCACCACCAATAAAACGACAAAAAACAATGCGTCGTTTTTTATTTGTTTTTAATCAAACTCATCCAAATTTTCGTTTTGCTGAATTCAGAGCTGTTTGTGATCTCTTTCAAATTCCATTTGATGAAAAACAACTTCTGACAAATGTAAGTATTTATTTATACCATTATATCACATACAAATATACATATATATCAATTCAATATTTACATCATTAAATAGCAAGCATAAGAATTAAGCTTTGACAGGAGCAGTTGTTTTAACAAATTGACCACCAGGAGTTTGAAAAATTTCAACTAATGGATGATGACTTTTATTATTTTCATCTTGTGTTAGATTTTCATAATCTCCATCTTCTTCATTCTATAAAAAAATACATATAAATATAAAAAAAGTGTAATAATAAAAATCTTTCACTTACGGTAACCTTTGAACCAGGAGTTTTTGCAATAATAAGCTTTTCGACCTTTTCGTTTGAAGTTGTTGCCGTTGAAGTTTTGACATTTGATAGTGCTGTTGAAGATGAAGGTAATGGACCAGATGGTTGAGTACTTTTTGTTTTTGTTTTAGTTGCTGTTGAAAATTTTGATGCTGCTTCTTTTGCAGCAGCTTCTTTTTCTTTTGAAGGTGATTGTCTATTTGAACATTTAAATAAAGTTAAAGTTGTTACAGCAAATAATAAAATGTTTGAAGCCAGAAATACAAAAAGGAGCATTCTTTCAAATAATTAATTTTTGTGAATGAAATTTAAAAAATTTTCTGTCAACACTTTTTTCAATGGAATAAATTTTTTTAGGAACATTTGCATATTTTTGAATACAAAAATGAAGATGATGTGAAAAAAATTTTAAGTAGAGCTACACTTCTCAGAGCTGTATATGAATTATTTTTTGAAGCATCAGATTTGGAGGAAATGGAAACAAAAATGCGTGAAAATTCTAAAGTTTTTGAGGTAATTTTTTATTCAAAAATCGCTGATTGTTTCTGTCGTCTGATTTTTTTTGACACTAAATAAAATTTTAGGTATACAATAACGAAGCAGAAACATGGAAATTTCAAATTCGACCGCAAGGCAAACGTCCAGATTCTGATAGAATTACAGAACTTCGTGAAGTATGTCTCTTTATTTTTAAACAACATTATTATTGTTATTTTAGCGTTTTACACCACTTTTGAAAAATGATCGTGCTCCTGTTTCTCTTGAAAATGCAAAACATGAATTTACACTTATTGAAGATTTTCTTACTATTCCAGCAGAAAATAGAAAAGTATATTTTGGAAGAAAAATTGGTGATGGACAATATTTGCTTAAAAGTCGTTACAATTTAAAAGATCGAAAATATATAGGAAATTCAACAATGGATCCTGAACTTGCTTTTATTCGTAAGTTTTTATTCTAATCAATTTGAATTTTTAGTTTCATTTTTTTAGAAGCAAATCTCATACATGCTCAACCAAATTCTATTATTCTTGATCCCTTTTCTGGAACAGGTAGTTAAATTTATTTTATAAGCATTTATCAAAAAAAGTAGAGAATCATATTTCAATAAAAAAAAATTGCACATAAAAAAAGAAGCAATAAATAAATCATTAATTTACGGTAGAATTTCTTACTTGAGGATCTTTTCCATCAGCTTTACCCATTTCTTTTGGAGCTTTAAAATTCTTTTTATCTTTTGGAGGATCAGCAGGCTTTTTATCATCTTTAGCAAAAAGTTCATCTATGTTTAGACCAGCAAGAGTTTGATACTAAAAAAATGATATTATACAAACAGTGTTGTGCTTTAGGATTTGAAATGACTCCGGCTGTGACTCCGGCTCCAGAGTCACTGGAGTCGAATCCGGAGTCATTTTTTTAAGGTTGAAAAAAAATTTCAAAAATTTTTTATGAGAAATTTAGAAGCCGAGACACATTTTAAGTGTTTGTTTTAACATAGCAATGTTAGAATAGCTCGATACTTATTACGTTAAATAACAAAATTAGAAAAAAAATTTTGTTATTTAACGTAGCACTTTTCACGCCTAACAAAATCCTGCTGTAACAGTTTTTGTAAAAATAAATAAATTCGTAAAAAATGCTAGTTTTCAACAATAAAATAATTTTCAAGGTTTTTTTACAAATTTTAATGTTTTTTTCAGGTGGACTTTTAATATCTGCAGCACATTTTGGTTCTACAGTAATTGGAACAGAAATAAATTATATGGTTGCAAGAGGTGAAGGAAAATCCGCACGACAAGGGGAAAAATTTCTTACAAAAGAACAAAATGTTGCATCAAATTTTATACAATATAATTTACAAAGATATTTTGGTGATATTGTTATTGGTGATGCAAGTCGACATGGACTTTGGAGAGAAAGTGCTCGATTTGATGCAATTATTGCTGATCGTAAGTTTTTTAAACATTAATAAATTTATTAAAAAGCGTTTTTTTAGCTCCATATGGAATTCGTGAAAAGGGCAGAATAGTTGGAAATAAAGTTCGAAAAGAACATTGGACTCTTCCATCTTCTGCACAGTATGTTTGTTAATTTTAACTTTTGAAAAAAAATAGCTTTTTTATTTTAGTGATAGTCATTATCCTGAAAAGACTATTTACAATCTTAATAAAGTTTTTTTGGATTTATTAAATCTTTCTGCTGCTCGTTTGGCTATTGGTGGAAGAGTTGCTTTTTGGTTTCCGGTTCTTAAATCAACGTAAGTCTATTTTTTATATTTAAAGCTTTATTTTATTTACAATTTAATATTACGGACTTTGGCTCATTTACAAAAGCATACGGTAGTTTTTTTAAAAAAAAAGTTGGATTTTTTTATTTACAACAAATTTTATTTTTTTGTCCTGGAAGTTTATCAAAATTTGTTGTACTTTCAACACATTTAAATCCATCTGGGCATTGATCATTTGATTCACAAACAATTCCACCATTTTTTCCAACTGATAAAATTTGCATTCCAGAAGGGCATGCTATAAAATGGAGGGCTTTAAATTAGGGCATAGGGGAATAGAAACAAACTTGGAAGAGTTGCACCATTTTTTGGTTTACAACAAATTCGAGAATTTGTTGCAACACTAAAAATACAATCCGCTGTTGCTTCACCACAATCTTCAGCAACTTTACAATCTTTTCCTGGAATTATTTCGCTCCAAGCATGATAGCATTCAGGTACTAAAATATTTTTTTGGAATAGTAGTGGTATACTGTAACTCAATAATAATAATATTACCTGCTTGAATAATGTTAAAAACAGCAAAGAAATAAGCCAAATTTAAAGCCGAATTCATTTTTTCTGTCCGTAATAAAAAAAAGTTGACCGCAAATTTGAGAGCTTCCTAAAAGAACCTTTACATTAGTATTAAAAAATGAAAAAAGAGAAATCTAAAAACAGTGTTGTTGCAACTCCGACTCCGGAGTCGGAGTCACTGCGGTGAAGTGACTCCGTTCAGATTTTTCAATTTCACAGGGAGTACGTTAAGAAAAAGAAATTTTTAAATTTAAAATTTATAAAAAGAATTTTTAACATCTATTTTAGTACAAATAATGCTCAACTTAAGCTAAATTTGGCTTTAAAATTATCAAAAAAAACCAAAGATTTTAAAAACGGAAAAAATGTAAAAAATTTAAATTTTAACATTTTCGTCTTTTTATGCCATTAAATTAAAGGTTTAAACATTTAATGTCTTAGATAACACATAATTGCCTTTAAAAAAGCGTTTTTAAAGGCAATTGTCATAAAGGCAGGGAGTCATTTCAAATCTGAAAGCACAACACTGTCTAAAAATGTCATACTTTTTTTAGCCAAACATTTTCTTTTTATACTTAAAGATTATTTTTGGCATCTTTTTGTTTGTAGAAATTCTTTGTTTTGTACGTTGCTTCAGGAACGGAACTGTTTTTTTTATTTAAACATCTTTCTATTTCCGTCTTTGAACAATGTTAAAATCGGGTGCAGAAAAAAATAAGGATTGTCTCTGAGCTTTTTATGTTTACATTTATTGCTTTTACAAGAAATTTTTTTGAGCTGATCAAATTGGAACAAGAAAAATTTTTGTTTAATTTGATTAGCTGAAACCTGAGGCTTTTGTAAATCGATTTGTTTCAAAATTTTATTAAATCCATTGTTTTTCAGATATTGCGAAGATGTTCTTCCTCGTCATGATGCGCTTGAAATGCTTGCAAATTGTGAACAATCATTGACAAATAAAGGCTCAAGGTAAGAAAAAAAGAAGACAACAAAGGAACAGACTTAAATGAATTAAATTTTTTAGACGCCTTTTGCTTTATAAGAAACTTCGTGAACCTCGAAATGATGAAATTGCATTTGTTAAATCCGATTGCTATGAAAATCAATCATATCGTGATGGCATTTTTAAAAATCCAGCAAAAGCAAATGTTCGTGGTTCATAAGGTGATGGTAGAATTGAATAATAATAATTTTGTTGGTTTTTGAAATAATTTTTGTTGTTGATTTTTTCGTTGTTGCTTTTTTATAGAATTAATTTGAAAAATAAAAAATGTGTTTAAAACCGATTATAACAAAAAATGTGATTAAAAAATAGCAATGTGCATCGTTTTTTCAAAGATTGTCTAGAAATATAAGTTTGGTACCAAAAAATGCAGGAGATTTGTATGAATAAAAATCGATGAAAAAATTTAATAGTTGTAAGTACGATAAAAAAGATAAGTGACAAAAAGGAATGAAAATACCGTAATTTTTTCAGTCAAAATTTTGACCACCTCGGACAACCTATTGGGGATTATGCCTATCAGACGCAGAATTTTTTTCTGAATCCAATAAAATAAATTAAAAAAGCGCGAACATGCGCGGTCATTGCATTTCGAGAGAAAAACGTAAATTCGCGTTTTGTCTGTGCACATTGCTATTAAAAAATAATGCAAAAACAATGGACACTTTTCTCAATAAAATTTTTTGGAACATTTTTTTGTTTCCAATAATTTTTCTTTTTTTGCTGTTGCTCTTTTTTGCAACACTAAAAATTGTTTTATTTTTCTCACTTTTGTTTTTGAGATAAAATTGATTGTTTTTCTTATTTAAACTAAACATTAAAAGTCTTCCAATTATGGAATCTAGTTACGTATATTGTTAGTTCCCCTTCTTTTTATTGTTCGTCTCTCGTTCATTTTCTCTTGCATTGTTTAAGCTTGGCATTATGTTACTTAATGTCTCCCCTAATTTGGTATAAAAGGATCGCTTGATCACTTTTTCGTGTTCATTCTGGTCGCCTTTTTCTATTGCTCTTGTGTTTATTAGCTGTATGTGAATTATGTTATCTAATAAAGCCGTCTTGATTATCTAATTATCCAACTCCCATCATTCACTTCGTAGCCAGCACCTTAATATGGAGGGCTCCTTACCCGTCGTTATCCTCTGCTGTTTGGTATTGCACGATCAACGATTGAATCAAGCTGGATTCCTATATTTCTCTTCATTTGTCTGCGACGAATCATCTTATGGATGTTAAGTAAGAAATGGATGGAGCGAAGATGCTTGTGGATGCAGACGCAGCATGGAATGGTTGGTCTTTGGTCTTTGGATGTTCAATGCGTGGTTTATATGGATGTGCACCAGAATCACCATCAAGGCGCGGCGGATATGTTTTATGGGATGATCAAGTTGATGGGAAAAGCAATAATGGAATGCTCGTATTTCTTTGGATATATGCTGAAAGCTGAAGTCTCTCTTGGACGGTAATATGTGAGTTTCACTTGTTTACTGTTGCACATCATTGGATGATGCTGAATATATGTATTTGTTTGGTTGCGGGTAATCCACAAACCCAGGATGGATTCTTTTATCGATGGATTGATGTTGCTGGTGTATCAAGAGCTTGGATTGCTCGTAGATATTGTTTTGGGTGTATCAATAGTGATGGCTATTAGATATTTTATGGTTGGGTTGCCAGTTATCCCTTAAAACTTGGAGGATGGGGTTGCTAGTTATCCCTTAAAACTTGGAGGATTATTATTATTCACTGGGTCGTGGAGTCGATGCCGTTAATGGTGAAAATAATGTTGGCTTATTGTGATTATGGAATATTTTTGGTGGATGATCTGGATTACCGTAGTCCGGCTGCTCATCTTATTTTATGGATGTCCTTTTAATGGTAGCAGTATACTGTCACGATGTCTCGTCGGTTGATTTGGATGTTCTGAAGTTGATAATATGGTCATGATACAATATGTTCGTGGTTTCGAAGCTGTTGCACATCAATGAAGATAAAGAATGCTCGTGTAAACAAATGCTCTTGTTGCTCGTGTATGGAATGCTCGTGTAAAGATATCTCTTGGAAGAAATGCTCGTGGAAAGAAATCTCAATAATGGGGACATTATTTCATCGGGGGTGGGGCAAGTTACGTATATTGTTAGTTCCCCTTCTTTTTATTGTTCGTCTCTCGTTCATTTTCTCTTGCATTGTTTAAGCTTGGCATTATGTTACTTAATGTCTCCCCTAATTTGGTATAAAAGGATCGCTTGATCACTTTTTCGTGTTCATTCTGGTCGCCTTTTTCTATTGCTCTTGTGTTTATTAGCTGTATGTGAATTATGTTATCTAATAAAGCCGTCTTGATTATCTAATTATCCAACTCCCATCATTCACTTCGTAGCCAGCACCTTAATAATCTTAAACATCTCGTTCAGTAACACTTTTTGATGGAGCATTTACGGGGTAAATATATGCTAAATGCTGGAGCTCCAGGACCACATATTTTAAAAAAGGTTGCAACAATGATGAAAAATGCCACAAAAATTTCAATGGAAAAAACATTAAATTTTAATGCTGAACTTTTACAATATGGAACACCCGATGGTCCCCCAGAATTTTTGGATGCTTTAAGTTCATTTTTAAGTGAAGAATATCGTGATCGGTAATTTGTTTTTTATCCTTTTTTTTTTATCTTCTATTATTTTTTTAGTGATAATTTGGTGTTATCAGCTGGAGCAACATCAGGATTTATATATTTATTATCACAAATATTTCCAAATAAAACAATAATTTGGGCAGAACAATTGAGTTATTTTCTTGCAATTTCAATGCTTAAAAATTCACTTTCGTTTCCAATTCGAGATATTAAAATTGTAAGTGATGGAATTGATTTGGAAGATTTAGAGATTAAATGGAATTCAACATATTCCATAAAAGAATGTGAAGAAGCAAAAAAGAATCTAAAATTTCTTGGTGCACTTTATTTAGTTCCAAATTATCATAATCCCACTGGAACCGAACTCTCTCCCGAAAAATGTGAAAAAATTATAAAACTTACAAGAAAATATTCAATTTTAGTATTTTGTGATGATGTTTATAATATTTTACATTATAATGATAAAGTGAATCGAAGGCTTTTTGCATATGATAATCCAAAAGATGAAGATTACGGAATTGGACATGTAATAAGTAATGGAACATTTTCAAAGTTACTTTCTCCTGGACTTCGAATTGGTTGGATTGAAATGCCTTTAAAGCTTCAAAAATAATATTGGTCTGAAAGGTTTGAATAAAATACAACTTTAAAGGGAGCGGAAGGTTTGATATATTTTTTATTTTAACATTTTTTGAAATGATATAAACCTGAAGATCAAGCAAAAAACAATAGAAAAATTCCCTGATCAAAAAATAGGTTCATGCCATTTTGAAAAAAGATAATGAAAAATGTATCAGTGATTTCGCTCCCTTTAAAAAAATAATAAAAAGTTTTTTTAAAGTTGGATAATGAGACCTGGTGGGTTTGTAAATACTTATACTGCTGGCGTAATTACAGAATTGCTTAAAGATGGCCAAGTTTCAAATTTAGTTAAAGAAATTCGAGTTGAAAATAAAGCAAAAATGGAAGCACTTTTAATGATTTTAACGGATGAACTTCCAAAAGAATGTCAAACCTTGCATAAACCTACAGTAAGAAAAAGTGTCTTTAAAAGAATTAAATATTATTTTAAATTTTAGAGAGGATATTTTGTTTATATTAAATTACCAAATAATTTAATTTCAACAAATGTAATTGCAGTACTTCGAGATCAGCATGAGCTTTTAGTTCTTGACGGACAAAGGTTTTTAAAGAATTTTAATATTTTAATAACAACAGTAATTTTTTATAGTTTTTGGTCGGGTGATTCAAATGGTGATTCTCAAAAAGCTCTGGCAAATGGAATTCGATTGGCAGTTGCATATCCACTTTTGGATGAAATTATCAAAGCATTACATATTTTTTGTTCAACAATTAAGGAACTTCTTCATTCAAAATAAATAAAAAATTTTTCAAATGTGGTTATCGAAAACATTGTTTTGGAACACATTTATTTTGTAATTTTTTTGAAACTTATTTTTGTATGTATAAATTTGATTCGTGTAATGATCAAAGTTTTGTGAAACACAAACCCATATTGCCGAAAGCGAAATCTCGAAATTAATGATGAAATAACTATTTCAACCCCAAAACAAAATGCCGAGAAACCGAAATATTTTTTATCGGAAATCAAAATACCCTACCTTCAAAATAATTTTCGTGTCCAAAATCGAAATATTGAAATTATTTTCTAATCCTTTAAAAATACTGAAATTCCAATTTTATAGTTCGTGGGTTCGTTGTTATGAAGGGTCTGTGTGATTTTTGAAAATTCAATCGGAAACAAAAGCAGATTTTTTCATCAAAATAATTTTAAAAAGTTATTTTTTCACGGAAGAAATAAAATTAAATTTGCTCTTTAAAAAAATGGAGAAATCATGAAAGAAATAGGATCCCGATCTTTTTGTAAAAAACAAATAATTTAATCTTCCTTAAAATTTTCATTAAAAAAATTTGAACATTTTTGATTTTTGATCTCCTTTGAAATTTTGCAATTTTCAAAAAAGTAATACTATGCAATTTTTATGTATCGTACGGATTTCCTTTTTTATCCCCCTCTGGTTGCCCATGTGTGTCATTTTCGTAATTAATTTCTTGCATTTCATGTTTGTAAACAAAGAACTTGTTAAAATTTAGGTGTTTTATTACCCCAGTAATCCGAATAAAAATGATAAAAACAAAAACCACAGGTAAATATTGAACTGAATTGAATTAAATTATTTTGTATCTTTCTTTGTTTTTATTATTTTCATTTCAGCCAGCTATCAACCTTTAACCTTATAAATTTCAAAAAATTTTCTACATTTTTTTAAAAAAAATAAACAGTTTTTTATGATTCATAGTCTAAATGAATTACTTATCACTTTTTTCTATTGTAAAAAACTGTGTTTTTTTCGGGTTCTTAAAAAATGCAAAAAAGAACAGACTAACATTTTTTGTTGTTGCAAAAAAGTATTAAAAGACTTGCAACAACAAACAAATTTGTTGCAAGTCTTTTAATACTTTTTTGCAACAAATGAATGTCGTTTGGATGGCGGGCACTTATTTCCAATCCCCTACCCCTTTTTTCATTTAAAATTTTTGAAATTTGCATTATTTTTTTTTGCTTCAACTATTATTCAAATTTTTTTTTTACCATGAAACTTTTTTTGGATTTTCAAAAACATATTAGGGGGTCGGGGATTGGAAACAAGTCCGCTAAGGCGCACTTGTTTCGAATCCCCGACTCTTTGTTTTTTTCTTTTCAAAAATTTGAATATTTTTGTCTATTGCACTAGAGTCATTTATTCAACCTTTTCATCGTATTGATGTAGTGGTTAGAGCGTTACGCTCTCATTCCGCTATCGGTGGTTCAAGGTTTCCCTCGCGTAAAGCAGTTGAATACAGAAATCATAAAAAATGAAAAAAGGGTAGGGGATTAGAAATAAGTACCGGATGGCGGAATGGGTTAAGGCACTGATGCATGGCATAAAGGATAAAACGGTAAATGGAATGGTGCATTCCACATAACCCACAAATTATTTAAATTTTTTAGCAAATTTAAAATTTGAGCTTTTTAAACATTAAAGTCCGAATAACAGATTATTTATGAATTCATTTTTGATCATTGTTTTTATTACTGTTTAAAAAATTTGGGATTTGTTTTTTGTTACAAATTATTATCAAAAAAAATGTGTAAATAACCTTTTTCTATTTTCCGTTTTTCAAAAAAGCTAAAATAAAAAAAAATTAAAAATGCATTTGAACTTTTGTAAATCATAAAGATTTTGTGACACAGTTTCCATTAGTCAGTCATCTTTTCATTTATTATAAAAAGCATAATCAGACAAGCATAACACAAGAAAAATTGCATAAATTATGTACAAAAGAAAATTACCACCAAATTTTTAAGGAATTTTTGACATAAATGCGTTAGAATTTTCATTCATATATCGATTACCAATGGATGAATGTTCACTTCTAATATCATTCTAAAATGTGAATTATAAAATTTTTTATGAACAGTAATAAAACTTACAAATCGATATTTACCACGATTTGAAAGACGTCTTCGTTTTTGCTTTTGTTTTCCATTTCGATATTTAAGAATAAGAAATATTAAAATTCCAATAATAGTTAGAAGAGCAAGTCCAACCATCATATTTCGTAAATCTCTGATATAATCAACCATTCGATGCAAATCATCTGTTACCTATAAATATATCCATGAAAATATAATAACATTAATTATTATAAAAAAAACAAACCCGCATCATTTTTGGAATACCTTCTTGAAAGAGATTATCAAAATCTGGCATTTGTTCTGAAGTATCCGATAAAGGAGTTGGTTTTGGTGGTGGATTTGAATAAACATTTCCCATGTCTTTTAATTAGTCAATTGAGCAGAATCAATTATAACGTTGTTAGCAAAGAAATCAAATGCAAATAGATTTCTCCTGCCAAATAATTGAGAGCGTTTACTTCTTCGCTTCTTCGTTTTTTTTTGGCTAGTTTGTGATTTTCGTTCACAAATCGTAAAAAAATAAAATTGGAAATTTGCATGCGTATTCATAAAAAAATAAAGTTGCATTTTTTCATTTATTTTTCCATAAAGCTTTTTTGGGTGATGGCTTTCAACGGAAAACATTGTTTGCCAAATCAGTTAAAAATTTTTTATTTTTTACTAGGGCAGAGGCGGGCCTTCGGCCCGCCCGCATATACTTTATCATAAAAATTACAAAACTATAGTATCCAAATAAATCACAGCGTTTCCGTAATGAGCTTCTCCATTATCATCAATTTCAAAACCTGCAACATAAAGTTTTCTATTACGTCACATTTGCATCCTTAATATTGCTGCAACATTTTTAGCTCTAGCTTGATTTTCATCAAAATTTGATCTTCGATTTTGTGATCTTGCTTGTTGTGCCGCCTTTTGTGCATTTCTAATAACTGCAGATGCTTGTGCTCTTTAAGCTTTTGTTCTTTGTCGTTGTTCATCATTCATTGCAGCTCTTTCAGCTTCTGATAGTTAAGCTTTTTGAGCTTCCAATTTCAATCGTTCCGTTTTATTAATTGCAGCTTTTTCATATTCTGTTTGTTCTGATCGATGGGCTTGTACTCGCTGTTGTACTTGAATATTTTGTTCATTTTTTTGTGCTACAGTTAATTGTTGACGACATTCTCTCTATCGTTTATTTTCAGCTTCTTTTTCCTCTTGTGTCTGTAATTTCAGCTTGGTGAAGCTCTTCTTGTGACAGCGTTCGTTCGACCTTTTTTCGTGGCATGCTTTGAACAACTATTTTTTTGTTACAAAATTTGGGTGAAGATTAAAAAACAATCTTTTAAAGCAAATAAACTGTATAAAAATGAATTATAAAAGTGGAGTATGATAAATGGTAAACGATTCTGCAGAAGTAAATTGAAAATAAATAAATCAAATAAGCGTATAGCTTCAATGGGCACGGGCCTGTTGTTGCTCCCGATAACTTCTCTCAAAATTTAACTGTGAACTATAAGCAGAACTAATAGCCACTAACGCTGGCTTAATATGACTGCTATACGTCCGCCGGGAAGCGTAAAGCTCAAAGCAAAGAAAAATTCCAACCGCAGCAGAGGCAGTTCAAAATATATACGAATGAATGTTTTGTCAAAATTTTCTAATACATTTTTACTTTTATTCAAATTGAAATATATACTCCTTTTTTCTGCTCATTTTTGCAATGCAAATTTCACATCTTTATTCTACTTTTGTGAATGAATAATAAAAACGCACGTGCAAACCAACCAACAAACGAACAATCTCTATTTATTACATGTAGGAGGATATTCGCCCATTTTTTGCGTTATACATTTTGGTGGCGAACCTATTGATTACACATTTTGTTTATGTGCCAAAAAAGATAAAAAATTCAATAATATTGCCAAGCTTTGGCTTGACTCATTGATTAAAACGTCTTAAAAATTTGAAGAGGTCATGGTTGCCTTTCACAAGTTCACAAGTGAAAGACACAAACGTGCGCACAACGGCTGCCAAAAATGCCCTCCGAGAAACACAATTTTGGAGATTCGATAAACAAATTTTGTGAATGTGATGGACATTTTATTTAAAGCGATATACCTTTCTGCAATCCATTGGCTTGCTTTCTTTCTCTCTCTCTCTCACATACATATATATTTGTTTCAAATATGTTTGAACGTTTACGTCAACTTTTTTCTCGACGAAAGAATAAAAAATCTTTTACAAAAAAGAGATATCCATCTCCTCCACCTTCAGTTTATAGAAAATGTTTCGAATTTCCACCAGATCCTGATCAATCAGTAAGTTTTTATTTATATTATTTTTTGTTATTTTTCTTTTTCAGTTTCGAACACCAAAAATGGCAAAAATTTGTATAGAAGATAGTGCAAATCTTTTAAATCAATTTGAAATTTCACGAATTCCAACTTTTCAAATGCGTTCATCTGGATGGAAAAGCTCAAAACCATATTCACAAAATGCAACAAGATTTCGCTTTCATGGATCATATAATCGGTAAGCTTCTTTTTTTAATAAATGTTATGTACAACTCTCTTTTTTTAGTTTTCGTACATCTCGATGTTCAAGTCAAGGATTTCGTTCTTCACGTTGTTCAAGTCAAGAAGGAACGACACCAAAACGTTCAACAAAACCGACATATAATTTTCAATCTGCACCTCGATCACCACCAACATATAATTTTCAATCTGCACCTCGATCATATCATACAGCATCAAAACCTCGTCGTGCTCGACATCATCAAAAAAGAATCGACCAAAATTTTGATTTTTCTAATTAAATAGTATTCTTTTATGTTTTTTTTCTTTGTTATTTCACATATTCATATATCCCATTTTTTTATTGTATTATTAATATTAATAATTGTATCAATTTTGTTTTTTTTATTATAATAAATACATATTATTTTACAATTTTTTGAAATAAGGGAACTTTTTTTGTTAATGGAAATTTAATAACATAAGCTACAGTAACGTTTTTTTACCGTATCTCTATTGAATAGAGTCTATTCAGTCTCCCCCAAGAGTTTCAAATCGAATCTATCAAGTTTAGTTTGGATACACTAACCTTCCAATATAGTTCAACATCAGTACAGTGCTGACAAGTAAAGTAAAAAATCTTAACATTAATCCTTATCAAACGATGTTGCTTCCGATTGCTAAATAATTAAACAAAGATTTATTTAATAATAATACCTGTATATTTGGAACAAAACCGTAAAAAAGATAATAACTAAAAATTACTACAGACAAATAAAACAATTAATATTTAACAATATTAAGATGATATTATATCATTTTTCTTTTAAAGTTCTGTCTTGTCCAAATCATCAAGTTCAATATCAGAAAGATCAATTCGTGGTACAGAATTTTGGAAATTCTGTACCACGAATAGACGAAGTTTTTCCTTTTCCATAACTAAGATCACGAAGAAATTCACTAATTCCATCTTTTCCAAATGAACCAGTCATGGTACTGTATTTTAATTTTCTACTATTAACAGCAACCATTGCAGGATAGCCAAAACCACCAATACCAAATGCTTCTTCCATTGCAGCTGAAAAAATATTAATACTTATTTTATAGTTGTAAAAGAAAAAATTAACCTTGTTGTCCAGCTTCAGTCCAAACCCATCCCCAAACATTCTTTTTGAATTTATCTGCTAAACTTTGAAGAGTTTTAATATAAGTATTTCGACATTTTGATTGACAATCAAGAATATGTGGAAGAACAGCAATAATACAAAGTTGTTTATCTTTACATGCTTCATCAAATGATTCTTGAGAAATTGCTTGTTTAAGTTCTGGAGGAGGTAAATTTTCAGCTGCTTTTGCATTGGCCCAAGTGACAATATCGCTTCTAAAAAATGTTTATAAACCACTTGAACTGTAATATCTTTTTAAAACGTACGTTGTACGTCCGCCGTCATATTCTGCTGCATCATTAACAGTTTTTTCACCAGCACCGAAGAATTTGATTGTAGGGAATCCACGAATATTAAATTTACCAGCAGTAACAGTATGTACAGTTGCATCAAGAGCGCCAAGACGAACTTTTCCTTTAAGCTCTGAAGCAGCAGCCTTCCAATGGGGTTCCTAAAACAGGAATGCAATAAATATAATACAAAGCTTCCCTGGTTTTTTTTCTTACCAATGATTTACAATGTCCACACCATGGAGCGAAAAATTCAACAAGCCATAAGTCTTTACTTTTAAGGACCATTTCTTCAAAGTTTGAGTCAGTTAATTCAACGACATCATTTCCGCTTCCACGTTTTCCTCCACTTCCAGAAGATGAAGAAGAACTTCCACCACCGGATTTCTTTCCTTTCAAACGAGCATTTGCAGTTTCTTGAAGTGCAGCAATAACACTATGAACAAGAGCATCAGCAGTTCGAGCACCATTAAAATCAGTTGGCTTATTTTTATCACCACCAAAAACTTTAATAGTTGGAAAACCTTGTACATTATATGGTGAACCAACAGATTGATGTTGAGTCATATCAACTGCACCAACTTTTGCAATACCTTTTAAAGCTTTTGCTGCTTTTTTGTATTCAAGAACTAAAATTTTATAAAGTTATTACAGCTATAACAAAATAAATAACATACCTAAACTTTTGCAATGTCCACACCATGGAGCATAAAATTCAACAATCCATACTGAATCACTATCAAGAACTTGCTTCTTAAAATTACTTGCTGTTAATTCAACAACATCATCATTTGAATAAAGTGCTGAAGCACCGATACAAAATATCCCTGAATGTTATACATTATGTTTCAAATTTAACAATTTGGATTGTTAAAGATTGTCCAGATCTAAAGTCAGCAATTCTTACTGTTCATCTTGTCGCTTTTAAAATGAACAGTAAAAATTGGCTAAACTTTACTCATAAAAGGGGAGAATATCTTTAAAAACATAAAATAAAAACTTACCGAGAAAAAGGAAAACAGACCGCATTATTGCAAAAGTATTAAAAAATAAAGTGGCACTTTCGACGACGATTAACACAAAAAAAGTTAAACACTAAACTTCTGGAAGTTTTCTGCAACGTTAAAATTAAGTCATGGATTTATGTCATTGCCAAAGAACAAAGAAACTTTTCTGCTCTCTTTTTTTCATCAATACAAATTTTTTTTGGCTAGATACTACCACAACAAAAAATATAATTATTTTTTGTTACAGTGTCTTTTTTTGCAATCATATGATTCAAGCAAAACCATGTATGTTTGAAATATTTCAAACATAATTGGTTTTGCTTGAATTTTTTGAACCACAATTGTATAAGCATGATACAGATTTTTTTATTACTTGTTAGAAGCATAACTTCGATTGTAAAAAGATTGTGCGAAAATTTGTTCTGAAAACTTATAAATTAATTATTTAGCCTATCAATGGTACAGACTGCTTTTCCGCACAGTTCTTTTATGACCGCTTTATGGTGTTAACGAATTTACAGAGACTTATACTTTTTTTTAATTTATATAAAGCTCCACTAAAGCTTGTCAGTTGTTTTTGTTCAAATCCATTGTTTCATACTTGCAATATATAAATTTTTATGGAGAATTTTTAAACGGATAATTATGTATGATACGTAATGTATCTTTAACTAATTATATTTTAACTTCGAAGGTTTTTAAAATACTGCCTTTTTCTCTTTTGTCTTCATTTTATATATTTTCTATCATTTTTTATCTGTCGAACATCACTAAACTATCCAGTATTGTATGTTGACTATTTTGTAAAAAATTGTTTTAAAAAATTCAGAATTTTGCTCTAATTTTTCTCTTCTTTTTTTGATGCAAAAAACTTCATTTTTTTGCTTGTCGCATTCACATTTTCTCGGTTCTTAACACGAATGCATTTGTAATCGTGCCTGCTTGCACAAATGGCCTCAGTTAGTTAAAAAGAAAGAAAGGAAAAAAAACTTTATTAGAATCTTTTTTGCATTTTGTAAGCTTTTTTTATCTTTTTACTGTTAAAATTTGTATTGTTTTTTGTTATCCATGCTTTTACAAGGGTTTCACAGTTATAACGAGTAATTTTTGACGCGTATTGTCATTTAAAATTTCTTGATAAAATAATATATGCGTGTTTCTTTTGCAGGTAAACATGGCTGATTGGGATGATGCTGCACCTATTGAAGTTGAAGAAGCACCCGTTGCTGCTGCTCCATTGCTTGATACTCAAGAAATCAAAGTTTTCAACAAATGGTCATTAAGTGATGTTGAAGTTTCTGACATCTCTTTGGTTGTAAGTTATTTTTTGTAATTTTATTACATTTACATTTTATCTTTTTTCAGGATTACATTGCCGTTAAAGAAAAAGGTGCCAAATACCTTCCTCATACTGCTGGCAGATATCAAGTTAAACGGTTCCGCAAGGCTAATATTCCTATTGTTGAACGTCTTACTTCATCTCTTATGTCTCATGGACGTAACAATGGTAAAAAATTGATGGCTGTTCGCATTGTTAAACACACATTTGAAATTATTCATTTACTTTCTGGTGAAGTATGGCTTTATTTTATATTTTTTTTATTAAAGAGTATATTTTCTTTATTTTAGAATCCAGTTCAAGTTCTTGTCAATGCTGTTATTAACAGCGGACCACGTGAAGATTCTACTCGTATTGGTCGTGCTGGTACTGTTCGTCGTCAAGCTGTCGATGTTTCACCTCTTCGTCGTGTTAATCAAGCAGTATGGCTTATCTGTACTGGTGCTCGTGAATCTGCTTTCCGTAATGTCAAAACCATTGCTGAATGTCTTGCTGATGAACTTATTAATGCAGCCAAAGGTTCAAGTAACAGTTATGCTATCAAAAAGAAGGATGAACTCGAACGTGTCGCTAAATCCAACCGTTAAATTTTCATTTTATGTTTTTCGTTGTTTTGCCTCCGGCTGTTGTTAAATAAAAGCGGTCTATTTTTTTTGACGCTGTCTATTATAAATAAGTTTAAAATTAATTTTTATTTTTGTATTGCAAATGGGATTTAATGAAAATATATTTATTTATTAGTTTTAAATTAATAGTAACCATTTTTTCTTAAATTCCATTCCCGTTCATTTTCCCGTGGTGGCTCTCTGTAATATCTGTATTGCTTTGCTGCTGGGTGGGGCATTGTTACGACGTTTCTTGTATTGTAAAAGATTATATCATTTTCGGTAGCAATTGCATGTCGGAAGGAATGTTTTATCGCTCTACAAGCATAACATGCAACAATAGCTGAACATGTAAGAATTACAATTAAAAAGCAAGCAAATAAAATCCATCTAAAATAGATTTTAATTACGGTAAGATTATGGAGGGATAAAGACGTACGTCAAATATCGGGTATCAATAGGTAGGCAAATATAATTTAAATTTGCGTTACCATTGCATTTATCAACAAATACACATTCATATTTGCCACAATGTTCTGCGCCTATAAATTAGTTTTTTCTCGAGGGTAAAGAGAAAAAAAAACTAACAATGTTCTACCTTATCAAAACACGATAAATTTTTACCGTATATCGCATTTCCCATTATAGCCGTATTATCATAAAAATGATTTTTTATACTAAAAATTTTATAATCGATCACTTTAGTGTTTATTTAAGTTATAAAAACACAAGAAAAATCCAGAAAACGAGGTAAAAGCCAGACACCCTTTTTTTTCTCAAAGTAATTGCAAATAAATGAGATAAAAAAGAGATAAACGAATGAGGGCATTAAAAAAAAAGACATGAAAAAAACTGAAAGAGATAAAACATAGATGGCAGCTGTTTTATTTGAAAAAAAAGATTACTTCGAAAGTATCATCATCAACTTTGTTTTAAAAAATATATTTTTTAAATGGTTCGCCTTAGGCGTGGTCGCTTTTTTTCAAAGAAGTTCTTTTTTGTGATCTTCCAAAATAAGGGAAAAAAAGTTTTTTCGATCAATTTTAAATTTTTTTTAATCATCAACAAAAACCTATTCCTTGAAAAAAATTGTTTTTGATGGGAAAAAGATTGCCTCTTTCGAGAATGAAAGAAAAAATACTAAACTGGTTTTTCCTAAAATGCAATTTTTTATTTATTCAGTTTTTGTTCAATTGCTTTTTTAACATTCTTTAAAAATTACTGTATTTAAAGAAAAAAATATAAAAAAATTTTGATAAAACCTTTTTTAAAAAGAAACTCTTTCTTCAATCGACGGTTGAAAAAAGTGCGTTTCTTTGGTTCTCTGCTGCGAGGAGCTGACTCGCTGCTCTTTTTCTTCCAACAGTCGCATAAACTTTGTTCTTTTCAATATAAAAAATTGAAGGGGGTGATTATCATTTAATCCATTTACGTAGCGAATCCGTACGAATTTTGAAGTTCTTTCTTAATTCCAGGAGCTGGTAGGGTTATCTTAAACCGTCCCAGTATAGCTATGATGAACACTGGCTATGATCCCTTCAATAAAGATTTGATTTTTAATAAAAAAAAATGTGTGTGAAGACAACGAAGAACACATCTGTTTTTTTTATTGTTCAAATTCAAAAACACAATTTTTAAGTTATCTCTTTTTGCATTAAATTTGTTGTTGCAATAATCCCTTGAGAATATTTTCATGAAATTAATTAATCTAACTTTGAAAACACATTAAAAAATTTCATTACAAAACTGAATTTTTCTTATAAGCTTTTTAGACGCTTGCTATAGTGCATAGATACATCAAAACAAGATTTGCTTAAAAGATAAATGTGGTAAAATTAAATTTGGGTGCTCAGATTTTGTGCTTTAAAAAAGTTTCATACTTTTGAAATATTTTATCTTTTTTTAAAACACATTTGTCTTATTCACTAATTGAAATTTTTTAAAAAACCATTTTTAAAGGAACAGTTAAATAAATTTTTTGGAAATGTGAGAAATACAAAAAAACTTTTTTGTCTAAATTTATAGTTTCAAAAAGAATCCCCAACTTTAATTTTCGAAAGTTAGAATTTTTCACGGAGTTTCATGGAATATTCTATTTTTTTAAATACATATATTCTCAATCAAATGCTTTAAAAAGGTAATGAATTTTAAAGAAAAATAAAAGGTAGAACATGCAGTTTTAATTTGATAAAATTTGTAACAGTTGTTTCCTGATATTTTTGATGATTGAATCGATTAAACAAAAATTCATGAATCCAGGAAAAATTGATTTCAGGTAAAATAAAACATTGCAAAATCATCGACAGCTTTTTGTTCCCCTTCAAATTAGCTCTTCGTGGTTTTTGGAGTTACCTGTAAATCTGTTAAGCTGTTGCGACATACATAATTTCCAAAAGATAAATTAAATTTTGTATTTATTCCGTTTTATATCCTTTATAAAATTGTTTAAAAAATTGAAAATTTTATATGAATTTTTAAAAAACATAAAAAAATGTTTTTTCATAAATGCCTCTTTTTCTCGTAGGAGGGAAGGAAGTGTGGCAAATAAAAAACTTTTTATGATCAATTTGATTGACTTTTGTTTTTCTTTAATGTAAAAACCAAAGTAATAAAAATTTTTGCCACCTGTTACAAGAATAATACTATTTTTTTTATTTATTGTAAAAAAAAATGCTGCAATGCATTTTTATTTTTCTTTCACCTTATTTTCGAAAGCTTTTTTTGTTATCCCTTTGGGAGTTTAAATTACAGTTGTATGTCCCATAGAGAAGGATGGAAAGAATGTAGTAGTAGAAGTGGCAGCCAAAGAGTTGTAATTTTATGGTTTCACATGGGTGCTTTTATATATGTGTGTGTTTTAGAGAAAAATAGATAGAAAGGAATTTAATAAAATTGTTTTCAAACAAAAATCCAAATTGAGCTTAAATTTTGGAAAAAGTTTTAATGTTTTTAAAGAACGCTCAAATATCAAAATTATTACAAAACTAAACGCGTTTTTCTAACATTTAAAAATATTTTTTGATCAGTTTAATGAATATATTTATATATTTATTTTTAAATTCAAATTTTTACGAATTTTAAAGTGTTAAAAACGACGGCCTTTAAAATTTAAACTATGTTCTTACATTTTTGTTACATCATTTTTTATCCGTTTTTATTGTCTGTTATGCTTCCTTATTAGTGTCTCCAAAGTTCCACTTTTTTCGGAACGCGTTCCGTTCCATTTCATTTTTTTGCAAATCCGTTCCGTTCCCAAATCCATCCGTTTCCGTTCCGTTCCGTTCTGGAACGGGAACGGAACGGAAGAACGGGCCTTCCGGAACGGAACGGTGGAGACACTGTTCCTTATATTCGTACTCCTTTTTTCATATTTATTTTAAAAAAACAATTTTTAAAATATCTTGCAGAAATTTATTTTTGCTTCCTTCAATGACATAAAAAAGGAAACAAAAACAACTTTGCTTCAATCAAAAATTTTTTATAAACTTTTTTGAAGTTTATTTTTTGTGAGTTATTTCTGTTTTTTTAAATAAGTAAAACATGTTTTAAACATGTTCCTCTTTTTTTGTTGATAAAATGTCGTTTAAAAAATTGAATTGTTTTGGGATTTTCAAAGATTTTTTTCATGACAAAATTCTTTAAAATGTTTCGAAACGATTCTTTTTTTAGCACAAATAGCGGAAATAACTGAATTTTAGGTTATCCCTTAATTGCCCATGTTTGTTTCCATATCCTTTTTTCTTTCTTCTTTTCTTTTATATATTGTAACCAATTCCAAATTTAACAATTGACTGACACCCCACTTGGGGGATGTATTATTCAAATTTCTGAAAAAAAAAATTGTTGACGTTTTTGGGAGAAAAATACAGCAATTCCAAGTATATTAACTTCAAACTTTGAATAATAAATCCATGACACAAACTTTTTTAGATTTTAAAACTACTGAATTTTTTTCAAAATTATGGGTTTCCAATTTTTTTGTTATTAATACAGTAACCCTACAATTTGTTTGCACAAAAAATCCAAAAGTTTTAAAGTTACATTTTTATTTCAAAACTGTGCCATTCTATGTTTCAAAAATAATTAATAAAAAGAATGTATTAATTACAAATTTCTGCCCTCTTTTCAAATAAAAAAGAAAGTATTTTAAAAAAACTTAAGATTTAAAATATTTTTAATGATCATGAAGAAATTGAGCATGTTTTGAATCATCAACAGTTCCACTTCTTTGAAGATTTTCAGAATCTTGTTCAATAAATTGTGATTGAGCAACCAAAAATTCAATTGTTCCTGGAATTAAATGTGGAAATCTTGGATCACGTTTTTCGTATTTTGCTGCACGAGCAGTTTGATCAAATGAATTTGATTTTTCAGATTCTTTAATGCTTTGTGTTTGTTGAAGTGGTAATAATGGATCAGGCTTTTTTGAAGCTTGCTCTTTTGATGGTACCAAATTTGATGAAGCTGGTGTTGATGGATTTTGTTCTGTTGGTGGTAAATGAATTTGCAATGGCATTTCAGGATTACTTTTAAGTGACGATGGAGTTGAAGGTTGTTGTTGTTGTTGTTGAAGACTTTTTTGAATTGATTTTGATTGTTGTTCTTCTTCTTTGCCTTCGCATTCTGCTTCATCTTCACCAACCAATGTAACAAAAGCATTTTTAATTGCAGAACGTTTTTGTCGAGTTTGTTTTCCACGATTTTTAGCATTTTGTCGCTTCTTTCGTCGTCGATTTCGAATAATACAAATCACAATAATACAAATAATAATCAATAAACTTAAAAGTTTAGCTATTGTAAATCAATATTCCAAAATGGCTCAATTTTTAAAACTTATTAAAAAAACAAACTTACATTAATAAACAACCAATAATTAATGGGATTAAAATTTCCAAAGATAAACCAGATTCTTCACTTTTAGAAGTTTCAGCTTTTAATGACATCGGTGTTGCAGCTACAGCTGCAGGTGACTTAATATCAATTGCATTTAAAGTTGTTGACGATGATACAAATGTTTTTTTACTTGTTTGAATCACTGGGGAAATTGTTGTTGATGAAGATAGTGATAATGGATTAAATGTTGTAGTACTTTTTGAAATTGTTGTTGGAATATTTGAACTTGAAATTAAAGAAGACGCTGATGTATCTGCGATTGTTGTACTTGGTTTTGATGAAGTTAGAGGTGGAGTTGTTAGTGCTGTATAAGTCATACTATAATTTCGTAAATGATCTGCAGGTAATAATGGTCCATTTTGTTCTTCTTCAAGATAATACAATGGTAACCTTCTATAATTATCACTTATCTAAAAAATAAACCATTGCGTCAAATTTCATTTTGGAACGAAAAAAACTTGCAGAGAATTTAAATAGATCAGCGTTTTTAACTTTAAAAACATAACGATTATATCCAAAAAAAGCAGGGAATGGTTGGCATAAATCATTTCCCAATTTAATCTTTAAATTTTTAGAGATTTGTTCATAATCACCTTCAGGACTTTGTCCATTAAATTCAATTCCAATTCTAAAAATTGAAAAAAGTTTACATTAAAAAAATATGAAAAACTTACGTTTCAGTTTTTGTTAATTTTTTACCATATTTTATTTTTATTTCAATGTAATGTTTGAAAGTTGATACAGGTGCCCAAATTACAGTTTCTTCTTTTTCAAGAGCAATCCATTCTTCGTTATATTTTCGAAAATCCTTGTAAATTTTTTGAGTTTTTTCAAAAAGCTCTCTAAAATCAGTTACTTAAAGGACATATATTGTATTAAATAAACATACCGAGTATTAGGACATTCATTTACGAGTTTAATATCATTTTCTTCAAGAGAAAAATTTAGATTAACAAATCCTTGTTTAAGCTAAACGAATTTTAAATTTATCTTAAAAAATAAATAATAATATACTTACTTTAAGTTTAACTGGACCTTCTGTTGACCAAGCTTTAATGAGAACAAAAGGTTTACTAAACATACACATGCATTTATTTTCTAGTACTTCACCAGATTTCAATTTACATTCATCACCTCCTTTTCCAAAATATACACTAAAATTCTTATGATTATTTTTATTAACGTAAAAAAATAAAGTTACAATGCATTAGTTTGATGATATGTAATGGTTTCAATTTTTAATGTAATTTCAGGACTATTTTGGGCAAGTATCCAAAATATTGATGGCACTTCTTCAATAATAGCAGTATTAATTGATAAAAATCCATATGTTTGGTTATCGACTGCTCTCAAATCATCTTGACGAAATTGTACATTATTACATCCATTATTAATACAAGAAACTGTATAAAAAAAGATAACAATAACCCAAAAAACAGTTGAAACATTGAAATGCATTTTTCATTGATACAATAAAATAAAAATTTTTGTAATTTTTTCACAATGTTTTCCAAACTGTATAAATGGTCAACATTTGCATAATTAATTTATGCAAATTTGTCAATTTTCACACGACTGTGGTACATATTCGATTACGGTACTTTTTTCTGCACATTATTAACAGAAACATGTTTTTTTTTAACAAATTATTCAATTAATAAAAATCAACAAAATAAAGATTGCATTCCAAAACTCCGAATTTTTGCATCCTAAAAAATGCCATTTTGAAAACTAATACCCAAAGAATATCTATCAATTTTGACATGGCTTAAAAACTCTATTTTTGAATTTTCGAAAAATTCAATCATCTCAAAAAACTCAATGCAAAACAAAAATTTTTTATAGAATACTTTTACATAAATAAACTAAATTTTTTTGATACAAATAAGGAAATTTAATTACAGCTAAAAAAATTTTTTCATAAATCCATCAACGCTTATTAAGCTACCGTAATCCAAAAATGTGTAATTAATTAAATTCTATTCATTTTTTCATTGAATTAGTAAAAAAAGTCATTTTGTCAAACATAATTTATAAAACATATTTATTTTATTTTATAATATTTTATCAGTTATTTCTTGAGTTGGTTCAACTGGAAAAATTTCGACATTTGTTGTAGAATTTGGATCAATTATTGATGTTGGATTTAATGGTGTTAAAGTTGTTGCAGGAGTTTTAGTCTTATCATTTCCATTCGCCGGTGAATTTTGATAATGATGCAATTTTGGTTGTTGTTGTTGTGGTTGCAATTGTATTTCTTGTTCCTTTGATTTTGTTTGCTTTTCTACACTTATAATTGATGATGCAAGGATTTTTTGTTCTTTACGTTTTTCTTTTTCAGCTATCAAAACTTTTGAATTTCTTTCTTTTTCTGGTTTTGAAGTTTTTTCTTTTGAAGCTTTTGAATCTAATGGTGAAATTTGTTCAAATTCATCTTCCTGTGTTGCATCCAATACTGGAAAACATGCAAATGGATTTGGTGATGGAGTATATGGTGTTGGAATTTGTCGTTGTGATGTAATATATATATCAAAGAATGCAGCCTTTGATGGACGAAAAAAATATGTTGCCATAAATGATAGAACTGCCATTTCAAAGGTTGCAAGAAATGATGCCCAAACTATAAAAAATAAATTTTTAATAAAATATATATATTTCAAGAGCTTACATTGAATTACGGTAGTTGAACCAAAAGGTCCAGTAGTATCCTTTCCAAAAATTTTTAATAATACAATTGCTTCAAGCACATGTTTTTGAACATTGTAAATAAATTGTGCCCAATCAACCATTCGAAACATTGCCAAAAATCGATATTGACTTAATTGCTTCTAAAAAAAGAGAGAGAATATAAACATTCATAAAAATTTAAAAAAGAAACTTACACATCCAGCCGGCATTAATATATAACTACTGTAAGATGATATTATCATAGAAATAAAAGATATTAAATTTGCAGGAGTAAAGAACCTAAAAAAGGACATCAAAACCCATAAAAAACATAAATAAATTTACCAATTTTGTTTTGTTTCATATTCAAAATATACTGCAATACTTACAATTTCAATTACGACACGAATAATTGGAGATTGAAAAACACACCATTCAAGCATTCGTATATTTTTTCTAAAAAAATGAATATAAATTAGTAGTAAAGTAAGAAACATACGCTGTTGGTTTAATATTTGGTAAACAAATAAGGCAACAACCAAGTGGAAATACTCGTGGATTTAATTCAACACCTTTTTCTTCAAGTTTATGACACATTGCCGTTCGACTTCCATATAATGTTGTCATTAAAGTTACAAGTACAAATATACATAACTATAAAGTTAAATATTAATGATGCAGCAAGTCTTATCAAAGGATGAGCATTTTCTCAAGAAAAATTTGTTTACTCGAAAATTTTCGTATTTTTTGCCGCGACAATGACACATTGCCATAATGTCGAGAAAAAAACACGATTCATTAACTTTTTTTTCAACTTTTGGACCAGATCATCAAAGTTTGATGAGCTCGTTGTTAGATAAAAATTTGCTGTTGTATAAATAAATGGACTTACAAGAAAATATACAATTCCAACAGAATAAAGAAATGCCGCTGTCTTTGGAGCACAGATTCCAACGCTGTTACAAATTGATACAATCTAAAACAAATAATTACAAATTAAAACATAAAAAAAATTAAAATTACCGGACAAAGAAATACAATCCAATAAAGATCAGTTTGCATTGAAGGATGTGAAACATATCTTATAACAAAATATAAATGCAATCCTGCAAGTGTTATTACTGCAACTGTAAACAAAAGTGCAAAACCAATTGCAACACATTGTAATTCATTAATTTCTTGAAAATATTCTGAAATTTGTGGAGGTGGTATTTCTGATAAATTTTTTAATCCAAATTCTCCCAGCATTATTGTATCGTTATTATAAATATATTAAAGTTAAAACCATTCAAGTTGATCAATAGAGAATGATCGTTTTTTCGTTCTAAATCATCAAAAATATTATACAAATTTTTTCTCTTTTTTTTTATTCTTTTCTTTTTGAAATTATGGAAATGTTGAATCAAGACTGTATGTATTTCTTTGAAAAAATATGTTTTTAAAAACGTTACAAATAGTGGAAGAAAAAAATGATTTTGAAAAAAGATACGGTAAAACAAAAAAAAACCTGTGTTTTAAAAAAAGTTATAAAATTTGTTCAAGCAAGTTTTATACAAAAAATTCTATTTTGAAATGAAATCTTTATTATAAAATTCATATTAATTTATTTCTCCTTAAAATATTTCAAGTGATTTTTGAAACAACTAATTTAATGCAAAAAGGGATAGCTAGAAAACTATGTTTTTGAATTCGAATTTTTCAACAAAAAAAAAACACAAGCTCGTTCATCTCTTTCAAAACTCGAAAAAATCACTGAAAATTTTTAAAAATGAAACGATTTTCTTTTGATTCACAAGGTTGCCTTTTTTATTTCAAATGAAATTTTAAAAATTGAAGGAATCAGAGCCAATATTCATCATAGCTATACTGGGATGATTTAAGATAACCCTACCAGCTCCTGGAATTAAAAAAGAACTTCAATATTCGTACGGATTCGCTACGTAAATGGATTAAAATTACCAATCATTTTTCTTTCAATTTTTTATTTGCAAAAAAGAAAAAAGTTGTATGCAACGGTGGGAAGAAAGAGCAGCGAGTCAGTCCCTTGCAGCAGGGAGAACCAAAATTAAATAAAACTACACCAGCTGCCACTAGTATAAGGGCTACTCAAAAACGAACAACTGATGAACCTGAATGTAAAGACGGTATTTTTCCTTTATGGCTATTAGTTCTTGTTTTTATCATTTATCATTTTAATTATTTTTGCTTATCGTGGTAAAAAGAAAATGAAAACAGTAATAACAAAAAAGAAGGAATCCAAAAGCAACAGCAGGTGTCTCAAAACAAGGTCCTCCAAGTCCAATACCAACAACTCCAAATGCAGCAGCAGCAACAAAAGATAAAAAGAAAACAATCGAAACTTTTGATGAACCAAAAGCAGCTGGAAGAACTGGTGGAAAAACAATTAAATTTTATAAGGTTGATCAAAAAAAATATGTTGATACAACATTTGATAAATCAAAGGATGAAAAGGTGTAATAACATTCCTATTTATTTGTAAACTTTTAATTATAATAAATAAGACAAAAAAAACATGCAAAATGAATTATGTGTGACTTTAATTTTAATCTTTCTTGGAAAATTGAAACTTTTACTTTTCACATTTTCTTTTTACTTTTTTATTCTGAAAAAACAAGAAATATCAAATGTTGCCGATTTAATTTATTATTGAAGATTATGGATAATCGTTAAATGAAGGTTTAGTCTTAAGATAGAATTCTCGGAAAAATAGGAAAAAAAAGCCACCCATGACCTTTTTTTTATCCGGTCAGACGTTTCTCACTTTTGACATTCCCTCAGGGGATTTAACTTTCTTTTTTTTCTTTTTTAACACTTTCAAGATCTGAATTTTAAACTGGTTCAACTGGAATTTTTTTCCAAAATCGAGAAATGTGGGATGAGCCAAAAAATTTTTGAGATGGCGGTATAAAAAGGAGCTTGAAAATGAATGGCAAAATCAAGCATTTATTTGTTCATTTCATTTAAAATCGCCAAAAACATTAAAAATGAAAATCGTTGCTGTCATTCTTGTTGTTGCCCTTTTGGGATCTTCTAATGCCTTCCTTCTTCCAAGTGGCGGCGGCGGATGTGGTTGTGCACCGTAAGTGTCTTCAAACACCGATAAAAAAAGTAAATAAAAATTAAAACATTTTTTTAGACCCCCACCAGCATGTGGTTGTGCTGCACCAGCACTTCCACCACCAGCCCCATGTGGTGGTAAGTTTTTCATTAGCTATTGTTTTCGACATTTTACAAAATATATTTAATTTCAGGCGGTTGTGGTCCTGCACTTCCACCTCCTCCAGCTCCATGTGGTGGTGCTCCAATTGCTTCTGGATGTGGTGGTGGTAGTAAGCATCCTACTATATCCAACAAATAATTTTTTCAATTATTTTAGGCTATGCAGCTGCTCCACAATTTGCTCCTGCACCAATTGGCGGCGGATTTGCTCCACAACAGCAACAAGGCGGATATGCTCAAGCTCCCCTTGCTGGCCCTGGCCCAATTGCCCAAGGTCCAATTCAACAAGGACCTATCGGAGGTGGACAATATGCTACAGCTGGAAAAAAATAAATAATATCTAAATTTTTAAAAAAATATATCAATAGCTTTTTTTATTGTCAAATATGATTCTCACTTTTTCCAACCATGGTAAAATTTGCAATAAATTTTTATTTATTTTTTAAAAATTTTTCCTTTTTCTAAAATAAGATTTTTTTTTCTGTTGGCAAGCATCCAACCGCTTCGTAATTGGTTCGTCATTTAATAATTTCGAAATTAAAAAATTTCTTTAAACAAGTTTTATCTGATTTTATTTATTTAAAAATCTGATTTTGTGTAATTTTAAATTTTTTTTACTCTAAAATATAAAATATAATTAAGCGTCCGTTTTAACAATGTTTTTTTCGCCAAAGATATGAAAGTACTAGAATATTAAAAAAATATTAAATTATTTAAATAAACAAAATATTCCATTATTATAAATTATGAATTATCATATCTTTATTGAAATACTTATGTTTGATGAATAATGTTTGATTCAACAAAAAAATTTAATTTTTTTAATTACTTAGAATTTTTAAGAAATTATTTAGCAAAATTATGTATAACCAAATGCATGATAATAAAATAACTGCGGGTGTTTGTTTTTAATTTTAATTTTAAAAACCCTGTCATAGTTTTTTGTTTTTTTCTTTTTTCTTGAATTGAACAAATTGATTTGAATGGACTTTTATATGAACAAAAAATTTTTTTACTAGATCAATTAAATATTGGATTTATCAGAAAAATTTTTTTATGGATCGTTGAACATCTTATGAAAAACAAATTTTAATCAGTGATCTTTAAAGATATCAAAAAAAATTTCAATCAAATAAAATTTTAAAAATTAAGTTTTCTTATATTGTACAATTGTATATTAGTGTATACTGTACAATAGAGACTTTTAATAGTAAATCTTATCTTTGATTTTAATGAAGTAAAAATTGCATCAGATTTCACTATAATTATTTAATCATTCAAATTATTTGTTTACTAATGTTTTATTAAAAGACCAACAATTTTTTATTTTTTTCTATGCAAGAATGCACAATTATTTTTCATTGAAAGATTTATAATTTTTATTTATTTATCCTTCAAAAACTGAAATAGAAAAAAAAACTTGAAATCATGAATAAAAAGGGAAAGGAAGAAAGCAGAAGCTCTGATTATTATTCACTTTTTTTTCAAACAAGATTATCCAATGTCAAAGATAAAAAAAATGAAGATTTAAAACGAAATGCCGAAGGGCATTTGATGATAAAAAATTTGGCTATCACTGAAATATAGAAAAAAGTTGATATGTATATGCCCCACCCTGGAGTCCATAGACTGGATGAATATAAAAAGGCCACCGGAATGAAAGAAAAAAGGTATCAAATTCTAAAATTTGAATCAAAATAGTTTTTCATTAAAAATTAAAAATGAAATCTTTTATTGTTTTTGTTGCCGTTTTTGGCCTCTCTAATGCCTTCCTTTTCCCATCTTCTGGTGGTGGATGTGGTTGTGCAGCGTAAGAAATATTTCTTTGAAAAAAATTTTGTGGTATTAATGGGTAAATATTTTAGACCTGCACCAGCACCATGTGGATGTGCTCCACCTCCACCTCCTCCATGTGGTGGTATGTTTCCCCCTTTATAATTATTGTAATCTTCATTTACCATTTAATTTATAGGCGGATGTGGCGGCGGTGCATCGTATGCTGCTGCTCCATCATTCTCTTCTGGATATGCTTCTGCTCCTGCTTATCATCAACAATCATTTGCACCATCATTTGCTCCAGCACCAATTCAATCAGGTGGATACGCACAAGCCCCACAACAATCATTCTTCCCTCAACAACATCAACAACAATCATGGGCACCCCAACAACAACAATCATATGCTGCAGCACCCCAACAACAACAACAACAATTTGCTCCACAACCAATTCAACAACAACCCCAACAATCATATCAACAACCTCAACCTCAACAACAGCAATTCATTCCACAACAACCTCAACAACAATCTTATAATCAACAACCTCAACCAGCTCAACCTCAACAACAACAACAACAATTTGTTCCACAACAACCCCAACAACAAACATACAATCAACAACCTGCCCCACAACAACCTCAACCTCAATCACAACCCCAACAACAAGAAGTTGCTGCTCCAGCTCCCCAACAACAATCATACGGTCAAGAATCTCAACAAGAAGAAGTTGCTGCCCCAGCTCCACAAGAACAACCCCAACAACCTGCACCACAACAAGGCTACGATCAAGATGCACACCAGCAACCCCAACAAGAACAAGAAAAATCATCTTACAAACATTAGATCTTTCTTTTTTTCAAGGTTAAAATGCCATTTATTTCTTTGATGTAAAAAATGTTGTGTCTTGTTATGTTTATGTTTATCAAATAAAAAATTTATATTTAAACGAAAGCAAAAGTGATATATTTTTATGAATTTTTTTTGTGTTCAAGATTCCCGTCGCTTCTTCTTTTTTAAAAACTTGAAATAGATATCTTCCTTTTTTTCGCTTTCACATTTTTTTGAATTATTGCGTAGTTTTTTGGGCAAACCAGTTTAAATCCAAAGCAAAAAAAAGAGTATTCAAAAATTTCTTCCCCCTCATTTTTTTCCACCAAATATAACTTTTTTTTTATAATTTTTCATTGCCCTTTTTTGACTAAATTTAAAAACTTGTTCTTAGAGATAATCCAATAATATATATTTATATTTGGATGTCTGAAGACAGACCAGGTGGGATATATGTAAAAAAAGAAGAAGTCTATTGTCCACTTCCATAATATTTGATTTAATTTGAATGTGGTTGTGGCGGAAGGAAGGAAGGCGATTAATGCTGTCTCTTTTATTTGGCTGATTAACTTCAAGGACATATATTTTTTTAAAAAAATTTTTTACGCTACACTTCCGTGGAAGCTAATCTCTTTCTTTTTTTTATTCAAAGACGAAAACGTGTAAGAAAATGAATAAAAGAAACACCAAATACAAAAACAATAACAAAAAAAAGAGAGCAAAAGTTTTTTATGGAAAACTTGATTTTCACACACATTTTTATTTTGATAAATTAGTGTTTCTTTCTATATTTTACAAATATTTCTTTCATTGAAGCAGGATTAAACTTGCAAATTCTTTTTTGTGAAAGAAATGTTTTTGGACATTTTTGGAAATGTTTAATAATAAATTATAACAAAATGCAGGAATTTCTTTAATTGTTTTTTTATTGATGCAAAATAGAATGTTTTTTCAAAAGAAGTAAATCCAGGATTTAATAAAAAGTTTTTGTGTATATTTAAATGTTTCAACTAAATCATAAATAAAAGCTATCTTTAATAAAAAAAAAGATTACTGTAAACATTCCACTCAAAAACATTCTATTGAATAAATATAGTTTGAAAGTTTTTTAAATTTAATTAAAAAATTTTTTTTTTTGATATTCATTTAAAAGCTTTTAAAGGAAATAATTTATAAGGCAAAATTTTATCGGACAAAATGATTTTCCAAAAAGTAATAAAGTTGAATTATTCCTTCCACAAAAACTTAAAACCCAAAAATGATTGAAGCGTTTTTTGAACTTCAATTTAATTTGAATTAGATTTTGAAAAAATAAATCTAATTCAAATTTTACATAATCAGATTAACAAAATCAAATGATTTTTTTTTACTCAAAAAATTGATGTAGCGTATAAAAAAAATTAATCGAAGCAAAAAAAGTTGCAAAAACAGAAAAAAAAGAAGAAGATCAAAATCTTTACATCACGGAAGGGCAGTCAGTCAGATAATTTTGTGTTGTGTCTGACATTGCTTCTTCATTCCTTTCTTATTTTCTTCCTGCATGTGTTTTTTTTTTTTGGAAAAAGGGATTAAGGATATCCTGACGCACAACTTCTTTTTTTTTGTAAATTTGTTGAAATCGCCTTAGGGGAGATTCAGGAGGCGCGTCCTTTTGGTAAAGTTAAAAAACAAAATAGTATTTAAGCTGAAGCAGTAAAACTAAAAAAGTCATCGGTTGCTTCTGCTTCCATCAAAAAAACAGAATATTCTAAAAATGGTTAAAATTGCTGGATTATTAATTCTTTGCTTCGCTGTTGGTGCTCATACATTTGGCTTTGGAGCCATGGGTGGAGGCGGTGGATGTGGTGGTGGATGGTAAGAAATTTTTAATTTTTTTCTTTATAGGGTTTTAATATTTGTAAAACCTGTTAAAACATACTTACTTTCATTTTACTGATTTTGATTCTTTTAGTGCTCCACCACCAGCCCCATGCGGAGGCGGATGTGGTCCACCTCCACCTCCTCCTTGCGGTGGTAAGTTATTTCTAAAATTGGCCTATACCTTGGTTTACTAATTTGAAAGCTTTGAGCCATTTTCGATACTGTTGTAAATTCTTTAAAATTTTGCACAAAAAATTTTCCAATGGTTTTTTAGTAGCTTTAAAGTTTTACAAATTAGTAGATTACCAAGTAGTATTACTACATGCCCAAACAACAAATAATTCAAAGAAATAAACACAATTTTTAGGCGGTTGCGGTGGTCCACCAATTGGCGGAGGTTGTGGAGGCGGTTGCGGAGGCGGTCTTCCCCCACCGTAAGTTTTAAACTTTCATTTCTAAGAAATTTTATTAATCCCACTTTTCATTTTAGACCACCACCATGTGGCGGCGGATGCGGTGGTGGTGCACCAATCGGAGGCGGCTGCGGAGGTGGAGCTCCAATTGGTGGTGGCTGCGGAGGCGGCGGCGGTGGATACGCAGCTCCTGCTCCAAGTTTCGGTGGGCCTGCTCCTAGCTTCGGCGGCGGATATGCAGCTCCTGCTCCAATTGGTGGAGGCGGCGGAGGTGGATATGCTGTTGCACCACAACAAGGCGGTTTCGGAGGTGGAGTTCCACAAGGCGGATATGGCGGTGGAGCTCCAATCGGCGGCGGCGGTGGCGGCGGATATGCTCAAGCTGCTCCTCAAGGTGGATATTCTGGTGGTGGTGGAGCTCCAATTGGAGGTGGAGCCCCACAAGGTGGATACTCCAGCGGTCCAGTTGGAGGCGGTGCACCTATTGGTGGTCCATCTGGTGGCGGATATGCTACTGGCGGCAAAAAATAAATCAATCTTTTCTCTTTAAAAGACTTACCACAACTTTCTGTACAAATATGTTAGAAGGCATTGTTAAAAATTTTTACGTGTGTTTTTTTTATATATCACCCCATTCATCATCTATAGAACTGTTTTTTCCTTTAATAAAAAATTTTTCCATTCCATTTTTACCTCTCTTTTTTCTTCCTCCTTGAAAACCATCTTTCAAAACAGGCTTTTTTAAACCCACAATACATTATTTTTTTACGAGACAACCATTTTTGTCTTCTTTGCCGAAGACGATGATTTTGATTTTTCAACTGCTGATTTTGTAATTCTTTTGTCCCGAATTTTTTTACCCACAATCAAGAAAAAAGTTCAAAAAAGAAAACGAAAGAAAAACAGATTGTGATTGATTTTTAACGAATTTTGTCACATCACCTTTTTTCAAAAAGAAAAATTGTATAAAAAGATTAAATAAAACTAAAATTTTTTTCAAAGTTTAAAAAAATGAATAAAATTTTGATTTTGTCTTTGATTTTTGTTATTTCGATTTCTTGTTCCTTTGCTCAATTTTATGGTGGATATCCTGGAATGTACGGTGGTCCAATGATGGGAGGATATGGTGGATACCCAGGCATGTATGGAGGTAAAAATAAAGTTAAATTTTACACTATCTAATATAACTCATTAAATATTTTGTAGGTCCAATGATGGGTGGATATGGTGGATATCCGGGGATGTATGGCGGATATGGGATGATGAGTCCAATGAGAATGGGTGCAATGAATGGAGCAATGCAGGGTGCCCGAGTTGGAGCTGCTTTAGGAGCTTTAGGTGGACTTCTTGGTTGAAAATATTGTTCAATTTTTTGTACATGAAAAAATGCATTTACTTTTAATTAAGAACTTTTGATTTCATAATTTAATTAATAACAACAGTTTTTTACAAAATTTGAAAAAGGAAATCCCGTATGACAAAATTTTAATATTTAAATAAAGTTTAATGAAATTCCTATAAAATTGGGGACACTGTAGTTGTTGCATTTTCTTCACCATTTTTAAAATGTTTTATATTTTTTGTTGTTGTTTTTGCTGCTTCTAATGTATTTTCTTTTTTTAAAGCTGATAATGGAATTAAAAGTTGGAAATGATTTACAGGAATAATTGGGACACCAATTTTTGGATGAATTGGTTCCATTTTTTTAATCGATGATGAAACAGTATTTGATTTTGAAATACCAGAAAAATGTTGAGGTGTTTCTTTGATTGCTTCTGCGGACATTTTATATGTTTTCAAAAATTGTGGTTTTTCGGTCGTTGCTTTTTTGTGTGTAACTTCTTTTTCTGCTGATTTTGCAGGTATTATTGGTGGTATTTGAAGAGGTTTTTTATTTTGGATGAATGTTGGAATTGAGAAAATGGAATGTGGAGAATTAGAAGTAGACGTTTTTATCGTTACAGGATTAATTTTTTCCATTAATAAATTTGTTGTTTCCATTGATTTAAATGTTATTGGAGTTTTTGTCGTAGTTGTTGTTGTTGAAGAAAAAGAAAAATTACTGTAAACAGATTTTGAAGAAATAAGAGTAAATGGAGAAAGAGTAGTAAAGGATATGGGAATTATCTGTGAAAATGTGTTTATCATTGAATTTGAAACTTTTTCTCCATTTATTGGTACTAATGGTTGTTTATGTGATGTTAATGGAGTCGTCGTAAATTTTAATGTTGTTGAAACCGTAGAAAAACTTTTTGATTTTTCTATTATTTTTCCTTGATTTAATGGCAAATTTTGAGATGTGAACATTTTTATTGGAAAAAATGCTGTTGTCGGAGTTGTTGTTTTATCTCCCAAATTTCCTTTGGTTTCAATTAAAGAAATTTGTTTTGAATTTGGTTGAATTAATGGTTTTGTTGGTGGCATCGAACATTTCTCTTCTGATTCATCAGATCCATCGTTACAGTCTTTTTTATCATCACATACTTTATCTCGATTAATGCATTCATTTATTTTAATACATTGAAATTCATCTGCTTTACATTCAGTAATTTTTGAAATATTTTTAGAAAACAATGGAGATTTTGATGTTGATTCTATAAAAATTTTTAAAACTTTTCAAAATATTGAAAATCTTTACTTTCAAAAATTGATGGTAATGGGATTGTTGGAGGTGGTTCACAATTAACTTCATCAATGCCATTTTCACAATCTTTAAATGTAAGAAAAATTAAGTATACAAAAAAGTAAAATTTCAAACCAATTGAACCATCACATTTCCATTCAAATCTAATACATTTTTTCTTTTTTGAATGTGGATCAATACATTCAAAATGAAGTGCTTCACATTCTCCACGATCTATAAAAATGTTTTGGTCTGGAAAGTAAAAAACAAGTTTAAAATCTAAAAGTTGTACCTTTTTTGTTTCCGCATTTTATATGATTTTCATCGTCACCTTTTGGGCAATCACGTGCTCTATCTAAAATTAAAGATACTTATACAAATACATATAAAAATTATATTCCAATACCACATAACCAATCAATTGGTATACATTTTTGTCCACCTTCACATTGATAAAGATTTTCTTCTTCTGTACATTCTAAAACAAAATCTTTAAATGTGATGCTTCCAAAGAAATTCATACTAGAATAAACTTCTCTCACAAAAATTACTGCAATTCCGAATAAAAATATCTTTAAAAAAAATAAATGCTTCATTTTAAGTACATTCCCTGTTTTCGAAATGAAATATATTTGTGAATTTTTTTTGCAACTCTATTGTGTCTCATCCTAGAAAATGTCGTCATGGAGATTTAAAGCTTCTAACAACCTATTTTTAAATTCTTAAAAGAAGTCCTTCTTTTTTATAATATTGGTGTCCATAGAAAATATTCTTTCTAAAAAAATATTTATTCTACAAAAAACAAATAGCCAAAAACAACAGAACAGTATAGTAATAATATCAAAAATACGAAGAAGACCGTGTGCAGACAATTTGTTGCAATACCAACAACGAAATGATGATTATGTTATAAATCTCGATGGACAAAAATGGAATGCACTCCCCAAAAATCCCATCCCAGATAACAACGGCATAAAAAATTCAAACACTTAATAATTTGTAAAAGTACATTTAAAATACCGTATTACACATACCCAATGTAAATACAAAAAACGTGAAATTTTAACTATTTGTCAAAATTTTTTGAACCCCCTTTTACATGGTTCTGAAGGATCAAAAATCAAATTCTTATGTCAAATGATTTTTGTAAAAAAGTGTTTGTACTCAATCAACAAAAAATACATAATTGGTTTCAAAATTTATTAATATTTTTTTTTAAATCTTTGACAAAAATTTGCTTTTAAAAATATTTCCTAACACGAATGCGGTAAAGCGGTTTTTGAAAAAATTCAACGTTTTTAAAAATGTTTTTAGAGTTAAACAACAATCATATTTTTAACACTGTATTTATTAATAAATAAACTAAGGTTTTTTCCAGCTTATTTATGTTACGTTTCCATGTAAATATTGTGTTGAGAAAGATATTTATGAAAATATAAAGCCATGCCTTTCGTTCTTCGTAGCATCTTTTCCGTGTTCTTTTTTATCTTTCCACTTCTTTTTTGCTATATATATTTCTACTTTTAGATATACAATTAAACATGGTACATCTTATTTCCCTAAAGATGCAGGGCATTCGATCAATTGGTGCTGATCCACATTGTATTGATTTTTTGAAACCTTTAACATTGATTCAAGGTCCAAATGGTACTGGTAAAACTGTAAGCTTATACATCTTTTGTTGTACATCTTAATCACTTTATTTGCAGACAATTATTGAAGCATTGAATTTTGTTACAAGTGGTAGCTTACCTGCTGGACGAATGCCAACATTTGTTCATGATCCTAAAGTATGTTGCAATTGTATTTCTTTTTTTTTGCATTATTATTAATATCCTTAACAATAACTTGTGCTTTTTAAGGTTGCAAATAAGACTCGTGTTGATGGAATGGTTCAACTTAAATTTGAAGATATTAAAGGCAATGAAGTCACTGGAACAAAGCGGGTTACTTCGTCCATTTCAAAAACCATTGCTGGAATTACAACAAAATCAGATGAATCAACACTTAGAGCAATGAAAGATGGAAAAGAAACAAGTATATCTTCAAAGATAAGTGATTATAATACTGAAGTTATGACTCGTCTTGGTGTTAACAAAGCTGTCTTGGATTATGTTATCTTTTGTCATCAAGAAGAATCTAATTGGTAAGAGATTTATTGGAGAATTTGCTGTTAATGAGTACTGTTGTTTTAGGCCATTAAGTGAACCAAAAAAGCTTAAAGAAAGATTTGATGAAATTTTTGAAGTATCAGAATATGTTGAAATTATGGAAAACATTAGATCAGAAAGAAAAGTTTTGGATAAAAAGGTTATTGAATTGGATAATGAAATTCAAAATCATCTTGTTGGCTATGTTCAACGTTCAAATGATGTATGCTTTATCTTTTTTGCATACTGTATATTTCTATCATATATTTTTTAGCTTCATAATGAAATTGCTGATGGTATAAAGAAGCAAGAAACAATTACAACAAATCTTAAAAAGTGTGATGAAAAACTTGAAAGACTTGCAAAAGAAATTTCTGAATGTAATGCTAAAAAGAAGACATTTGATGAATTGAAATCAACAATTGGTATGTTTTGTTTACAGTAGGTTGCAAAAAGTTGTGGGGAATGTTGTTTTGCTTATGATCGACGAAATAGTAATATTGCATACTGTATCTTCGATACTTATCTTGTTTTTACAACTTGCAATTGTATTTTTGTCTAGAAGCTCTGATATGTACTGCATATATATCGGGATAGCACTATTACGGTTGATTCACAGATGATAAACCCTAGTATTGAAATATTATATGGTTCTTTTAATATTGTGATAAATCTGCCTTTTTAGAAATCCAAAAAGCTACTATTCGTGGAAAAGAAGATAATTTGGAGAATATTGATGTTCCAGATTATAATGGCAATGTTGTGGAACTTCGAAAAGAATTGGATGAAGCTGAGAGTAAAAAGGACTATCAAGAAGTAAAGAAAAAGCAAGAAGAATTTAATAAAGAAATTACAAAAATTGATGCTGAAATGAAAAATATTAACTTTGAGATTACAAAAGTTCAACAAAAGATTAATGCTTTGGAAGTTAAAAAACAACGTAAAAATGAAACCAAAAAAGAAAGGGAACAATTGATTGAAAAAATTAGAAAAGAATATTCTTTTGATGATGGCGAAGATATTGAAAAAGCAATGGAAAAGATTAAAAATGAAAAGGAAGCTGAAAAACAAGAGGTTATGGTAGGGGATTGTGCTTTTGGTGTTGACTTAATTTAAAATATTTTTACAGGAATCTTCCAAAGCTGAAATTGATCAAATTTCTCAAGATTTATCTGCTGCAAATGTTGCCGTTGCAAATGTTGAAGCAACAAAACGTTCAAAAGAGGCTGATATTCTTCGACTAAATCGTGAAATTAAAAATATTGAAAAAGATATTGAACAAATTGGTGCATCTGCAGAAAGAAGCAGCAAACTTGAAAAACAAATTGCAAAACTTGAATCACAACTTTCTGGTGAAGAATCTCTTGAAGTTTTAGAAAAGAAATTTTTGGATTGTCAAGTTGCAGTTACACAGAGAAAAGTTGAAATTGAAGAATATTCAAAAATTATTGTAGCAGAACATAATTACACCAAAAAGAATGATGAATTGAATACTGCAATGAAAAAATCTGAAAAACTTTTATCAGAACTTTTTGAAACTCCAATTAAAAAAAATTTTAATCGTCAAATTACAACTCTTAAAATGGATTTGGAAAAGAATTGCTTGGATGCAGATAAATCATTTACAACTCTTGAAAAAGAAACTGCAAAAATTACTGATAAACTTAATAAACTCAAAATTAAGAATGAAATGAATGATAGCACTGTAAAACAAAATCAAGAACAAATTTCTCAAATGGGTGTTGAACCTGATGAAGTCAAAGATAAATTGGATAAAATTCGCTCAGATTTAAAAGAATATCGTGATCAATTGGGTGAAAAGCAAGGCTCACAATTTTTGTATAAAAAATGGGAAGAACAAATTGCAAAAGAAAAGAATTGCCCACTATGTGAAAAGCCATGTGGTGGTGCTTCAGATGTTCAAAAGCTTGTTACAAAGGTTTGTCACTTTTTTACTGTACTTTAAAATGTCTTAAAATTCTCATTACCGTATTTTTGAAACAAAAATAATTTATGCTGTTATCTTTTTTAGGTTAAAAAGCGGCATGCTGATCTTCCATCTGAAATTGATGAACTCAATGAATCTGTTGCAAGATTTGAAATTCAAGAACGTAATCTTACACAAGTTTTACCACTTGTTGAAAAAATGGAAACACTTTTGAATCAAACTTCTGAAGAGCTAGAAGAAATTGAAAAAATTGAAAAACAAAAAGCAACAAAAGAAAAAGAGAAAGATGCAGCAAAAAAGCGTTTGGATGATGCAAGAAAGAAGTTGGATGTTGCAAAAACTCTTCTTGGTGATGCAAAACTTTTGGATAAACTTATTGATGATCAAAAGGCTGCTAAAGAATCGGTTGAAGAAGCTCGTTCGCAACTTTTTGATGAAGATGTTGATAAATCTGAATGGACGGTGGAACAATTTGAAGAAGCAAGAGATGAAGCTCAGGTATATTTTGTTTTATTGTTAACGTTTATAATGTATCACTTTTAGACAAAAATGGATAATTTTGAAGCTGAAGCTAAAACAACTGATTTAAAAGTTAAAGAAATTCGAACAAAAACTGCAGAATTACAAAAGTTAAAAGAAGAAAAGCTTAAAATTGGTGAAAAGGCGCTTCAACCTGCAATTTTAACGAAATCTAAAAAAGAAAAGGAAGCACGAATTTCAGAATGTCAAGAGGAAATCTCAAAATGTGATGAACAAATTCCAGATTTGAAAAAGAATCAAAGAAAGCTTAAATCTAATTTGGAAAATGCAAATACAGAATTGGAATCAAAGAAATCTAAAATTGCCACATTTATGAATAGCTTTACAAATCTTTCTGAATCCTTAAAAACTGTAACTGCTAAATTATCTTCATATGTTTTGGATGAAAATGCTCAAGTAAAATTGGAAAAGGAAATGGATAATTTTACTGAAAGAAAAAGTGAATTGGAAAGAAAAAAAGTTCAATATGAAACTGAAAAAACTAATGTTTCAAATAAGCAACAAAAAGTTCGTGTTTTAAGAGATCAGCTAACAAAGAAGACTCTTCAAAGTGATATTGCAACGTTAAATGGTCAACTTATGGAATTGCAAGAACAATTTGAAGGTTTAGCAGGGGTTGAAAAAGCGGTAAGTTACAGATTTTTTGCAAGAGAATTTTGTTTTGCTGATTTTGGGTTACTGTAGAAAACTATGTTTTTTTCCATAAAAATGTACTTTTCTGCAATTAGTGCTTTTGGGTTACTGTAATTAACCCATGTTTTAGCTTCGTGATTTTAATATCAAATATTCAAATACAAATAATCAAAAGCAAACAATTTTGGGTCAACAAGCACCATTAAAAGATTCAATTAAAAAAGCTCAGAGGCAACTTTTGGAATCAAATATTCAAAATGCTGTTGAAAATTATCGTGATAAATATTCTGAAAAATGTCTTAATGAAGAAATGTCAAAGGTTAGTTTTTTTTCAATTACGGTAGCTATCGCTGTAGCCAGGTTCTGCAAAAAAAAAATTCTGTTCACAATCAAAATACCGAATATTTTTGTGTTCGAAAACGAAAAATTGAAGCTTCGGTGTATTTTTGCATTTTTCAAATCGAAATATCCATTTTATAGAACTCTAACTGTTTTTTCTACAAGAATTTAAAATATCGTAACCCCTCCATTTTTATAGGATCTTGAAACATATACAAAATGTTTGGATGATGCAATTATTTCATTTCATTCACTTAAAATGGAACGAATTAATATTATTTTGCAAGAGCTTTGGTCAACAGTATATGATGGAAATGATATTGAAGCAATCCGCATTAAATCAGATCCTGTTGGTGGTGGTTCAGATAAAAGAAAATCATATAATTATAGTGTTGTAATGATTGTTGATGGAAAAGAACTTGAAATGCGAGATCGATGTTCTGCCGGACAAAAAGTACTAGCATCAATTTTAATTCGAATTGCATTGGCTGAAGTATTTGCAACAAGTTGTCCAATTCTTGCTTTGGATGAACCAACAACAAATCTTGATGTTGATAAAATTGATAATATTGGTCATATGCTTACAAGGTTGATAGAAAGTCGTGAAGATCATATTCAACTTGTCGTTATTACACATGATAAGCAGCTTGTTAGTTTACTTCATCTTTCATGCCGTCCTGAATATGTTTATGGTCTTTCCAAAAATGAATATGGTGTTTCAAAATTAAAGCGTCATACAAGAATTGGTGATACTCAAGATGTTAATTAATATTTTTATTGGGGTAAACGTGCACTTTAATTTTTATTATTCTGGTCTCTGCAAGTTATATTTTCTGTGTTTTTCATGTTTAATAAATTTATTTAATTTTTATTTTTGAATTATTTAAAAAAATATTAGCCAATTTTTTTGGAAGTTTTTATTTTTCGGATTCCAATAATTTATGATTTAAATATCAAAAAGCTTTTGTGGATTTAAAACCGTTGTCCATGCAAAATCAATAATAATGTTAGTGTCCATAGAATTCTTTCTAAAAAACTATTTATTCCATAAAAAACAAAAGCAAAAAACAAATCGTCAAAAACAGAATAGTAATAACATCAAAAATTTTTATACACAAAAAAACAGCAAAGAAAAATCAATTAAATTCAACTTCAACCAAGTACCGTAATTTAATTTGATTTGTATCATAAACAATATATTCATTAAACATAAGATCTTTTCTTTTTCCATCATCTTGTTCAATCATATCACCACAAGGAACAACAACATCATCATCAATTGTAATATATTGTTCATGATTAGGCGCAAAACGTCCAACTCCCATTGTTGAAAATTTGCCTTCAGGTAATTTGCTAGCATTGTAACAAGCTTGAGTTATTTGATTCATTTCTCCTAACGCAACTTCAGAAAGAACAAGAATACCTGTTTCACCAATTCGAGCACAACAATAGTTTGCAGATTTACTTGAAGCATCAGCAAAATAAACACCTTTGCCAAACATGTACCCTGTCTAAAACCAATTCAATCTTATCACACATAAAAAATTTATTAAAAATTTACCATAGGAGCTTCTTTTGGTGCAATTCGTAAACCAGATGAAAGAATACCATGCCAATTTGTAATTCTACTTCCATGCCAAAGAAGTCGACGATTTCCGATTTCTGCTTTGAATTTTTGATCTTCTCCATGTTTTTTAATTTCATAAACATTCTTTAATTTCATCGTATAACCATTATGAGCATGTGTATGAGTTTTCAATAAATAAGTTTCAACAAGCTGAAAAGAAACTGTAATACTTCAAATTTGCTGAAGAAAGAACGCACCTTAAATCTATCATGATCTTTGTCAAGAGGTTCAAGATCACATTTCAATTGAGCATATTTTTTATCAAGAGGATGAAGAGTTTCAACATTCTTAACTTCAATGCTAAGCGATGCAACAGCAGCTTCAATATCACTCAAAAATTCCAAAAGTTCAAGTTCTTGTTTCAATTCATCAAGAGTATCAATGGTCTTTGGAGGTCGCATCCCAAAATAATGTGGAATTCGAGTATAATATGCATCAACGGCATCACGAAAATCACTACCATAATTGTCAAGAATAATACAATCTTCAATTTTCTTTAAAGCTTCATAACCAGCTTTAATTTGAGCTTTTGTAAGTTTTCCCAGAGGCGCTCGACGAGTATCATAATCAAATCCTTTTGCAATTTCTTCCATTTTCTTAAAATCACAAATAAGTTTTAAAAGATCTTGAACTTGTTGATTAAGTTTTGATTCAACTGCAACTTCAGGAATTTCAGGTTTTTCTTCAATTTTAGGTGCTTCAGATTTGCAATAATCCATCTAAAAATATGAAGTAAAAACAGTGGACTTTAATAAAAAAAAACTTACTTCAATTAAATCATACTTTCCTTTAACTTTGATAAACTTTTTTCGAGAATAAAATTCATTGCTTGTTTTATCAAAGAATTTATTACAAAAGACTTTTTTAGCCTTCTCCAAATCATCTCCACATGGTGTTAAACTATTTTGGCCTTTTAATCCAACTCGGCCCCATCGAAAGAAGACATAATATGAATTTGATGAAACTTTAGATTCAAGAAGTTGGCAAAGAAAGTATTTGTTATTATTTTGAGAAATATTTGTTTGATTCAACATAACACTGTAAACATCATTCTTTTCAATAAAAACCTTTTTAGAATCTCCACCAGGACAGTATTCATCAACATCAGCAAACAGCTCATTTGATTTCTTTGCAGTTTTTAATGCTTCATCCAATTTCATCTTTTTATTTTCAACTTCTTCATCTCTTGGTCGAATAATATCATCTTTTCTTTTTGTTGTTGATCGTGTTGAAGTTTGATCATCTTTTGCTAAAACAGGTTGTCCAGAAAAAGCTGGTTCAGCATCAGAGATTGTTCGTCGAATTTTTGTTTCATTTTCTTCGTCATCTCCATACATCATCTTCTTAGTATCAAAGGAGACTGTAGCTTTAGCACCTTTGAATGTAACACTTGTAACATTTGTTTGTTCATGTAATTGTTCCAATTCAATTGCTGTAGATGGAAAAAATGACACATATCTTCTTGAAACTTGATATTCCCATAGAACGTATTCTTTATCTAAAAAACTTACATATTACTTCATTAAAACATTACTAAAGCACATACCATGATTAAGAATAGCACATCGAATTGGCTTTAAAAACTTTGTATTTACAGTTTTTTGTTTTAATGCTTCGAAATCAAAGGAAACATTGCATCCATCAATTTCCGTTTCAAAGGTTTTAGAACCTTTTTCAACTTCATCACTTAATTGTTTGCTGATAGCAGATTCATAACGAACCCATTTTTTAGCAGATAATTGAAATTCCCAGGCAGCTTCCATAATTTTTCAAGTAATTTTGTTGGTAAAATATTTGTTGACTTTTTTGTTTGAAGAAAAAAATTTTTGAAAAGTTAGTCTGTGCGTCTTTAAAAGTTTCTTGTCAGGAACGTAAAGGGCAAATAAACTTTAAAAAAAAATTGTTTGAACAAAAAAGAGAGAGTCTTTCGGTGCATCTATTTTGCTCATTCTCTTTGCTTCAAAATTTTATCCCATTTATTTACATCTGAAAGATAATTAATACTGCTGTAAACAATGTCTTCTGAAACTGTTAAAAAGGATGGACCTGAAGCCAAACGGCCAAGAATTGAAGCTCCAAGTAATAATACTCCAGCTGCTGGAGATGCCGTAAGTTTCATACAGGTATATTTACTATTTAACATATAATCTTCAGCCAGAAGAAGTTGCTAAACTTGATGCCGAAGCTGCTGCAGCAATGTTTGTAAAGTTGGAAGAAGTTCAAAAAAGTTTAGATGTTATTAATGAAAAAGCAAGTGAAGAAGTTCTTCAGGTCGAACAAAAATACAATAAACAACGTCGACCTTTATTAGCAAAACGTGGAGAAATTAGTGTTGAATTACCACAATTTTGGATGACTGCTGTAAGCTTTTCCTTTAACCATATTCTTTCTTAAATATCCCTTTTTAGCTCATGAACCATAGTGCATTTGCTGATATTGTCACAGAAGAAGAGGAAGAATGCCTTCGTTCATTAACCAAACTGGAAGTCGAAGATGCTGAAGATATTAAAAGTGGCTGCAAAGTTTCATTTCATTTTGGTCCAAATCGATTTTTTGAAAATACTGTTATTACCAAAGACTTTCATACCGTTGATTATGAAGCTACTTGTGAATCCAATGAAATTAAATGGAAGATTGATCGTTCAAAAATTCCTAAAAGTGATAAGATAACTTTCTTTTCTTGGCTTGAAGGCAATACAACAGATCATATGGATATCTTAGATGTTATTCGTGAAGATATTTGGCCAAATCCTATTCATTACTTTGCTGTAAGTTTGATGTTTTGAACTTTTGATCCATTTTGTAGTTTATACTTTCAAAAGTGTTTTATTTTTAGGCAACAGAAGGAGAAGCGCTTGAAGCTAGCAGTGAATCGTCTACTGAAGAAGATGAAAATGAATTGGATGCAGATGATTCAGATGAATGATTATCAACTCGTATATCGTTGTATAGAACCCGAACCCTTCTTTTTTCTTTACTATTATTTTAATTTGTTACGGGTTGTATACTTTAACATATGATCATCTCCACTGAACTACTACATTTGTTGTATTTTAAAATGTATTTTTTGTCTATAATTTAATTATTTTCATTGCCATTTTATTTTTGTTTTATAATAAAAAATTATTGATTGAAACTTGTACTTTTTTGTATGTGATAATTTATTGACGTATTTTACGTAGAAATATTGAAAGATTTTGTTGGAGTTTCGTTTCTTATATGTGCCATGCTAAACGACAAAGAAAGCGTCTAATATGAAAATTGACTACCACTGATTAAAAGCAAACTACAGGCTAGAACTTACGAGAAAAAGAGCGTAGTTTGCATCAGAAAAAAGAAAAATCATTCGTTGTTCCAAGGTTAGGGTGCATGAGATCACTCCATTTTTTTCATGAGTTGCGACCTATCGCGCGTAGTTTTTTCGCTCTCTTTTTTTACCTATAATTTTTTCTCAACGTGTTAAAGCTGTGTGCAAGTTTTTTTTGATTCCTTCTTTTACAAAGTTAATTTAAAAGCAACTTTTTTTGTGTCTTTCACAAAATTGCGATTATGTTTTATGTAAAATTTGTGTTCGTTTCGTGCTTTCTGTTTACAAAACTTTTCAACCTTCAATCATTAATCATAAAGAAGTTATATAATCACGTTTTTTATGTTCATTTTAATATATTTTTTTTACTTTTTAGGAGCACTTCTTCTATCTTCTATACCTTGGATATAAATTTTCAATAATGCGTCAATTTACTCGTGCTGAAGTGTTAAAACATTGCAATAATAAAGATTGTTGGATTATTATTGGAAATAAAGTATTTGATGTTACAAAATTCCTCGATGAGCATCCTGGTGGTTGTGAAGTGCTTCTTGAAAAAGCTGGTGATGATAGAACTGAAGCATTTGAGGATGTTGGACATTCAACAGATGCTCGGGAAATGTCAAAAGATTACTGTATTGGAGAAATTGTTGATGTAAGTTTTGTTTATGAATAAGAACACTGTTTTAATTTTTTTTAATTATGTTATTGTCTTTTTTTAGGAAGAAAAGCAAACATATACTTATGACAAAAAGCCAATAGCTCCTACAACAACAACATCAACGTAAGTTCCTATTTTTTGTTTTTTTTGTATATAATTTATATAAACAACTAAATTTTTAGTACAAGCGGAGGTTTCAATGCTGAATCATTAGTTTATCCTGGTCTTGTTATCGTAATTGCATTCTTTGTCTATTATCTTCTATTTGCTTAAAAAGAGCTTATTCATCACTCCTGCTTTCACTGAGAAAATTTTTATATATTTTAATAATAATTATGTATTTTGTATGATGAAATTAATTGGATATACGGTATTATTTTAATAAATAACGTCATATAAAGATTTATATTTGAATTTTGGAAACCAAAAATGCGTCAAAAAGAAAAAAATTGTTATTGTTCACCACGTTTTTGGTGGGGTAAAATTGAAAGGAAGTTGTTTTAATTGTTGATTTAAATCTGACCTTTTAAATCATAAAAGAACACTAAACAGTGTAAGAGTAAATGGGGGTGTGTCGATGTGAAAAATCCCACATTTATATGCAAAATATGACATTAAACGTGTAAATTTAAACCTAAAACTTTTGCAACACAATTTTAATGTATGCCTTCGATCAAAGGCATTTCAAATTTCGAGTGATAAATGCGGCATTTGTTACACAAAATGAAATAAGTTTTTATTCGTCATACTGTATTTTTAAATGCGGAAGGATGAAACTTTTTTTTGCTTATGAGTAATTGAAACTGATAAACGTTTTAAAGAAGTACAATTCCTGTACTTTTTCAAAGATAAAAATTACTTCCTTATAATTTGCTTTATAAAAATGACGATGATCTCTTAATTATTTGATTATTTTTAAAAAATATTTATGTTACACTAATATTCAACAATGATAATATCCTTGTTTTAGCTTTTGTAAATTACGTAAAAATTAATTTTACAGAAATATAAAAACAACAAAAAAGCAATTTTTTTCCAAAAAAGGCACAAAATAAAGCTAAAATTATCTCCATTTTTTAAACGGATTTTTGACAAAAAGGTAAAAGCAATTAAAGCTATTTCTCAAAATCACCTATAATTCCTTTGTTTTCGTCATTGTTCTTTTGTTTCGAATAAAATTATTTCTTAAAAAATTTAAATAATTATATTTTTTTTACCTGTAAAGTCCAAATGTATAATAGAAAATAACTCCGCCTTTTATAGTAATTATCTCCATTATTTTTTTCAGTACTCAGGAAATCCGATAATTTTATCATCATCACCATCTTCTTCTTTTTTTGCTTCATAAAAACGAAAATATTTTCTACAATAATTCATTCTTTAAAATATTACTGTTAATGTGTTGTGCATAAGCTTTTTTATATTTCGCTATTTTACAACGTCTTTTCTCATTTTTGGCCTAAAATGGCAAATTTAAATTTTTTGTTGATTTTGGTATCGTTAATGATTACGGTAGCCAATTCTCGACCAAATGATGTTCCATCAGCTTATACAGATGTATTTCGAAATAATTTTAAAGAGTTTGAAGAATTTGAAAGGTAAAAAAATTTCATTTTTTGGATTGCTTAAATTTTTAATATCATTTTTAGAAGTCTTCCAAAACGTGCAGCTTTTGAACGAAAAGATGGCAGCGTTGTAATGGGTCGAATTCCATCATTCCTTTCAAAAAGCAGTGGAGGAGGTCGCGAAATTATTAATGATGAAGTAGGAAAGCCATCAAAATTTGCACGGAAAAATTGCTTTTTTTCTGCTGTGCAATGTAGCTTTTACTATAAACGAAACGCACCTTTAATCTAATCCACTATCATCACCATCATAAAAACCGCTCATAAAAATAAATATCATAGTTTTTTTGCCAAACAATTACCATTTTCTGTCGCTATTGCCGTTGTCCATTTTTCTTCTTTTTTACCATCTCGAGTATCTTTAATAACAAACCAAACCGCATAATAAATATTTTAATTTGTTACATCTTTTTCAACATTTAACAAAAACAAAAGAAAGACAAAGGTTAATCAATATTTAAAGTACTATTCATATCAGAGATTGTTTCATCAGCCAATCCAGTTCTTTCATATTCAGCAATTTGACTATCTATTTCAGAAATAGATTTAATAAGCTTTGAATGTAACCAAACATGAATTCTAAAAGAAGTACGGTAATTTATCACATATGTTAATGTTAAAAAATACATACGATTCACCACGACTAAGTTTCATACCAATTGCTAAATCATCTGCACCAACACCATAAAGTTTATGAACATGAGGATTAACCTGGATAGGTACAAAGCTTTCATGCATTGGAGCATTTTCTTTACCTATAAAACGAAAAATTTAATACGTTTTCGAATAAAAAAGAAGCAAAAAACGAATACCGCTATCATTAAGCTCATATCGAAGTTGAAATCTTAAAAGTGGAACAGAAAGAGAAGGTAAAGCTTGAGCAATAGCATATAAATGATTAAGTTCTTTAAAAGTATCTTCTTTAATTTTAGCAAGTGTTTCTTCTTTAGTAAATTGACTAAAAATATTCAATTACAGTTTGTTTTTTAGATAAATCTAATATTTTACCTTGGCTGAAGGACAGGATCAAAAGAGAAATTAAAATAGAGTGATTCAATAGGATCCTAAAATGGATTAAACTTATAAAGTCAAAGAATCGGGAGAGCTTACATCAATTGAGGTTCCACAAACCATGAAAATAACAGTAGAAACCTAAAAATGCATATTTATTTTGAAATCACAATAAAATAATAAAAAAGGAATTTACCGTTTTTGTTGCAAAGACATTTTTAAGTTGAAGTATAGCAGACATTAATTCTTTGCCACCACCTTCGACTTCTTTTTCAAAGGTATACAATTCATGACCTAAAATTAAAAAATGATATAACATAAAGATTTGAACATTGCATGCAAAAAAAACTAACCATCAATTACTCTTTTTTTTAAGCATTGAGGTGGTACAATTTTTCTTCCATGACAATAATTGGATATTGCCAAAATTGTTAAACGAAGAAAGAATGCAGATGGATTATCGTCAGGATGTTGAGGAAACGTTTGGATCCACTAAAAATGATCACATAGTTTATAACGATTTCACAGGTATAAAAAAACTTACAGGATCTTTATTTACAGAAGCCGCCATCTTTTGACAACAAAAAAAAAGTTCAAAAGTTCAGAAAAAGCTTGAAAAATGTTCAACGAAAAGAATTTTTATTTCTTCGTTTTTTTTCGTTGAAAAAATCAACGACATTTTTTTCATAAATAATCCGTTCAAGATCGTAAAAACCCCGCTGCTTTCAAATTTTTTTTACAGTAGACAAAAAATTAGCGTTAAATATTTAATTTAAAGTTTCAAAAAAAACATCTATGTATTTATGTGTATGTATGTATGTGTTTAACTGTCAGATAATTTTTTCGGTGTTTTTGCTCTTTAATAAAAGAATTATATAAAAATGATTGATTAATCAAAGAAGTATATTTTTGCCAAAAAAAATTACTTTCTCTTTTTTAATGGCAAAGTCATTCATCTTTGTTACGGGCATCAAAAGATATTTTCAATTTCTTTTCAGGCATAATATTCCATTTTTTTACCCAGTTCGTTGAAAAGTCAAAAAAGGCGGATTGATACGCCATTTGAATTCAGCGAAGAGAAAAGAGAGGTATCAATAGTTTATTTAAAGCATTTAACTTTTTCCTCAAAATATCATTATTTAAAAAGTTTTTTTCATCCATTTTCATGTTGTTTTTTTTATGGTAGTTTAAACTTGTTTTTATAGTCTTTTTTTTGAAGTATCCTATTTCATGAATATTTTTATTTTGAAAAAACTTACAATTTTTTAAAGAGTATAAATTGTTTCAGAATTGCGTGTAAAAGAAAAGAAGATATGAAATTTGCAGCGGCTTTAACGGCGTTATTTTTTTCTATTGTTTTTGTAAATGCATCAGCAACAACAGATGAAACAGAAATTCAAAGAGTTGCTAGAGTAAAATTTTTTAAATCACAATGTTAAAATTCTGTTGTAACATTTTTTTAGAGCTTTCCATATTCACTTTCAATGCTACGCGCAATGCGACCCCCGCAAGAAACAGAATTTAATAATTCTCCAAGATTATTGTATCCAGCACTTCCAAATTCACAAGCTGAACGAGAAATTGCAGATATCATTGAATCATTGAATGGTGGTGATACATATCCACGTGAACGTCGATCTTCACCAATTTTTAAACGTTGGTTTTAAAACAATATATTTTAAAACTACAGTATAATTTTTAAGGATACGCTTGCCGCTTCAAGTTTTGCAGAATCTTCGATGCTTAATTTTATCCGTCGATTTTATGGGGAAAAATAAAATTTCGGCAAAAAAAATGTGAGTAGCCAAATATTTATAAAAATTTGATATAAAAGTTGTTTATTTAATACAAAAATATAAATATTTTGTTGTAAAACTTTGTGTAAAAAAAATGACAAGAAAAGCAAAAAGAAAAACTTTGATGATGTGTTTTTTGGAATGAAAGCGAAAAAAAGAAACGAAAGAAGGCACGAAGATTTTGGACTTTAAAAAAGTTGTCCTTAAAACCCTTATTTGAAAAAACAATAAAAATCTCTAATACTATATTAAAATCTACTGTAAAGATTATTCTGATGGAGGCTCCCATTTTACATCATAACCTTTCCAGTTTTTTGGTTCACTTGGAGCTAAATAAACTCGAAGGCCATTGATGAAACATGTTACAATTCCTTTGTATGCCGTTCTTGGCACGCCAGCTTTTGTATCAATCATAATATGTAATTTTCTTGCAGAATCTGTATATTCTTGCATTGAATTATATTCAATTCTAACAGCTTCTCCGGTTAAAGTTGTTTGTAAAGTTTTTGTAATTGTTTCATCGATTGTAAGCTTTGGTAATCCATAAACAAGCTTCATAAATGGTTCATCATAGTTTTCTTTCAGCAAATAACTTAAATTTAACTGCGAAAAATTTGCAGGGGATTCATTGATTTTTATTTGTTTCAAATGTTTATTGAAAAATAATCCCCTAAAAATAAAAATAATAATTATAATCCATTTAATTGAATATAAACTAACTTGCTAGCTCCAGTTTTTCCAAACATTGTCATCGCTGTTCGTGAAACTTCAGGTCGAATACAAGATCGATTTTTACGTCTTTCAGGATCTCGAATCCAATCATCCCAAAATCCTGTTGGCCATTGTGGTCCTAACTCATTCCATAAATCTTTGGTCATTAACCACCCCAAACCAGGAAAGAAATCTGAACGATATAGTAAAGTTTTGGCATTAATATCAATGGCATTTTCTTTTCCATTGTCGTTCCAACCCGAAACACAATATAAACTTTTATCAGCATCTAAAAGCCATCGAGTTGAAGAAAAATAATCAAAGAAATCTGGAGCAATATCAAGATCATCTACAAACAAAATTTCTTCCAATTTTTTTAAATTTTAAAGTAAAATAATACCTTCTGTAATAATAACACTTCCAAGTTTTCGTTCACTAAATACATAAGATAGTCCAAGCTTGTAATGCCTTGAAATACGGTAATATGGTGTATATTGTTTATGATTTGGTGGAATTATTATATTTGCATTTGCACCACTTATGTGCTAAAAAACATTAATTGCTTCAAAAGTTTTTACAAAAATTTTTTCACTTTAATATATGTAATTTTTTCTCCAAAATCTTTTGCAACTTCTGCAACTGTCTCATCATCACAATCTTGACTAACAATAATTGGAAATAATTCAGCTGATTTTCGATAACTAAAAAACATAATTTTAAATTTTCCAAAAATGAGGGATTTACTTTATAAGTTTTTGAACATGTTGTTTTAAAGCTTCTGCCCGATTACATACAAATACTATAATACCAATTGGTTCATTCCAATTTGTACTTTTTGATTTCTAAAAATCAGCAAGTTCAATATTATTTTTATTAAGCTAAATCAATATTATTACTTGATTTCGGCCGTTTTTAATATATTCATCAACCCTTGATTCCACAGCTTGCAACTTTTTTCTTTCATACTCCAACAACCTTTGCAGCCTTTCAATTTCATCCGTTAATATCACAAATTTTTCTGAATCTTTTTGTAACTAAAAATAATATTTATGATTTTTGTAGAAGGTTTATAAAAGTTTTTATTACCTCTAAATCTTTATCATTACTTTTATCAATCCGCAAAAGTAACCAACAAAATGCAAAAAGTACTGCAAAAGTAAGAACAATGAAAAAACGTTGAAAAAGGTTCATCGCATGTTTCCATAGAAATGCAAATTGATACGTTTTAAAATATTTTTCCTCCTCTATTTGAAAAGCTGTTGTTGGAGAGACTAAAGTGAAAAAGGAGTGATATGGCTTCTGCAAAAAAATATATAAAAGAATGTCAATAAAAATATGATAAATTGGATTTTTGCCTCGTTTAAAAAAATGAGAAATCAATAAATTTTTATGTGACAGTATAAAAAATATAAAAAGTTTTTTTCTAAAAAATGTGATAAAATTTTTAGAGTTAAAAGCAAAAAATGATGCTTCTTCGGAGGTTTTTTAAAAGCAAAAAATTCCAACATTGAAAATTTTTTTCAGCTGAAAAAAAGTTCGTGACAAGAAAATGGCTCCCTTAAAGACTCGTTTTTGACAGAAGTGTTTTTTTTTTTTGTTAAAAGATTCTTTTAAAAGGAAATGACATTTTTCGTAGCTTCAGCTTTGCTATGTTTTTGTTAAAATGAGAATTAAAAGCACATTTTTTGAAAAATTTCTTTTTTACATTAATTTAAACATTACAGTGGATTTAAAATCTACATTACACAAGTTTTTTAAAAAAAAATGTTCAAAAACTTTTTTGTTTCAAAAAACAGGGTTACCAGAAATGTCATCCTCTGATAACTCTGTTTTTAATCATTGCAATTAATGTTTTTAATTTATATAAAAGAAAAAGTGATCCATAAAACCAGTTTGTCACAAATTACATATGTGCAATTTTTTTGGTTTCATTCAAAGACAAAAAAAGAAAAGAACGCTGGGGACAAAAAAATTTTGATCACTTTTATTTTTTGTTTCCTTAAAAATGTTAGAAACTTTTCTGTGGTATATTTTAATTCCGATTGGATTATATTGGATAATTACATGGTTTTTGGAGAAAAAACAAATTGAAGGTTTAAATCAAAAAGTTGTTCTAATTACAGGATGTGATAGTGGTAAGGGCAAGGGCAAGGGGGGGGGGATACTGTAGATTTATAAAATAATATTAATGATATATTATAGGATTTGGAAGAGATTTGGTATTTAAATGTTCGGATGCTGGAATGCCAGTTCTTGCTGCATGTTTAACAGATTTTGGAGTTGAATCACTTAAAAAGGAAGCAAAAGGTCCAGGAGTTGTAACCCCATTTAAAATGGATGTTCGAAGTGATGAAAGTATTGAAGCTGCAAAAGAAATTGTTGAAGAAATTACAAAAAAATATGGAGGTGAATTTTTGTTTAGTTTTAAAAACAAAATTTTAAATTTAGGTTTACATGGAATTGTAAATAATGCTGGAATTCCTGGTAATACTTTATGGGATGATATATTAACAGTTAAAGATTATCAAGCTGTTATGGATGTTAATTTTAATGGAGTTATTCGAGTTACACATGCTTTTATGCATCTTGTTAAAAAAGTCAAGTATGTAAAAAGCGCTGTAAAAACTTTTTCCTTCAAAATTCCTTTTTTAGAGGCCGAATTGTAACAGCTTCATCAATTTGTGGAAGGGTTGCTCTTCCATTACTTGGCCCCTACACTTGTTCAAAATTTGCAATTGAAGCATTTTGTGATACTCTTCGAATTGAAAATGCAATTTTTGGTGTTTCTGTAAGTATTATTGAACCAGGATTTTTTAAAACAACTTTAACGGATCCAATTATTCGAACAAAAGTTTTTAATGATGTTTGGCAGCGAACGCCAAAAGAAAAACGGGAAGAATATGGTGAACATGTTTTTGAATATACAAAACAGCAAATGCTTTCCCGATTATCTACAAGTTGTAACGAAAAAACTCATTTGGTTATAGATGCATATTTTCATGCTTTAACATCTGTACGTCCAAGAGCTCGATATTCGGTTGGATTTGATGCAACATTTTTGTAAGTATTTTTTAAAGGGAGCGGAAAATTTGATACATTTTTTCTTTTTTAACCCTTTTTTGAAATGGTATGAACCTGATAATCAGGGTATTTTTCTATTGTTCTTTTTCGCCAGGTTCATGCATTTGAAAAAAAACGTAAAAAAGAAAAATATATCAAAATGTTTGCCCTTTTTTATTGCCTTTTTGATACAAAATCAAATTAAAATCTTAGATATACTCCTGTATCTTTCCTTCCTGCATCAATTACTGACCTCATTTTTTCATCCACAAGCATTTTTAGAAGAGTCCCAAAACTAAAATGCCTTCAATAATGAATTTAACGTTAAAATTGTACATTAAATTTTTACAATAGCAAAAATATACGGATTTATGAATTTTTCTATTACACGTTTTCATAAAATTTTTTTAAACTATAAATATAATACAAAAATACAAAGTTTTAAACTTTAAAAAAAAGTATTTTAGCAACAAAAAAACATTTTTAGTTGTTTGAATAAATTTATTTTAAAACAAAGTAAGCAAGAATGTATTTATTAAAAAATCATTAAATTAAATTAAATACACAATTTAAAGGATATAAAACATATGAAATAATATTCTCACTTTAAAGAACTTTTTGACATTTTTGAAGGAGCAGCCGAAGAGTCAAGTTCCTCAAAAAGTTTTTTTGCTGCATTAGTATATTCTCTCCAAGCAAAAGCAAATTGGCTTAAAATTTTTGCATGTTCATTTCGGATTCCAGAAAGTCGAAGCAATTCCAATTTTGTTATTTCCATTTGTCTTTCATATTCTCGACGGCATAAATCTTGTTGTAAAATTAATCCAGCATCTTGTGGATTTCTAAAAATACTTTTTTATAGGACATTTAACTTAATAAAATAAAAAGCAAACCTTGCAACTTCATTGGTTTTTGAATCATAATCTGTCTTTTTTTCATACATTCGTTTTAATTCAAAATTCATTCGAGCATAATCTGCATGCAACCAACCACTTAAAGGTGTTACAACTCGAACAGATAATTCATATTGTAAACGACGTTGTAAATGTCCAAGTTCATCATATATTTCGGCTTGCTTTGATAAAAATTCTGTATATTCTGGATTTGATACTTTTACAGATTCACCCAAAACTCGTAAAGTTGATGCATATGCTTCTGTAGAATTTTTTAAAGTTCCTTCTTCTTGATCAAACATTTTTATAACTTCTCGAGTATCATGTAACAAAGATTTTGTCATATCATAAATTTGTGATAATAATTGAATCTAAAAAGTAAATAATAATGAGTTACAGGAATTATTTAAGAAAAAATAAAACAAACTTACACGTTTAACAACTGGGACTTCAAGATCTGGAAGTTTATTTGCAGAGGAAAGGCGTCGACGAACTTTTGAAAACATTGCAACTTTTGTTTTTTTTTTTGATTCAAATAAAATGAAAAGGAATTTGACACAATTTTTTCTTACAAAAAATATCCATTTGTTTAAGTTTGCAAATTTTTATGTAAATTTTATTTTTTTAAATGATGACAACAAATAGGTTACTGTAACCTATATGAAAAATTTAAAAATATTATACCGTAAATAAAAAAATGTAAAATTAATATTTGCAAAGATAATGTTGAGTAAAAATTATGAATTTAAATAAAATATTTTTAAAAAATAGTAAAATTTACAAAAAACTGTTTTAAGACAAATACAATATTGATGAAGAATTTAATGTTACTGTATTTAACAAAACAACTGATTTTGGTTCCGTTAAAGTAATTTTAATATTACTTTTTAAGAATTCAAGATGGCATTTTTTAAGATTCCACATAGCCTTTTTAATAATGCATGGAATACAGCTTTAAATGCCCGGATTATTAGATCAACAAATGTCTTTAGATTTATACTTAATATCAATTACTAAAAAATTTGAAATATCAAAAAATCTTTTAATTGTGTTTTATTTGTTGCAATTCTTTAATGAAAAAAAACAACATATTTTTCGTAAAAAAAAAATTTTATTTTTTAAAAATGTACATAAAAGACTTTTCAACTATTAAAAATTTAATTTTTTGACATATTAATTAAAGGAATACATCGGTTGGACTTGTATGAACTAAATGTTCAATATAAACAGATGGAAGTCGTCGAACGGTAAAATATGCAGGCTTTTTATTCATATAAAGTTCATAAACATCCGTAAAAAATTTTTTATCTCGTTTTTCAACTTCTTTTTTGATTCTAAAATTGTTAAAATTTTACATTAAATTTAAAATTAATTTTATACCTAATATCCTGTAAATCATTTGAAATTCCTTCCAAAAGTTCTGAATGCCGAGAATGTCGATAATGTCGTGAAAGAAGGGTGGCAGTTTGAATATTTCCTGTTAATGGTGTTGAAACTGCTGTTTTTGCTTTTGGCATTGCTGCTGTTGATGGTAGTAATGGGGGTGGTGAAGTTGAAGCAGCTTTTTGTGAGCGAAAAGAAGTTGCTGAACGACGAAGGGATAAAAGTCTTCGAATTCGAGATCGTGCTGTTATAATATCAGCATTATGTGCCATACATTCAAGAACAAGCAAATTAATACATGCCGAAAAAATTGCAAGTCCAAATAGAATAAATCCAAGTGTAAAAAATACATATCCAAGGTCTTTTTGTAATCTTCCACCAGTTTGCAAAGGGACATAATCTCCAAATCCAATCTAAAATTCAAAAATGTTTTTTTTTGTTAAATTTTACTACATTTACAGTAGATAAAGTAATAACAATATAATAAAGTGAATTAAAAATTGTCCATCCTTCATATTTATGAAAGACAAATGTTCCAATCGCAATTGTTAAAGATCCAATTGAAAGTGAAATAAATAATAAATGTTTTGATTTAATTTGTGGAAGGACATGAATGCCATAGGAAGCAAGGCATTGCCGAAATTTTAATAAACAGAATCCAATTAGCGTATTTACCCTTTCACCAACAGATTGAAACATAACAAGTGATAGAGGAATGCCAATTAAAGCAAAAATCATACAAAAAAATCTGCCTTTAACTGTTGCAGGAGTAGAATGCCCGTATCCAACTGTTGTAACAACAACAGTACAAAAATAAAATGCCCCTGCAAATTGCCATTGATATCCAGCTCCAAACGGCACTGCTGTTACAACGGCTTTTTCTAATTCTGCATAATCTCTAAATGTTTTTTTAGGATTTTAAAAAAACAAAAAAAAATTTTAAACACAGCTACAGTAACCCTCCCATTGTTATTTATGATGCTAAAAAAGATGTTGATTTCTTAATCTTAAACTCTAGCAACAACACCCTTTTATTCCCCCCTTCCTACTATAAAAAAACTTACTCTTGGGTAAAATTATATTTTAGCTGCATTTCATTTCGAGTTTGGGCAATTTCAGCTTTTAAAGCTTCATCAGAATCAAATTCCAAAAATGAAAAAATGAATGCCCCACCAACCAAATAAAATATTGTTGTTGTTAAAAGTCGAACAGCTCGAACACTTTTTGCATCCAATATTTTTTTCGACATTGCAATTGTCATCGAAAAAAATTTTTTAATGGACCAAAAAAATTATTTAAAACCCAACGATACAGCTCCTTTTCTTTTTTGACGCAATTTTTGATGAATGTTTTTTTTGAAAAAACTAAGAAAGAAAAAAGAAAATGAAAGGCTTTTTTCTTTGGAAAAAGGAATAAGAAAATTGCCTAATTACAAACGACAACGACGTTTTTCTTTTTTTGCGATGCCAAAGGCTATGACTTTTGGCATCGCAAAAAAAAGAAGGATGACAGAAGCCTCTTATTTCTGCAAAATGAAGGAAAAGATGAAGTTGATTACTGCAAAAAAAAGAAGAGTAGCTTTCAAAAATTTAAAAAAATGCAAATTAACAAAAAAAACAATTTTGGGTTTTAAACGCATTATTTTTTGTTTCGGAAAAATTTTGACACTTTTTAAAAATAATCTTTAGTCTTAAAATTGAAATCAAAAAACATAATAAAAAAGTAACATTGAAGTTTACAGTAATTTACAGACAAAAAATTTTTTTTGGCAAAAATAAAAAATTTAAAAACCACGTTTTCGTTCGTTTCGTTTTTTCGTAAAAATATTTGAGGAAATTTTTATTTATTGAGAAAATGGAGGAATATCTTCTGGAGGCAGCATCATTGTTGAAGAAGTGAAGAAAGGCGACGGAGTTGGTAAATTACAGGTTACCGTTGGAGTCATGGCAGAATTTAATGGGCATCGAAAAATGGAAGAAAATTCTGGAACGAGTGCAACAGCGGTATTTACCCTAAAATTAATAAATTTGTTGAAACACTTGAAGTAGATAATAACTTACATCGCTTCGTGCAACGATCCAACATTTTCTCCATCCGAACTACACATTAACTAAAAAACACAAACTTTTTTTTAAACCCCTTAAATTCTCTTTAATGCTTACAGCTCCAAATTGTAAAAACATAATTTGTTCATCTGAATATGAATCAAATGACGGCAAATTTTGAACATATTTAACTCGATCTCTTTGCTTCCAATCTCGATATTTTCGTAAAACGAGCTCCAAAGCAGATGAAAATTCATCAGAATTTTTTGTATAATTCGTAGGGATAAACGTTTGTGATGGAACAAATTGTGCATATAATTCTTGAATGCATGGTTTCATTGGAGGTTGGGATTCAAGGGTTGAAGAGATTTCATAAAGCTTTTTATAGAAGATTAATCCGGTTGTTGCTAGAACAGAACTTAATGGAGTTGGAGTTGATGGAATTGTTAAAGGTGGAGATTGAAACATTCCCATTGGAATTACTAAAATACATTTTTAATCTCTTAAATATTGGCTAAAACATACTTAGCTCATTTTCAATTTGATTAAAAATGAAGTCAGTTTCTAAAGATTTCCATCGAACTGAATCCCCTGGCGAAAGATATGTTCCAATTTGACTTAAATCTGTCAATCTCTGTTGTCGCAAAGCAGCTAAAATTGTTGTAAAATAATCAGAATTTTGTGAATCATAATTAATATTATTAATATTTTGTTGCCATGGAATTAAACTTTGACTTTTTCTTTGCTCATATGAATCATCTTGAATTCGAATTGTACTGAATGCAGTTTGAAGGCCGGCATCATCAAAAATTTTAATTGGTGCTCCAACTTTTATATCTGTTCGACGAATTGTTGAAAGGGTATTTGGGGAAAGTTGTGGATTGTAGGCAATGAAAAAGTTTTTCAAATCAGAAAAAAATGTTGATAACTGAAAATTTTCTTATTTTTTTTAAATTTTAAGATATTCTTTTATCAGATGGTCTTGATTCAGAGAAATTAGGTGAATCTGTGCGTGACCCAAAATGTCCTTAAATTAGGGGGGGGTATATTGTTGTGAGGACAAATGTATCAATATTATTCTTTTAAAATTTGAAAAAAAATATTTACCCCATTATAATCAAAATTCCGATTTGATGCATAAACATTTGCTAACGGATCAAGGGCTGACATTTGTTTTAAACATTTTCTTGAACTAAAATTTTCAATTCATTATTTTCTTCAAAAATTCCTAGCAACAAACTCTTCAGAATCTCCACGAATTTGTAAATATGGCCGTAAATTAAAAACCGCCGCAAATGTCAAATAATTTGCAATAGCTTTTTTTGAAGTATTTAAAATAATTTGTGAAAGATTTTGATAATAAAATGGATTTTGTACAAGTACCGTATCCGTCCAAGTCCAAGAATGTGCGGCAGAAAGTTCCGCGTCAAAAAGTGATCGCAAATCAATCTTAAAATTTTTGAACATGTTTAACATTTTTATAGTAAAAATAATTTTATTTACCGGTGCAACCATATTTGAAAATTCTTGTAACGTTAAAATCATTGGAAGTTCATTATTTTGTTTTGAAATTGTTGCAAGCTAAAAACAACATTAAAAGCTTAAAAATGCCCCAATAAAAACAAACTTCATCCAAATTAACAACAAATTGAATCAATTCCTCCAATTGCCCTTGTTGATTTCGATCCCATTTAAATCCAAATAATTCTGTAATCGTTGAATTTATAATTGTTCCTTTAAGTTGAACACTTAAAAGTGCTTGAAATTCACTTGCTGATGCCGGTTGCAATGATGCAATTCGCAGCTTTGAATCATCAAGAAGCTTTGAAAAATCTGGAGCTTTGAACTAAAGTATATCAAAAAAATAATTTTTGCCTTGAAAATATTGTTTTTACCGATAAAATAATTTCTTGTGGATTTTGTACATTTATATCTTTGTCAAAGATGATGACATTCAAATTTCCAGCATATAAATCCATCATTCCAGAACTTCGTTCCCAACTAAAAGATTTTTCATTGAAACCATTGCAGCCAGGAAAAAGTGGGCCACATGGAAGATTTCGAAGAAGAAAAAACAGCGGCTCAGCACCGATCGATTCTCGAAATGAAAAATCTGTACATTGACTAAAAAGACTTTTTGAAAATTGCAGCGAAAATGAATCTTGTGTTGATGGAGCGGTTAAAAGATCTGAAATTTTCATTGATTTGATTGACTAAAAACTTTTAATTTAATACCATTAAGTTCATTTTCAAGTCCTTTATCAAGTTTAGTTTTGTAATTAATTAATTCGTTAGGATTCGATGGATTTTCGTAATGAAATTTTCCACATGTATGCCGATAAAAATTTACACATATTGGAATTTTGTCATCGATTGAACGGGTTAATCCAGCAGCTTAAAAAACATTTTTACGTAATTATTTTAATCGTTAAAATAAAATTTTACCAATTTCAGTGCAATCTTTATTTGAGCAAACATTTGCAAATCTTGGTAATTTAACATTTTGAAAGCCATTACTTAAAACTGCCCATGCAATTATAATTGCAATCACAGCCAAAACTGCAATTGCCAATAAACAACCCAAAATTATTGGGCATTTGCTTACTTTTCTCCTATAAAATGTTTTTATGGGGGAAAACAAAATTTATGAAATTTACCTTCTTCGAACATCTTGCCTTGGACGAGGTTGTGGTGGAGCTTCTGTTGTTACTGCTGCAGCTGATTCTTCTGGAATTTGTGCTTCAACATCTTTATTTTGCCTAAATCCTGGTGGTAATGGTTCAATATGAACTGGGATTGCAGTTTCTCGAATCATTTCTTCATCCCCAAGTGATTCAGCTTCTGCAAGGCCAGCTCTTGAAGTTCCATTTATTGTTGAACCACTTGAATCAATATGTCGAAATTTTTCTGCATCACTTAAATTTACTCCAAACGGTAGTGGAGATGATACAGTTGGAATAATTGTTGGACCAAGGATAGGCTTATTATTATCTCCGGAAGGTATACGTTGTTGATGATGTTGTTGAAGAGATGGATGTGGGAAGGGTTGTTTCCATTCAACTCGAATTACCCTTTCTTCTTCCATTTCACACTTCATTCGTGTTTCTTTTCGTACAATTGTTTCACACCGAATAACCCGAATTGGGCCACCAGTGTTAGATATATTTTTTTCAGAATTATATTCAATAGAAAGTGGATTAGGCGATTTTGGGATAATTGGATTATTAGAAGGTTTTTGAAAAAATGATAAAAATGAAATTAGCCTATTTTTAATGTTAAAATGGCGTTTCTGTGATGGCGCCAGCGTGAAAACAGCTTACAAAAAAATCTTTGGGCGTTCTTTCGTTTTTACAAAACTTTTCTATTTTCGTCTTCCTTCAAAAACAGCAGCCACAAGTGAAATAACAACACGATAAAAATAATTTGTTACGGTTGAAGCAAAAAAAGATCCGGACAAGAAAAAAAGAGTTGCATCGATTGCAAAATCATGACTCGATAATTCATTCCTTTTCTTTGATTCTTTTTTTCTGTCGATCGGGAGAAGAAGAAGCAGCTTTTTTGATGCTGTGGCTAATGAAGAAGATGAAAGGTAGAGAGAAATGAAAGTGAAACAGAACAAATTTGACTCCTTTAGTGACAGCAAAGAAGTTAAAGTGAAGAAAAAAAAAGTAAGCAAGTTTTTTTGAGGGAGAAAAAAAATATTGAACGGTAAATATCTTTTTTTGGTTACTGTTGAAACAGCTGCTTCTGTTCCAAGTATGTATAACATACATATTTGCAACAGAAAATTTTACATAAAATTCTAAAAAAAAATATTGACCGAAAAATTTTCTAAGTAAATTGACCCGTTTTATAACTTTTTTGCTCTTTTTTAAAAATTTTCATTAGATTAACGGATATACCTTTTTAAATTTGCTAAACGGATCTTTTTTTTTCTTTCCGGCCATTAATTATTATTAATTCATTTATATCCAAAAATCCACTTTGTTTATTTTCTTTCTTCCATTTATTTTCATTGGTTCATTTTTCATTAATGACCGAATCAGCCAATGTTTACTTTTTCTCCCTCCTTTTTAATCCATTACTTACTTCTTCTCTTTTTCTTCTCATTTTCTTACCTTTAAAAAAATACTTTGTTGCAACAAAAAGTTTTTTTTCGATAAATCAAAAAAAAAGTCCGCCGCCGCTTTTTTTTTGCTCGTTTTCCTTTTAAATCTCTCACTTCACTTTTTTTTATTTATGTTTTCTCTTTCGAAAAAAAGAAAGCTGCTTGATTTTCAAGTTGAATATAAGATTACTGTAAATCATTGAGGCTTTTGTTTTATGGTAACATTTATTTTTATTCATGTTTCAATTTTGAGTTTTAAAAGTATGTTTATGAAAATTTACTAAAATTGGTTCATCGATGTTGGAAGTCCATCTGGTCCAATATTTTGATTTTTCAGATGTTGCCAAAACTGATTTATTAAATGTTTCAACAGTTTTATATGGAACAATTCCTTCCCTAAAAAATTTTCAACTTTTTTTTCCAAATTATTTAACGTTTTAACTTTTTTTCCATCTACTTTATATATGTTACTCCAAAAAAAAGTTCTTACTTGATAAGTTTAATACATAAATCAATTTCAACTGCAGCTCCAATACCTTTATTTCGATGTTCAGGAAATGTAAAAAGATGATTCATAAAACCTGATGAATCAACAAGTTCAAAGGCAATTGCTTTATTTGTTGCCTTTTCACGAACTAATGAACTTGGCAATCCTCTAATTTTTGTTCTAAAATTAATTTAGTTAACCCAAAAAAGCGTTTCCTATAAACTACTTTGTTGTTTCCAAATCTCCAGGAGCTGCATGTCTCCATGTATTCAAAATTACTTCCGCATCTTTTTCAATATCCGCATCATCGAAAAAATAATCGTCTGGTAATTTAATTCCATCCTTAAAATCTTCAATTAGCATTTGTTGTTGCTTTTTTGTCATAAAATAATAGCAACATGGAAAATCTTTTAAATCCATTAATGGAAAACGATTAAAATACCATTCTTTGTACTATAAAAAACATTTTTTAAAAAGGTTATAAACAGGAAAAAAAGTTTTACAGCCTCTGAAATAAATCCGTATGCAATTGCTGCAACTCCATCAAGTTTAAAAATATGTGGAAAAAGTTTTGAAATTTCATCAAAAATATTCCAAAGTTCAATTTTATCAAATTTTGAAGTTAGTTTTGAACAAAAAATTAAAAATGAACGATTTCTAAAAATCTTTTAAAAGTTACAGTATCCAAATAAAACGAGGATATAAAAAAAATCCTGGCGAGGGCTCGAAAAACGGTGTTTTTTCCAACGGTTGGAAATTTCAAAGGAAGCCGACCGTCGGCATTCTTTGAAATTTCCAACCGTTGGAAAAAACACCGTTTTTCGAGCCCTCGCCAGGATTTTTTTTATATCCTCGTCTTAAATAGTAACTAAAATGTTTTAATAAAAAACTAACGGAACATCTTTGTAAATTCTTCCAACAATATAAATTTTTTCACCATTAGAATTTTCATACCAAAAATTTTGCCAACAAATTTCATGAAAGCGATTAAGCTTTTGAAATAAAATAGAAAAATGTACATTCAAAAATGTTGGAAAACAATTTGTTTCTTTTAAGGCAATCTCAAAATCTTTTTCACTTTTTATTTCGTGTAACATTTTTTCTGCTGCTGTTTTAAATGCACAACAAAAAAAGCAAGAAATGGAAAATGAAATGTTTTTTTCAGTGCAGAAAAAAATGATAAAAAAACGACCAGTTTTAAAGAAAAAAGTTCAATTTTTTTTTGATGATTAAAAATGATCTTTAGTCACAAAATACAAAAAAAAATTTTATTTTTTTAAAAAATGTTTCAAAAAAAACATATGAACTGGTTTTCCGTTTAATTCCCAACGAGTCCAATATTTTGATCGATCCGAAGAAGCTATAACATCTTCATTAAAAAGTTCAACGGTTTTATATGGGGTCATATTTTCTCTGCAAAAAAATGTTAAAACACTTATTACAGTAATCAAAATAAAACCTAATTAATTTTAAACATAAATCTTTTTCAACAGCTGATCCTATTCCTTTTTGTCGATGTTCAGGAAGAGTGAAAAGATGATTGCATAAACCACTCATATCAATCATTTCAAATGCAATTGGCTGTTTTGTTGATTTTTCGGATGCAAGGCAATTCGCGGAATGACTAAGTTTTTGACTTAGTCATTTTTATTCGTGGTGGGAATAAAATGACTAAGACACTTTGCCAATCCAAAATGAGTTAGTTATTTTTAAAACAACTTTTGAGCAACTAATTTAGTCAAAACTTAGTTATTTTTTTTGCTATAATCATTTTATATTGTAAATATTCAAAAAAGTAAATAAATGTATCATGCAATATCTGATACTTATCGATTGTTGTACTGGTGTGGTAGAAAAAAAGAAAATTTTTACAAACATACAAGAAATCAAGATTACGATATTAAAATCACATATTTTTTTTGTTTATGGAAACAAACAATTTATGCTGATAGAAAAATACAATTCATATTTTTGTTGTTTAATATTATTCTGTTTATACTTTTAAGTTCTTTAAAAAGATACAGTAACAGTAAATGAAATGTTTAAAATGATAAATCAACAAATTTTTATTTTAAAAATAAATTGCTGTCGGCAAATCTTCGGTCTATTTTTTCTTTCCCCAAAAAGGAAAGTTGAAGAAAAAGTGCCAGACTTCCGGCTAGACAAACGACGGAAAAGAGAAAAGCAATTGCCAAATAAGCTAAAGAAAGTTTTAAGAAAATCAATATTCTGTTTTTTTGATGTTCGACCAACATTAAAATATTACAGTCAATTTGATGATCCTGCAAAAGAATTTCGTCGTCGTGCACAATATTTGGCAGAACTGGAAGAACAGAAGCATCATCAACAGGAAAATCAATCAGGTCTTAAAAAATATGCAGGAAAGCTTTTTGGCTTTAGACGTCATGCATCTGCGTAATTGTTAGATTATTTCATTCTTATTACTAGTTATTACTGTTAGAGGCCTTTAATTTTTATTCCTTTTTTCTTGTTGTTTTCGTGCATGTCGAGTTATTAAAAATATATTAATAAAAAGCATTGTTTTTATTTATAATCAAAATAAAACCCGTTCTTTGAATAAAAAAATAATCAATTAAAAACCAAAATTAAAATTTTTCCATGAAATTCCTTCTTGTCGCTTTACTTGAAATAAATATAATCCTTGAATAACCAATGCAACAGAAGCAGCAATAAGATACCTAAAAACTTAAAGTAAGGTTATTGTAATATGAACAATATTTTACCAATCATATGTTTCTTCATATTCATCAAGAGTAAAACTTTGTCGAAGAATATTGCTTTTATTGATTTGAACGGCATCTTCAGGAATTTTGCAGCTTCCATTAACACAAGCATCTTTATTCCAACGTTTTGCAGGACGCAAATGTGATTTCTGTTGTAATAAGTGAATCAAAATCTCCAGGAGTTTCAGTAACCATACATCATGGAAATCCATTTTCCCAAATAACAATAACTGGGGTTGCAGCAATTCCATAATGACTAATTAATCTAAAGTATTCATGTTTATTGAAAGTGTGAAAGGAAAAACATACGTTTCAACATTGTATTCCTTTGCAGAAGCATCAACAGCAACGAGAAGCATATTTGGAAAGATTTCGACTAATAATATATTACCTTTATTTTATTAGTTTAACAATATCTAGCTTACCCAACTCTGCAAGCAACTAATTATTTGGAAAATTTCCAACTAAAAACAACAACAATTTAATACCTTCCATAAAACTAAAATAAACTTACTTGATGTACATGTTAAAGTTGCTTTATAATCTTCATCAAATGGTAACTTTGCCGTACAACAAACATATGAAAGATTTGGACATTGCTTTAACGAACAATAAACATATTTATTATAACTTGGACATGTTTCAGTTGAATTTTCTATTCTTTGTAAAGGTTCTTTCAAATAGTTCTTTCATTTATTATATCATGTTCTTCCTTTTTATAACTTTACCATTTATAATAATAAATATTTTTGTAATAAAAAAATTTATTTGAACAAACAAAAATCATTTACTTTGCAAACTCGGAAACAAACTGTTTTTCAAAAATTTATTTTGGGCGCCAAGCTTGGCAAAATATCCACAAGTTTATTTTCCGCGAATTGCCAATGCACCGATTTTTCTCGTACCAATGAACTTGGAAAATGTTTTAATTTTGCTCTAAAGAACGATTTAATTTTTAAAAAATAAAGAAGATATCACTTTGTATGTTCTAAATCGCCTGGACCTGCATGCCTCCATGTTTTTGTTATTATTTCACTATCATTTTCAATGTCGACAATGTCAAAAATATACCCCTCAGGCAGTGGAATACCATTTTGATAATCTTTTGCAAGCTGAACTTTTTGAGCATCTGACATAAAATATGTGATACAAGGATATTCACCTAATTTTGGATGATCTGGAAATCGATTATTGTACCATGCACAATACTACAACAACCTTTTATAAATATTAACTAAAAACTAATTAAAAACCTCAGATACAATTGGCTCATAAGTAACAACAACTCCATCTCCAAAGTTGTAAAACTCTGAAAATTTGCTACGAATTTCATCCAATCCACTATAAAAAGTTTTTCTATCAATATTTAATCTTTCGTCGCAATAGATTGAAAGATTTGGTGTTACTCTGTAATGATATTTTTTTTCATTAAGAGATAATATTTTTTTAAATTTACTTTGGAAAAGTATATGTTCTTCCACAAAAGTATATTCGATTGCCATTTTCAGCTTCCATCCAAAAATTTCGGCAATTTGCCTCAGGAAATCTGTTAGTTTTTTGAAACAAAAAATTATTCCATCCTCCAATAAAAGCAGGAAAACGACGGCAATAATTTAAAGCTTCATCAAAGTCTGCTTCACTCAAGCATTCTTTTAACAACATTCTCCAGGTTAAAGATTTTGGGGTGTAAATTTAGTTTCTTTGTTTAGTTTAAATTTTTAAATTTTAAATTTAAACGTTCTTCAAATTTTAAAGAAAAAAAATAAATTTTTTGCAGCAATAAACAGTGGCGTAAAAATGTCCAGCTCTTTGGTGTTCCTGCAACGATTGATTGCGTCTTTCTTTTATTTTTGTAGGCTCTGGCTCTGTTTTTTTTCTGCCCCACAAATAAAATAAAAGTTTTTGATAGAAAAACTTATGATTTTACGCTAATTTTTACATTTTATACCGTGTTTCATCGTTGATTATTTTTTAACTATCTTTTTAAGCTAATTACGATACTTTTCTTTCAATCTCGTGTCTTTAATGTTGCCATTTTCACCAGTTTTTCCTTGTTTTATTTTACAACCTTTTTTATATATTATCTCTCTTTTAGTGGTAACTTAAAACAATCAAACTCCAAAAATGGGTCGTATGCATAACCCTGGTAAGGGTATTTCCCGTTCATGTCTTCCATACCGACGATCTGTTCCTTCATGGTTGAAACTTTCTGCAACTGATGTCGAAGAACAAATTGTTAAGCTTGCTCGTAAAGGTCTTCGTCCATCCCAAATTGGTGTTATTCTTCGTGATTCTCATGGTGTTGCTCAAGTTCGTCGTGTTACCAGCAGCAAAATTGTTCGTATCTTGAAAGCAAAGGTTAGTTTTGTATAAATTATTTTTATTAACAATTTTTATCAATGTAATTTTAGGGTATGGCTCCTGAATTACCAGAAGATCTTTACCATTTAATCAAAAAAGCTGTTAATGTTCGTAAACATTTGGAACGTAATCGTAAAGATACCGATTCAAAATATCGTTTGATTCTTGTTGAATCTCGTATTCACCGTTTGGCACGATATTACAAAACTAAACGTCAACTTCCCCCTACATGGAAATATGACTCTTCTACTGCTTCTGCCCTCGTCTCATAAGATGTTTGTTTTCAAGTTGTTTTTTTTTGTTGAAAGTAAATAAACGTTGATATGTTTATATTATATTTGATTTATTTAATGAATATACGAGTTTATTTTACTCATTACAAACTTTTTAAACAAAGAGTACTATTTTTTAAAAGCGACATGTGTTCCATCTCCGAGATTTAATAGCATACTATTAGCATTAGGATCGGCAGCAATGTGTTTGTTACAATCGTCGATAGCTTTTGTAGCTTCGTCAAAGGTTGATGGGTCTTTAGTTATTTTACCTTTCCACAAAGCCTAAATTTGTAATTTTTTTGCAACTTTTACTTTTGCAAATTTTATACATTGTCAACTAGAACAATACCACCAGAGCGCAAAAGCTTCATAACTCTTTCATAATAGTTAGTGTAATTTTCTTTGTCGGCATCAATAAATGCAAAATCCCATTTACCTGCTTCTCCTTGGGCAATTAGCTCATCCAGTTGTTCTACAGCTGGCCCCAGTTTAAATGTAATCTTCTTTTCTAATTCAGGGTTTTGTTTTATAAAAGCTCGTCCAATGTCATCTAACGCTTTATGATCAACATCAAATGTAAAAACTTTCCCATCATTTGGTACTGCAAGTGCCCATGCTACAGCAGAAGCTCCAGTAAAAGTTCCAATATCCAAGCATCGCTTGCCTTTAATAAGTTGAATGAGATGTTTACCGTACTGTAAAACTTCAGGTGCTCCCAGCATGATAAAATCTTTTCGTTCTTTGATGGTTTTTTCTTGTAAAGCTTTTTCAATATCTGTCTGTTTTAAACAAATCTGAAGCATTGAATTTATTTATATTTTTTGGCTAAAAAGCTTACTTTTGAACAATATTCAATAATCGGATCTTTATTTTCATAACTTTTTGCTACAGTAGACATTTTTAAGCAATTTTTAGTTAAATTACCAATAGAAATTCTGCGAAAAAGGAATAGCGCCGTGCTCATTTTAATGTTGTAAACAGATGTGATCTTTAAATTTAAAAGAAAGACAAACAACAACAATGCTTAAATGTATGGTGTTGTTTTTTTGGTATCGAAAGAATGTTGTTCATATTTTTTTGTTAGATGGATATTTCTTGTTTTATTTCACTTAAAAATGTAATGAAATTTAACTTTTCGTTTCAGTTCTTTGCTTATTTCAAAGTTTTGAAATTTCCCTTTATAGTTTGTGCATTCTTTCTTTTTGCATTGGTTTGCATCATCAGTTTATTACACTCGTGCTCGCGGATTTTTTTAGCGTTATAATATTGTTTCATATAAAAAATATTTAATTCTTTGACATGATTTAACAAATTTATACAATTTTTAGTATAAATTTGTTAAATCATGTCGATTGAAACTGAAAGCAGACTTGATCCCAATACTGGTTATACTTGTATTTCATGCCGTTTGGTATTTGCAAGCAGTGCTTTACAACGTGATCATTATCAAACTGAATGGCATCGCTATAATGTAAAACGTCAAGTTACTGGTCTTCCTCCAATTAGTATTGAACAATTTGAAAGTAAAGTTCAACAATTTCAAGAAACTGTTACCGATGGAAAGCAAAAGAAAGAGCAAGAACAAGATTATTGTGTTGAATGTGGTAAACGATTCAAATCTCAAAATGCTTATGATAATCATCTGAATTCCAAAAAGCATAGAGAAAATGTTCAAAAGTTTGAATTAAATGGTGATAAACCGGTAAGTTTTGAAAGTGTAGCTTTATTTATTGTAATCTCATTATTTTATTTTAGAAAAAGCTTATTCCTGATACTCCTGGTCTTACTTTGGATGAAACGAAGAAACTTAATGATAAAGAAGGATATGATTCAGATGATGATGATGGAACTGGTTCATGGAAAACTGTTGATTCTGCTGATGAAGATGATTTAGTATATGACGAAACAAAGGCATTACCTTCAACTTCTTGTCTCTTCTGTAATAATCGTTCTGATACGGTAGAAGGCAACTTGGAACATATGACAATTCATGGTTTCTTTATTCCTGATGCTGGTAAGTTTTTTTTAAATTTTTACCACTGTTGTAACCTTGAGAAAGGATAAACAAAAATAAAAAAAAATTTGCAGAATACTGTATTGATGTTAATGGACTTTTAACATATTTGGGCATGAAAGTTGGATGCGGTGGAGTTTGTGTCTTATGCAACAAACGATCAAAGAATTTCCGTACATTGGATGCTGTTCAAAAGCATATGCGTGATAAACAACATTGCCGATTTTCTGTTGATGATGATGACGTTGTTGAATATCTTGATTTTTATGATTATGGGTAAGGTTTCATTACGTCTTGAACGTACTGTAATATTTTCGTTTTAGATCACTTTTAACTGATGAAGGAGATGAAGATGATAATGTTGCTATCAATGAAGGCTACACCTTAATTCTACCATCTGGTGCAAGATTAGGTCATCGAGCATTAGATCGATATTATAAACAACATTTACGCCTACAAGAAGGTGAATCAAAATCATCAGCTCAAAATCGTAAAGCAATTAATATTGCCCTTGGAAAATACAAAGCTCTTGGTTGGACTGGAGCAACTGGTTCAGTTGCTGTTATGAAAGCTCGTGATATTAGTTATATGAAACGTATTGCCTCAAAACATTGGATGCAACAAGGAATGAAAGCAAACAAACTTTTCAAAACAAAAGGCAGGGCAGATCAAATGTAATTTAACAGTTTTATTGTTACAATTTCTTTATTTAATACTGTTGAGTTTGAAATAAATTTTACAATTCTTTAAAAGTTTCTGGTGGAAGACTAAGTTTAACTTCAACACCATTTTTTGGTTTCATAGCTTCTAATGGTTCTGAATGTTGTTGATCAGAATCACGGGATGATTTTTGAGCTTTTTCAGTTGTTGTTTTTGATTTATTCGTTGCTGCTGCTTCAGCTTTTGGAGGACTATTTGGTGGCCTAAAAAATTGTGATTACTGTAATAAAAACAATGTATATATATATTAAAAGCTTACGATTTTTCATCAGATGTTCGAGGTAAATCACTATTAAGTTCTGGAACATTGCAGCATGCCCATTTATAATATTTGTCTTTATCAGCGCCATATAGGCAAGCCATATCAGGATCAAGATGTTTATATGTTGCAAAAACAGATGACATATTAAAAACTGGACGAAGTTTTCGTGAAAGTGTAAGACCTAAAAAGATATTGTTTAACAAATCCTTAATCTATAAAATGTTTACCATGAATACGATTCCATTCATAAATAAGAAGAGAAAAAAATATAACCATTAAAGATAAAAAGAAATTTGTTTTTGAATATAATGCATTAAGTCCAATACCAAGTAAACCAAGAGATATAAGAATTGAAACAGATGCAATAAATCGATTACCATTTCGATCAGGCTTTTCTGTAATTGTCAAAGAAGATGCAGAACTTTGAGTGAGCTGAGATTTATCATCATCTTCAAGAAATTCAAGTTCTGATGGTGATAAATTTAGTTTAACAGTTCTATAAAAGCATATTTATTGAAATAATTGAAATAATATAAACACTTACGGTTGTTCTTGATATTCATAATTTAGAGTTGTTGAACGTGGATCTTCAGAACTTGCTCCAGATTTTATTGTTTTTAATGATGATGACTTTGAAGCTGCTGCTGTGGAATTAGATTTATTTGAATTTAAATCACTTGCTGAAGATGACATGATTGTTCAACGCACATTGGACTTTTTTTTGTTCATTTGTGACAAAAAAAACAATTTGAAAAAAATTAAAATGAATTTAAAAAAAACAATAAAACTTTTTTATTCAAATTTTTTTAAAAAGTTACAATATACATTTAATACAAAAATATTAAAGTAATCCAAAAATAAGTATGAATTTATATTAAATTTTTAATTTGTTGTTTTGAGCAATTTTCTCCAGAAGTTGTTTTAACTCCTCGTCTTTTTAGTTCATAATAATTTCGTAGAAAATGTAATGGAACATGAACTTGTGTACGATTTAAACTTTGAATTTTTCGATATGCTTGAAATCTTCGACGTCTTTCAGCATTTATTTCACGAATTTCACAAAAACCTTGAGCAATTTTTGCTACCAAACAACATAGAAATGTAAATAATAATGTAATCAGTGTAATAAAAAATATTTCAAAAAATGTTAAATCCATATTTGAAGCAACAAGATCATGTCGACATCCATAAACTGGTGTTATAACAATTGCAAATACCTAAAAAAATAAGGAATACAGCAACGAAAAAAATGTGTAAAAATTACCGATATCAAAAAAAATTTCGAATATGTTTGACGTTGATTCCTGTTAAAGTGATCCAGGTTTCAGGGAAAAATAGAAAAATGTTTAAAAATCCTACGCAGTATTGAAAAAAAGATGTGATTTGTTTGAATTCAATAATCGTTGGGAAGCTTTAAATTGGGACACTCCCGGTTCAGATACACTATCATTTTGCTGTCTAGGAAACTCAAATGAATTCTAAAATTATATGAAAAAAAAAACAAATAATTGTTTTTAAATTTTACTTGTGAAATGAATGTTGTAGCATGAAAATTTTTTTTTTGAAAACTTTTATTAAAGGAATCTGATGAAGCTTCGTTTTCATAAGCAGAACTATGAATGGAAAGGGTGCTATTTTTTGTGGCATTTGAAGAGTTCTCCCAACATTTTCCATTTTCATCATTAAAAGATAAATTGTTTGAGTATCTGGAGCACAAATCTGTTATGGATGACATTTTCCATGTTTGTGATTTTTCTTTTTCTTCATTGCTTTCAGAAAATGTACAATCTGATTTTTTTATTTGTTTTTGCTGCAGTCTTTTGATACGGTAATTTATCCCGAACGAATTGTCAAAATAAAAGATATATTTAAAGATAGCTTTTTTAAAATTTTATATCGGTTTTCATTGTAGTTTTTTATAATCCTGGGATTGCAACAATATTTGTTACCAATTTTTTTAATGTTATATGATTTGCTATTAGATTGAATTGGAAATATATTTGAACCTTTTAGACTTCGATTAAAATTCAAATCAAAATATTGGCCACCAGTATTTTTATGACATAAATTAAAAGATTCATGTTTGTCTTTGAACAACAAAAAATCAACTTTTGTAGTCATCTGAAGCGCAGTTCTACAATTAATTATCAAATTAACTATAAAGTAAAAAATATAGAAACAGTTAACTTCATTAAGAAAGTTAATGCCGTAAAGGATTAAAACTTAAAGAAAGTAACACAAAAAAAATATTACTATATTGTACAAATAAATATAATAAATAATATCAACACAAAATTATAATAGTCAAAAACGTAGACGTTTCAGCACGAGACGAATACAACTCGAATGAAAGGTCTTGAACGACAGCATTATTAGGCGGAGCGTTCGAGAAGTGAGAGGGATAAGGGAAAAGCGTATTTCTGCTGGTCAAAGCAATTACAAATAGATTTCCGCTCGCTAATCTCTTTTGAAAATTTAAAATCTTCATTTATTCTTATCGTATTAAAAATTAAAAAAATTATTGGTTCGCAAAATCATTTGTTGATGAACAATTTTTGCTTTCAAGGAGGCGGTATTTTCGCTGTCTTAGATAAATTTTTTCAAGATTTTATTTTCATTTTCGTTTAAGTCAGGATCGAAAGTACTATGTCTTAATCAAAAAAACAAGATTTTGCAACTTTTTTATTTCGGCTGCCGCTCTTTGTAATGGAACATCACAATTTGTACCGTTCCAAAAATATTTTGGTTTACAGTAGCACATTTGTGTAACAATTTTTAGCTTACGATATTTCTCATTATTATCACCAAAATTTTTTAAGAGTTACCCAGTTTTTTCGTATAAATTTATTAAATCCCGCGTTAAAAAGAGTAACCTTTCAAACAAGATTTTTCCCGTTTTATCCGTTTAAAAAAAGTTCCGCATTTTTTTAATAATAACAAAAAAAAGTTTGCTCCTTTTTCAGTGCATGTGAAACATTTTCTTTTTCAGAAATGAACAATTATATATCATTTTATTGTGATAGCATTTTACCCAACTTCTGACATGAAGCATTTTCCAACGCGTTTTTGTGTAATGCAATTTTTATCATAAGGTTTTTTATGGTTCTTAACGCGACTCGTTTGTTTTCCTTCCCTTTTAAAAAATTTGCTGCAGTTTTTTTGTGTTGATTCTTCCAATTTTGTAAATCGTTTTAAACTTTGTAATTATTATCTTATTTTTTTAGCTTCAAAAGCATGATTGTTCCAAGACTTTGTAGCCGATTTACATTATGTACATTACGAAATTCTCGAACATTTTCTGCTGCTGCTGCAGCTCGTGAAGAAGGTATTCCATTGAATGATGGCCCCTCAGCTTCAATACCTGCTGGAGAAAACCGTTCTATTGCACCACACATTCAAGCCTTAGTTGATCAAATTGCAAATTTGCCTCTTCTTGATGTTGCTGACCTCAATTATGCTCTTAAAAAGAAGCTCAATTTGCCTGATGCTCCTATGATGCCTGCTGGAATGATGATGGCTGCTGCAAGTGCACGTAAGCTTTTGTATTTTTTTTATTCATTAGCATAATTAGATATTTGTTTTTTAGCTGCTGCTGCTGCTGCTGCCGAAGCAAACGATGATAGCATTCCACAGAAGATGACTTTTGCTGTTAAAATTACTAAATATGATGACAGTAAAAAGATTTCATTAATCAAAGAAATTCGTAATATTATGCCTAATTTGAATCTTGTTCAAGCAAAGAAATTTATTGAAACTGCACCTGTGGAAGTGAAAAATGATCTTGGAAAAGCTGAAGCCGATGAACTCAAAGCAGCATTGGAAAAATGTGGAGCAATTGTCGAAATTCTGTAGATTCTTGATTTTTTAAATATTTTTCTTTGTCTTCGTTATTAGTGTGTTTATTTAGGACCATGTTTTGTTGATTTGTTTTCATAAAAACACTTTTTTTAGTTATTTAAATTTGCCTTAAATGATTTAAATTTCATTTAATACCTAAATTTCTTTTTAGTTGTCCTTAATTATATTTTTTTGCAGTTTTTAAGCTTTTTAAATACATATATTTGTTGTCCGTCAGAATGGCTCGTGGTCATCAAAAAATTCAAGCACAACAAAAGAATGCAAAGAAGCAAGAAGTATGTTTTTTTACTACTGTCGTGATTGTCTTTAATTTATTTTTAATTTATAGGAAGCAAAAAAAGGTGGAAGTGATCAAAAGGCTGCTGCTTTAAAGGCACTCAAACATCAATGCACTGTTTGTAAAGCGTAAGTTTGAGTTTGAGATTTTTATCACATCACTAATGGAGGATATTGTTACAGAATGATGCCAGACCCAAAGACCTATAAACAACATTTCCAATCCAGACATCCAAAAGTTGATCTTCCAACTGAACTTATTGATGTTGCAGCTTAAAAGTTGAAATTTCGATGCTCAAAAAATGTCAACATTTATTCCACACATGATTTCATTTCGTTATTTTTTTTGATTTGTGTTTGAATATACTATTATATTTTTTTTTCTTTGCCTTGAGTAAAAGTTTTCGAACTCTGCTCGAATTTTTTCTGTTATATTTTATTTTTAGCGTCTTTATTTTATTGAATTTTTCTAAAATGGTGAAATAAAAAAACAGTCGTTTGAATGTTTTTTTTATTTTAAGAAAGATTGATAGATGGGAAAAGAAAGGCCATGAAAGATAACGATTATCAAGTCTCTCTCTAACGTGCCATGCGTTTGACTGGCAGGGCGGGAAAAGTTTTGAAAGGGACGATAGAGAGATTGGTCATTGACCGAAGAAATAAAAGTGTCATATGATAAGGATAGGCCATCAAGAAAAAAACATAAATAAAAGCTAATAGAAAACAATATTGAAAAATCATTCTTCGTTCAAAGTAAAATTTTAAAGAATGGTTCGTTTTTCTTTTAAAAAAACTTTTTTGAAATCTATATTTTTTTTATAGAAGAGTACTTTGTTACTTTTAATCTTGGGCTTTGCGGCTGTAAATGCCTACAATTATCGGGCATCAAAAATGGAAGAGCCTGATTCTTCAGAAGAAGGTGATGAAAATCCAGTACTTTCACGTGAAACTTTTGTTCTTGATGATTATCGAAAAATGAAAATTGATCCATCTGCTGAACAACTTTCTGGTCAAGCTTTAGTTGATTATGTAAATCGACGACAAAATCTTTGGACTGCTCGTTTAAATCAAAAATTTAATTCATATAGTGATCGAGTAAAATGGGGTTTAATGGGCGTTAATAATGTTCATAATTCAATCAAAGCTAAAAAGCATCAATCTTCAACCCGGCTTTTGGATATGGAAATTCCAAAGAATTTTGATTCACGTGAAAATTGGCCTGAATGCCAAAGTATTAAAGCAATTCGAGATCAATCTTCATGTGGTTCATGTTGGGCATTTGGGGCTGTTGAAGCCATGTCAGATCGAATATGTATTGCATCAAAGGGTAAACTTCAAGTTACACTTTCTGCTGATGATCTTTTATCATGTTGTCATATGTGTGGATTTGGTTGTAATGTAAGCTTTATTTATATTAAACAAATTATAAGATATAAATTTTTGAAGGGTGGTGATCCACTTGCTGCATGGAGATTTTGGGTTAAAGATGGTATTGTCACAGGTTCAAATAAAAGCCTAAATGCTGGATGCCGTCCATATCCCTTTGAAACATGTGAACATCATAGCAATAAAACTCATTATAAACCATGCAAACATGATTTATATCCAACTCCAAAATGTATAAAATCAATATCTCCATTTTCAATAATTTTAAAACATATTTTAGGTGAAAAAAAATGTCAAGATGGCTATGAAAAATCATATAAAAATGATAAATTTTATGGTAAAACTTCATATTCTGTTGCAAATAATGTTGAAGCAATTCAAAAAGAGCTTATGACCCATGGACCGATTGAAGTTGCATTTGAAGTTTATGAAGATTTCTTAAATTATCAAGGTGGAATTTATGTTCATCAAGGTGGTAAACTTGGTGGTGGACATGCCGTTAAATTAATTGGTTGGGGGGAAGATAATGGAATTCCGTAAGCTAATATTATTTTGAAATAAGAGTTACTTTAGTTAAAAATAATAAATTTATAGATATTGGAGAATTGCAAATTCATGGAATATGGATTGGGGTAAGCAAATATTTTATAGTACAAAAATAATTTCAAATCTATGGAATTCTTTTTTTTAGGTGAAGATGGATTCTTCCGAATTTTACGTGGCGTTGATGAATGCGGAATTGAATCTGGTGGAGTTGCTGGAATTCCTCGAATTGAAGAATCACGTTATGACGATTTTTAAAATATAAATTTGTACAGTAATTTGTCTTTTATTTTTAAATAATTGCTTTAAAAAATAAATATTTTTCAAACTTTTCAAACAATCATTTTTTGCATAAAAACTATTGACTCTTTTAAAAAAATAAACCACTAACAAGGGACCGTTTTTAGATGACACCCGGGGATTTTTGTGAGCATATGTGCATTCGATAGTACCCGCGGAGGTATGAAAAACCCCAAAAGCTTTTGTGCCCTTTCGGGGTTTTACAGTAGTTACAGGATTCTGAAATCAAAAATCCATGACCCGGGGGTCGTGAGTTAAGGAAAAAAACGCAGGTGTCAACTGAAAAGGTTCCCTTGTAAAGGCAAAATTGAAAAATAAATCTCTCAAAATTTTTCTTGTAAGTTTGTATTTGTTGTTTAAAGGTTCAAAAATATTTTATTATGTTAAAAAAAGTTTTATCTTATTTTGAACCGGTTTTTTTGTTCAACAATGCGCATTATAATTAATATTAATGCTGTCTGTTTTTCGTCGAGGACCAAACTCATGATAAAACTTCATTTTTTCATCAGATTTTTTGCAAATCAATCTGAATCAATTTCTCTGTTTTAAACTCTATAAATGAGGCGCATTTTGTAAAGAAATGTAAAAACACTGAAGGCCTGGATTGCAAAAATTATGGTATTTTTGTTTGAATTTTAAAGTTTTCTGATTTTTATGTTGAATATTTTCAATGCTTATGTTTTCAGTGCTGCCAACATTGAATTTTGCAGCAAACTATGTCTTCTTCTAAAATGAATATTTGTACTGAATCACGAAAAAATCAAGAAAAGATTGCAAATTTTAACGAAATTTTTTAAAAATTACTGTATTTCCTTTTTGTTTAGGCAGCAGCAAAAAAGCCGGTAATGAAAAAGAGGTTGAAAGACTTCGAAAAGAGCGATACAATTTTGAATGTAAAAATGAAGGACAACAAAGTTTGTAATTTTGTTGTTTTGAAATTTTAATAAATATCTTAAATTTAAAATTTAGAAGATTCACGAGACGCTAAAATCGGTGTCGGATTACTTTTGGGTGCTGTACTTGGTGGGGCTGCGGTTTATGGATTATCAAAAGCTTTAAATAATGATGCCGAAAAACAAAAACAAAGAAACCCAAATCGTCACTAATTCCAGAAATCACATGTCGTCGGTAATATTTAGTTTTTTGCTGTATCTATAATGAACCATATTTCACTTGTTTTGTGTCATAAAATTTGTAATTCTTTTTGCATATAATTTATATGTGAAAAACAGGCACAATCATCAAAACATATTCTGTAATATATTTTTGAATCTGCATTAACAAAATGCAAAAATTAGATTGAAGAAGAAGCCAGACTTCGAAAAAAGCGATACGACTATGTACATAAAGTTGACATAAAACAAGGTCTGGAAGATTTTAGGTATAAAAATATTTATCAATAATAAAATTTGAACAAATCAAGCAATTCAAAATTTGGTGTCGATTACTTTTTGGTGCCATACTTGGCTGAGCAGCTATTTATGGGTTATCAAAAATCTCAAAAAATAATGATGAAGAAAAAAAATCGAAACATAATCGTAATTAATTAAATAATTTCGATATAATTCCTCTGAAAAATTGTAAACTTTTTCATTGTAACCCTTTGTTTCAAATGAAAAAAGTTGTAATTATTTTTGTAAAATTTTAAACAAATTCTTTAATTTTATATTTTGAAATCCAAATTATAAAACGTAATTAATAATCGAAACTGTTTATAAGCAAATCACTAATATACAACACCCGTATCTTTTTAAAAAAAAATGCTAAAACTACATTAATCATAAACTAAATCAATTAAAGGCATTCCAATAATTCCTGTTGAAGAAAGATGGGTCATTTTAGTTGCACGACAATTTGGTAAACAAAAATTTGCTTTTCCACAATCACGTGAAAGATCACACCATCGCTTTTCACAACAAACATATTTTTCACCACATTGTCGATCCGATGAACATTCATCTCTCATTATATCTGCAAATGTTTTTATTAATCTTACAATATTCACTTAATATGAAGACTTACGTTTTGCCCCTTCCATTTCAACTCGAACAGGATGCCGATCTCGATTTGGATAATCTAAAAATACTTTTACCATTTCATCCATTGGGGTTGTTGTTGATTCTTCTGATTCTGCTTCTTGCGTGTGTTTATGAGGTTTCATTGGTTGCCAACCTTCTGGTGCAACTTTTGGATTTCGGTATTTCGGAAATGAAAGATTCTGCTTTTTAACTTTTGATGAAACAAAAAAGTTTGAACTTATTGTTGTTGGCCTAAAAATATTATTCTAGTTATTGTTACAGCTAAAAATGAAAGAACTTTAAAATTTCTTCCAAATGTTGTGGACGTCGATTTTGTTGAGATGATGTAATACCAGATTGATGAAACTTCTTTGGTCTTTTTAGTTTCGATTTAATAAATATTGGTTCAATTTCAATCATTCTCGTTACAGGTCTTTCAGAAGTTGTTGTTGGAGTTGGAACAATGAAAGGGGGTTCATTAAAATCTCCAAGAAAACTTGTTTCATCATAATCCAATGGCCTTAAAGATGGTGGTTCTGCTTCTGCAAAATTATTGTTTTGATGATGAGGATTTGTTGATGGGGTTGTTGTTGGAGGAGGTCTTGGAAATGCTTTAAAATCAAAAAATGGAATATTATCTACAATTATGTTTTATAGCATAACTTTATGTATAAATTAATATTACCAGGCGGTAATGGTGTAGTTGTTGAAGTTTCTTCATCATCATCGTTATCACTCTTAAGTGGAAAACTTTTTGGAATTGTTTCATCATTCTGATGATGTGATATCCCTCGTAAAGGTTTATCTGGCAAATGCCAACAATCACCTTCTATACAATATAGTGATGCCGGACATTGTGAATCACTATCACAAGGACCTATAGTCTTTTTTTTTCATTAAATTTGCATTTTTGTGATTTTGTGCTAAATCCTTTCCATCACCAATTAAATTTTTTTGCAAATGTGCATCCTTTTTATTTTTCCCTTTAAATTCCGCCACCAATTTTTTTTATGTGCAATTATTTACAGAAAAAAATGTTTGTTAAAAAATTATGTGTATTAAAAAATGGTTAAAAAAGGGAAGAAATTAGAAGAAAGGCAGCACACCTGGCCATTGTAGCCTTTCCATTCGTTGCGGCTTTTCAGATGTTTGAGATCTTTTTAATCGACGAATTTGTGGATAATTTTTATTTTGAGAATTTGGTGATTCTGTTGCTGTTGTTGAAGTTGAAGAATTTGAATGTACTTCAGCGATATCTGAAAATATTTTTTTAATGCCACTAAAAATCTGGTAAATATATAATTACTTTGTAAATCAGTTGGTTCATTTTCAGCTGGTTTACAAATTCCAGATTGTAACATATCTTGGACATATCCAGGCATACATTCACATCTTCCCAAATCACAAAATTGCCCTTCTTCAACACAATCCGATGTAACTTCACATGCTATAAAAAAAAACAATATTATTATTTTAGTAGGAAAAAAATAATATTACGAATTGAAAGCCATAAACATTGACAAATTTGGCAACCATTTGAATCAACAAAAATTCCACAATTTTTTTCACAAATTTGTGGCGGCAAACATCCAATATTATTTGGATCTTCAAATGGAATTCCTTGTACGGCATTTGGTAATGGTTCTTCGATGCTATTATTTTTGAGATTTTCTGTTACAGAATTTGTTACAGTATTAAAGGAATCAGTTGTCTCAAATGGAAATGATGTAATTGGCGTTTCAGTGAACATTGTTGCTTCACTTACAGGCAGAGTGGATTCTATTAAATCATTACTATTGGTTTGTACTCTAAAAAGTTTTTTTATTGAAAAGGCTAAAAAAGATTAAATTTACTGAAATTCGTCAACTCCTTTATCATATCCACCACCACCGCTGGCACTTCCAAAAGATGGTTCAATAAAATTTGAAAGTATTGTTGTTGGAGGAAATATTGTAGTTGTTGCATCTGCAGTAGTAGTAATATTATTTTCTGGAATTGGCATATATCCACTTTCATGTTGTTCAATTCCAGGTGGATGGGGGATTTGTCCGGGTGAGCTGGCTTCTAATGGAATTGCTGTTGTTGTTGTAAATTCTGGTAATTGTGTTGGAGGAGTTGGAAAAGTCGTTGTTGGAATTGTAAAAGGCGGCAAAGTTATTGCCTCAAAATTACTTTGTTTTAATTCTGCTTCCAATTCAGCTTCACTAATTGTTAAAGGTGTTACAAAATTAGTGTCATCTCTTTGAAGGGTATCAAATGGATTTGTCTTAAAAATTAAAAACTTGCATAAATGTTTAATGAAAGATAAAAAAACACATTATACCTCAACGGCAAATGGCTCTTCTGATGAACTTTGATTTTCTTTAGAATATTTTTTTCTGCAAAATTTTTTTAATTTATTATTAATTTTAAAGGGGTCAGTATTTTTGAAAACTTTGTTTCGAAACGATTCACCCTGATTCAGGAACAATTTCATCATCAATGTTTCTGAATTAGGGTGACCGGATAAAACATTTTCAAAAAACCTACTTTAAATTATTTATTGAAACACAGGTTGCCGAGCATGTTTTTTTACAAATCATTCGACAAATTTTTCCATCTTTACAATCTTCATCACTTTCACAGCTATGTGTTAAAACACAACAAATATATCCAATAAAAATAATTAAATTTATCCATCGTTTTAGCATTATTAATTTTTAATTTTTCTGTAACAAAAAAAGATTCAAGTAAAACAAGTAAAAATTATGAGGTTTCTTTTTTTACACTCATAAAAACGAAAGAAAGACAAAAGTTACTTCAAAAAATATTATTGTACGAAAAAAAATGACCCAAAAAAATTATGACGGAGGAAAAAAAGGTAGGTAAAAAAATATTTTCGGCATTACAATTGGAAAAACGACATAATAGCAATTTTCTATCGTTGTCTTCACTCACTTTTTTCTTTCATCATCTTTAAAAAATTATGTATCTCTTTTTTTGTATTACATTTTTTATTTATCATACAACTTTTTTCGACCGCCTATTTTTTTCACTCTTCTTTTTATTTACAGCAGTTTTTCTAACACCGGTTTTTTCATCTCTTTTTTTTTATCGGACAATTGTTTTCCTTTTTTTTAATAAGCAATTCATAAATCCTAAGTTTAAGTGATGTCTTTTTTGTTTTTTGTATACAGGTTTGAAGAAGATTTCCTTTTTTTGAATTACATTTTAAAACATCAAATAAAAAAAGAAATTGAAAGTTTTGATTACATCATTTTTTTTTGGAAGATGAAAACATTTTTCATTGTTTTTCCGGTCTTTTTTCTTCAAAAACACTTACATATCTTTTTTGGCAAAAAAGATTTATGAAGGGTGTATTTTAAATACAAAAATAAATCCATCATCTCTCTCTCTTTGAATTATGGATATGCAATATGAATAATAATAATTCTTATTCAATTTTAATTGATGCGTCAGCAACTTTAAAAAATCGTCAGATACAGAAAATGAAAGTATCCCGTCTGTGACGGATTTTCTCTCTTCTGTATTATTTTATATAAGATAGAGATGGACACAAATAAAGTAAGTAAATAAGTGACCAACAAACGAAAAGAAAAAAATCTTCGCAAAAGACTGCTTTTTTATTATTTTTAAAAAAAATAATTATCTAACAATAAAAAAAAAAGAAAGAAATGTAATAACAGTAAGAAAAAGGAAAGGAAGAAAGAATTATGCTGCTGCAAATGAAAAGTGATGATGAATTACGAAAGAATTATTCTACTAATAAAAAAATGTATGGAAGAGAAACCGGATAAAACAAAAATTATTTGAGAGCTACTTTTTATTTCTTTAGAAACTAATGGTTATACTGCTACCGTAGCGTGCCATAGTATACATTAAACATAGACCAGAAAAAATACCCATTGTTTGTAAAATAAAAACTTCGAGACCACTTTTAAGGGAAACTTGTAATCCTTCTTCCATTGCCTTTTTCATTTCAGGAATCTAAAATATAAAAAAAATAATTAAATATAGGTCAAAAAAATAGCCTCATTGACATTTCTGTCCTAGCCAGTGACTCCTGATTCAGGAACATTGAAATAAATCTTGTCAAGACACAAACAGTTTTTGAAGTCCTTGAATCAGGATAGCTTAATAATAACATCACTAATAAAAAAGTTTTTTTACCATGCAACTAATTGAAATATAAAGAAACATGCCACCAGCGAATGCAAAAATATATGGAGCAAAATTTTCATCTAAATTTCCAAACAATGCACCAATTGCAAATCCGACATAGCATGAAAGTGCAGATAAAAGATTATAAACTAATGCCTGGCGAAGAGTCATTCCTGCTGAAACCAAAATTGCAACATCACCTGAAATTTATTTTTTTCATTTATTTTTAACTTTGTAGTAGTTACCAAGTTCATGAGGGAATTCTTCTGCAATAACTGCAACACTAACACTAAATCCACTTAATAGTGATTCGGTAAAGCTTGCACCAATACTAACACCATCAATAAAATTATGAAGTCCATCCCCAAAAATGATCATCCATGCAACGGCAGCAATTACAGAATCACCTTTTTTGTATTCCTAAAATAATTATTGCAGAAGAAGGCAATCGTGGCAGAACAACACAATATTACCATATCATGATCATGTACACAAAGGGAATGAGCTTGTTGTTGAATTGATGCTTCAGCGGCAACGGTTGAAACGGCTTCAAGTTGAAAGGATTCTGTTCGAGGGTTGGTACCATCTAATAAATGTGCTTTGTGTTCTGTTACAGAATGATGATGATTTAATGCTGCTTGAGTTTCACGTTTTCGACGCTAAAAAATGTTTTCATTGTTTCGTCTAAAAATATTTTAAAAGGAAAACCGCGTTTGAAACAAAGGATGTCTCATTTTAAAGGGAGCAAACGGTTTAATACAATTTTCACTTTTTTTTTGAAATTGCTTGAATCTGGCAATCAAAAGAACAATACAAAAAACCCTGATCATCAGGTTTATGTTATTTCAAAAAACGTTAAAATTAAAAATGTATCAAATTGTGCGCTATCTTTAAGGTTGAAATATAAGAAAAAATTATGTTTAAAGGTAAAAAATTAAACTTAAAACTTGCTTTTCGAGTTTCAAGAACAATTTTAATTAATTTATCAGCAATAAAAAATAAATAAATTCCACAAACTGCTGTTAAAGCTTTGGGCAAATAATCATGTGATGCATTTGGATCAAATTCATTTACAAGTCCATAAGCCTACAGTAGTAATATAGTATAAAATAAAATAATTTGAAAAATGTTATTTCAGATGAAATTTTTATATTAAATACAGAAAAACTAACCTGTGGTAATAAATGAAATACAGCTGACCCTGACAAACTTCCAACTCCAACTGCAACAAAAAATGTAATAAATCGGCTGTAAGTTGATTTTTTAACAAATCTCATTAATGCAATTCCAACAACTGCCGAAAGTGTAATAAATGTTACAACCGAAAGTCCTAATACCCAAACTAAAAAAAAGTTTAAAAATTTTTAAAACTATCGAGTAAATTTTACCTAAAAGTGTGCTCGGTCTTGCATTTAATGCAATTTGAGCAGAAATTTCATCTTTATTTTCTTGCCAAGTTTTACATAGCAAATCCAAATTATTATTATTATTATTGCTGTTGTCCTTCGTAACCTCAATGTCAGTGGAATTAAGAACCATGTTTGATTTCTGCAAATATTGCAAACAAATAAATGAGTAATACACAAAGGGATAAACAAAAAAAAATAAATAACGAGCATTAAACGCTAAAAAAAGAGCAAAAAATTTGTTTTTTAATCCAAAAAAGGCAGAAAATTAAAAAGCTAAAAAAAGAGCACAGACACCAGCAAAAATCTTATTTACAACCTTCTAATAAAATTGAAGAAAAAAAATAAGATTGATTGATTTTGGGTGGCACCAAAGAAAGCACGAAAAAGCAGAGTGAAAAAGAAAAAACTATTACAAATTCTCACCAACATTTTTTTGAACGCTTTGAAAAATGAGAAAATCATATTTTTTTTAAAAAAATATTTTTTTTATCCAAATCCTTTTCTTCCTGTTTCTATAATATCACTTTAAAAGAAAGGAAGACTTTGTGCGGTTGTTAAAAAGCACTGCCTTTATTTTTCTTGCTTTGGCGGCTTAGTTTGTGCCATGATGGCGCCAAATAAGACAGCAGGAGTGGCAATAAGAAGAGAAAGAAAAAAAGAGAGAGACATTTTCCCCAATGTTCAACACATTTTATTCTTTCCTATTTTTTGCTTCTGTTGTTTTTGTTATTTTTGCTGTTTGCTGCCGCGCGCTTTAGGCCCCGCTTTAGTATTTTTAAATTTGCTCTTTTTTGCTTGAAAGAATGCGCGAATAGTTCAAACTTGCACGTTTTCTTTTCTACATTTCCTGACTGACTCTTCTGTCGTTTCAATGATCATAAAAAAGCTTTTTAACGTTTATAAACCGTCGCCTGTGAGAAAAAAATTTTTTTTGCCGTGTTTTAAAATTTTTTTACACAGAAGGCAAAACAAAAAAATATTTTTTTTCGCTTTTAGTCTTGCAAAAAACGGATAAAAGAAAATATATTTTAAAACAGAACTGTAAAAAAACGTTGAAGACAAAGAAAACAGAAACATCACAAATTGAGAAAACAATCAAAAAAAGAAGGTAATCTAAAGTTTGTTTAATTGATTTGCTTTTAACTTTTTTAAAGATACAGGTAAAAAAAGTAACAAAGAATTAAGTCTGAATAAACAATTATTTAATTCCAAATTATGGGAGTCAATGAATGAATCAAAAAGGGCCAAATTAAAAAAGCCACAGAAATGATTAGATCTATGCTTGCAGAATAAATAATAATAATAATCTAAACATTTCAGTATATCTTTTAATTTGAAATTTTTTGCAAACAAAATGCATATTTATCTAGACATTGAATCGTCTGTTGCTTATTTCGAAAGCTTTAAACCAGCAATCATATTACATCATTCTTACTATTTTATCGTAGACAATTTTTGTACATTGTTTTTTGAAAAAAAAACTAAACTTTTTACCTTGAATTTCATTTACTGAATTAATTGAGTCAATTGAAAAAGTATACTCAATATGGATATTTTTCCGAAATAAAATTTGCCAAAAAAATCTAAACTCTTTCACGATATTTATCGTTATTTCCGTTGGGAAAAAATTCTCAAAATGATATGGAATTGGAGAACATTTAAAATCAGTAAAAACGTCACTTTTTTAAAAAAGTTTCTGTATCAAACGTTTGCGAAACTGCAAATTATGCTATTATTGAAAATGTTGCAAAACTTCAAAATAAGTGTATGGATTTTTTTGTGCTTTTCTTAATGAAAAAAAACTAAACCTTTTACCTTGAATTTCATTTACTGAATTTATTCCAAATATCGAAATGCTTGATAAAAGTTCTTTGGCAACTGCAATCACATATTCATCGTGTCGAAAATTTAAAACTGTTTAAGTTGTTTTGAATGTTTTTCATTATATTTTTTCTGAATAAACTGTTTTGATAACAATAAAGAATAACTTAAAAATGTTGAAGATTTGGATTTAAAAAACGGTAGTACGAATTTAAAAATAATTTTTGCAACCTTTTTGCAGGGCAAAATAGCGTTCTTTGTTCATTCGAAACAGAGAATTTCTATTCCCTTTTTTATTGTTGAAACGCGCGTTTTTTTTAAATTTTTACTATTTTTATAACGTTTTTACAGTAAATATATTAAAAAGCTTAAAGATATATATACACATACATTTTGTGCTTTGTCCCTGTCTGTCAAATATTTTACGAAATTTATCTTCTGACAAATTGTTTGGCGTTTGTATGAGTGTAACCAATAAAGTTGCATCATTCTTACTTTTTCTTTATTTCTAATGTTCTGTTTTCAACAGCTTGTTTTCGTTTGTTGCAGCAAGCTTTTAGGGAAAAAAGAGAATTATATATTTTTCCGACTCTAATTTTTTATTAACAGATTTATGTTTTCTTTATTCCTTTGTTTTCTCTGTTCGTTTTTGCAATAATAAAATTCATTTTTTAAAATTAAATAATTCAAAAATATTTGTTTTAGATGTCAACAAAAACAAAAAAAGATAAATATCCATTTATTGAACAAGGTTTTACGACCTCCGAGAATCAAAATTACAATTTGAATTTAAATCAAAGCAAAAAATATCCAATTTTAGTTCCTCTTCAATCTTATAGCAAATCAAATAATGATGAACATTGTGGTAAAAAAATTGCTGCAGTTCAAAAAAAAAACCAGCAACATTAATTTTATGTTAAAAATTTTTAAATAACTGTTGCCCATTGAAAAAGTTGATTGGTTTTTTTTTCTTGGATCAAAAGGTTTTAGCGATAAAGTTAATTTGTAAAAATTTTACGTGGAACAGCAGCAACAAATTTTATAGTAACTGATAAAAAAAAGGAAGAATTACAATTATGGAATAAGCTTTTTAAAATTTCTACTTTTACAACTGTTAATGAAGATAATGATGATTTGAAAAAACAAAAGGATAATGCAAATATTTTAAAATCCACGAATAAAAGCACCCTTTCTCTTCATATTGAAGCTTATGAAAATTCAATCGAAGCTGTTTCATCGGATTTATTTGATTATGAAAATATTGAAGGATTAAAAAAAGAAAAAATTAATTTAAAATCTCGAGTAATATAAAAAACAAAAAAATTGTAAATCCTTTTATTTTTTTTACAGAATCCATTTGAATTTCCAAGACAACAAAATGGAGATCAAAGAAATATACCAGAAATTATGCAATTTAAAACATCTCAACAATTAACTGGTTCAAATCGACCGTCATCGTCTCAACAAAATGGAAATAATGATGGATTTATGGTTGAATCTCAAATGTCACCTGGTGCTGGTACAGCAGTTAGTTTTTCCTTAAATAAATAAATATAAACTAATGGGAAAATGGGGATTAATAATATAAGTCAAAATGTGGTCGATTAAAAAATGACCATAGCAAAAAAAAAATATTATTTCATGTCCTTATTTTTAGTGTCCTCTTTGCTTGGAAAAGCTGGAAGCCGATGATCTGCATTTTTATCCGTGCTCATGTAGCTATCAAGTAAGTTATTTGTTTATTAAGTATTGCCAATTTAAGGATGCCATTTTGAAGCTACTTCTTATCACTTTATCTGATGATCAAGCAATTTTAGGTTTGCACATTTTGTTGGCATCGAATTAAAACAGATGAAAATGGTTTATGTCCCGCTTGCCGCCAACCATATTCTGAAAATCCTGTGACATTTTGTCCTCCTACAACTCCATCAAAATCTCAACAACAATCTGAACGAAAGATTAAAGAAAAAGAGAAAAAATTAAAACAGCAAGATATTATTGAATCTCGAAAACATTTATCTCTTTATCGGGTTATTCAAAAGAATCTTGTATATGTTGTTGGCCTTCCACAATCATATGCAAATGATAAATTTTTAAGAAGCATTTTTGAAAAGAATGGCAAAGTTACAAATTTAATTGTTGGAACACTTCCATCAAGTTATAGCGATGAACCTTTAAATACTGCATATATAACTTACAGTAATGAAGATGATGCACTTCAAGCAATTTGTGTAAGATTTTTTACTCTTTGTTTTTGAGCATCTTATGTTTGCCTTTTTTAAGGATAATATTAATTTACGATTAGGTGGTCATAATATTAAAGTTACACTTGGAACAACAAAATATTGTCAATACTTTTTAAAAGCTGAAGAATGTACTCGTCAAGTAAGTTCTGTTTTTAGGCGGTTATACATTGTCTGCATTGTTCTATATATATTTTTAGGAATGTTCATATTTGCATGATATTGCTGCACCAGAAATTAGCTTTACAAAAGAAGATATGCAACAAGGAAAACATATTGAATATGAAAAGGATCTCATTATTGATCATTATCGTGCAAAACATATTGATACATATCCACCAGTTATTGAATATCCGGTAAAAATTTCAGCAACACCTGTTAAATTAGAAGAAAAAGAAATGGAAAAAGAGAAGAAAGCAAAGCAGCAAGAAATGATTGAAGCTCGAAAGCATTTATCAATTTATCGGGTTATTCAAAGAAATCTTGTTTATGTTGTTGGCCTTCCACAACGTTATGCAAATGATCAAACTCTTCGAAATATTTTTGAAAAGCATGGTGAAATTTCAAAGATGATTGTTGGAACTTTGCCATCAAATTTCAGTTCTGATTCATTAAATACTGCTTATATCACTTATGTCAATGGTGAAGATGCTCTTCATGCAATATGTGTATGTTTATTTAAAATACGTACTTAATTTGCATTTTATTTATATTGCTTTTTTAGGCAAATAGCAAATTACGATTAGGCGGCCGTAATATTAAAGTTACATTAGGAACAACAAAATATTGTCAATTCTTTTTAAAAGGTGAAGAATGTACTCGTCAAGTAAGTTTTTTAAAAATATCTATGACATTAACCCGTGATATTTTTTAGGAATGTTCATACTTGCATGATATTGCACCACCAGAAATTAGCTTTACAAAAGAAGATATGCATCAAGGAAAACATATGGAATATGAGCATAAACTTATTTTTAATCTTTATCGTAGTCAAGGTGTTATTTTATCTTCTGATGAAACACATTCATCTGATGAAAGTGAATAATGTTTTTTCGAATGTTTAATAAACGTGTTTGGAGTTTTAATTGAAATAAACACTATGTTATAGTTTGGGTTACTGTATATTTAAATGCAATAAAAAGATTTTTTGATATTTGCCTCTGTTATTTTACAAATCTAATTTTAATCAAAATGCTGTGATATCTGGAATCGTTCATATCGATTGATTACTATTGCAAATCTTATGGATTTTTACATTTCCATCAGAATTTCAAAATCAAAAAGTTTTGAAACAAAAAAACTGAATCAGAAATTTGCTACAAAACTTTTTCAGTTGCTTTTAAAACTTAAATAAATTGGTTCCAACACGAAATTATTGGTACCATTTTCTTTAAGAAAAATTTTTTCTCCATTTTTTTGTTACTCAATTTTGAGTTGATTTTATTTTTTTCCCCTTTAAAATGCTTTTTAGATTTTTGTTAATTAAATATTTTTATGATGTTGTGGTAAAATAAGGTATTCTATAGGCTCATTTTTTATTACAAAAAACTGAGTGCCGAACAAGAAACCTGCACTTAGAGAGCTCACAGAGTTTTCATCGTTTCTTTTGCGCGGCTAATTTTTCGATTGATTCAGTTTTTATTTAGTTTTAACGTGGTTTTGTTAAAATATATTTTAGGTTTTTTATTTGTTGATTACGAAGATGGCAGATATCAAACCAAATCATACACTTTATATCAATAATCTCAATGAAAAAGTTAAAAAGGATGGTAAGTAGTTGTGGGAGGATTGAATTTTTTTTAAAACAAACTAACCAATGATTAACATATTACCTTTTTAGAATTACGAAAAGCTTTGTATGCTATCTTTTCACAATTTGGTCAAGTTATTGATATTTTGGCATTTAAAACTCTTCGTATGCGTGGACAAGCTCATGTTATCTTCAAAGATGTTAATTGTGCTTCAACTGCTATGAGATCAATGCAAGGATTTCCATTTTATGAAAAACCAATGAAGATTCAATTTGCTAAAGAAGATTCTGATGTTATTTCAAAAGCTAAAGGAACATATGTTGAACGGTAATCAATGTTTTAAACTTATAATAAATGTTTAATCAAACTTTTATTTTTTTAGACCTCGTAAAACTATAACAGCACCAAAACCAAAGAAAGATGCCATTCCTGCAAAGAAGGCTAAAGCTTCTGATAATAAAGGTGGTGATGAAAAGCAAAAAGGTGGTGCACCACCAAATAAAATTCTCTTCTTATCAAATTTACCAGAAGATGTAACAGATGATATGATTCGAATGGTATTTTGTCCATTTCCTGGTCTTGCAGATATTCGCATGGTTCCTGGTCGAAGTGATATTGCATTTGTTGAATTTGGTACCGAACCTGAAGCAACCAATGCTAAAAAAGCTTTAAATCATTTCAAAATTACTCCAAGTCAAGCTATGAGAGTTGAATATGCTAACAAATAATGTTTTGATCTTTTATGTTTATGTTTGATATGTTTGACAATTGTTTTTGTATAATAATTTATTATTTTTTATTATTATTTTTATCATCACTTGAAGAATTAGATTTCTTTTTATTCTTTTTCTTTTGCTTCTTTTTCTTCTTTCGAACCTAAAAAATATAATAAAAGTATTGTTTGAAAGCAAAACTTTAAAATTTAAGATACCTCTCGTTTCACAGTTAAATCATCGGATGGAATTTCACTACACGGACGAAATTGCCTTTTCTCTGGTGGTACATATATTCCTGCTTGTGCATAATGTTGTTGAATTTCTTTTTTGGTATCTTCATCAACAACTTCTTTTTCAATTTCTTCAACACCACCAATTTTTTGTCCGGCTTCTGGTGTTTCCCCACTTGGAAGCGTTGCAGATTTATTCTTACTATTATTACCTCCACGTTCCTCATCTTTTGATAAAACTTGTCCTTCAACAGTATTATCTGGTTCTTTTTCTTCTTTTAATGAAGAGCTTGATTCATAATTCCTTTCTCGAGTTGAAAAATTATTTTGTGCCCGTCTTGCTCGAATAAATTTTAATGCCTTTGCTGCAATTTGTTTATCCCTTTCACTATCACGTGGAGGTGGAATTGCTGGAGTTCGTCGTGAAGAAGGTTGAACAATTTCATCCTATAAAAAATAGGATGGTATATTTAATAGATAAATAGAAAAAAACTTACAGCAGATTTTTGCTTTTGTGAAGGACGATAATCCTCATCTTTTGTTGATCTTTGAGTTGTTGCTACTCGATTTGATGATGATGGTTGTTGAGTTGATGCAGCTCGAATTGATGATTGTTGTTGTCGAGCAGTTTTTGTTGAACGATTTGATTGTGCTTCATTTCGGATTAAACTTTTTTCTTTTACAGATTTTACACCTTTTTGTTTATTTTTATCAGTAGCAATAGGAATTTCATTTGAACGAACCTAGAACCATTAAAAATATTAAAATTATGTTTGGATTAACTGTCGAAAGCAATAACGTTATAAACTACAGTAATAAACTTTCCTTTTTTTGAAAAAGCATACTTTTAATTTAAATTCGAAAATTTGTTTTTCACTCCCTAATTTTAAGCTTTAAAAAAATAATATTTTTTAGTAAAATGTTATTTCAGATAGTTTTTAGGCTACTAAAACTTTAATGAACTTTGTTTAAAAAGAACGAATCAAAAAAACTTACAGATTTCTTCTTACTTGTTTCAGGCTTTTTGTTATCAATAGATTTCATATCAACACTTTGGTCAACACTTTGTTGAGTTTCATCACTTTGTTGTTCAGTTGTTGTTGTTGTTGTTGTTGTCGTCGTTGTTGGTTTCTCTCCGGTACTGCCGCCACCAACAGATCCCTGAAATTTATTATTTGATTTTGGACATGTCCCATCTTGTGTAGTTGCAGTTTTTTGTATTGGAGAACTCTATAATAAAGAAGAAAAAATTTTAAACGTTTAAATTAAGTATAAAAAAACATACCGATGATTTTGGTTGTGAACGCGGAGCTGTTGATCGACTTGATTGATTTGTTGCTGCTTTTTTAGAGCGTTTTGAAGTTGGACGTGGTGGCTCTCTTTTTTGACCACATATAAATGTTGAAATAAAGAATAAAGTTGAAATTATACTTATACCATAAAATGTATACAAAATTTCAGAGTTAAATATATTATTATCCATGTTTGTAAATTTCATTTGTTCAAAAAATGCTGACATTCAATTTTCTTTCGTTCAAAAATGCAACTATAAAAAGTTTGAAAAAAAAAATTAAATAAAATTAAAAAAAAGTTTTGTGAATCCTTTTTGAAAGTGTGAAACAAAAAAATTTGCATATTTGGCATTTTGAAAGATTAAAAAACTGGTACAAAATGTTTCGTTTTTTGAATGCACAAAAACTATGTTTTTAAAGGTTGTTGCTCTGATAATTTTGTTTTGTTTATTTGATTTATCGATTTCAAGAAGATCTTCACCACCAAAAAGATGGATATCAGATGATAATAAAATTCGAAAAATTCCAAGAGTATTACTTCAATGTCCAAAATTGAATTTAACCCAGAATGCTGAAAATGGATGGTGTTTAAATGGACAAAAAATAATTAATGATTCTAGATTGTAAGTTTTATTCTTTTATTGTTCAAACAAAGCGAACGATTCGATATGTTTTTTTTAAGTAGTGTGAACCTGTCGATCAGGAAAAAATGAAACACTAGAAAAGATCCTGATTATCAGGTTCATGCCTTTTCGAAAAAAAATGTTAAAATGAAAACTGTATCAAATTGTCCGCTTCCTTAAAACTTATTTAATTACATTTTTAGACAAAGAGCAATAATAACAACAAATTCATCTTTGCATTTATCTGTTATGTATGAAAATGATAAAATAATATGTGGCGATATTAATTTATGTGGTTGTGGAATTTCTACCAATGAAAATTGCAGCAGAAAACGTTATAAATTTGTATTTAATTTTTGTAAGTCTTTTAAACTTTTTTTAATCGTTTTTTAAGCAATATTTTTTTAGCATATATTGAAGAAAATGAATTATATTGTAAAAAGAATGGAAAGCCGAGGCGTGAATTTACTGTTGCTGGATTTGAGACAATAATATGTGATTGTTATTATGGATTTTATGGAGAATTTTGTGAATTTGAATCAAAAAGTTTACATTGGATGTTAGTATTTTTTTGGTTTATTATTGCAACAATGTTAACATTTTTACTTTTATCACTTTTACGACAAAAATATCAAACAAGATATCGTCCACCAAATAATAGAATTCGATTTGTCGATGCTCTTAATAATAATAATAATGATTTAAATGAATAAAATTTGTTTTTTCTTTATACTATTGTTTTTGTAAATTTATCTTTTCGACATAAAATTATTACTAAAGTTTTTTTGCTAACGATAAAATTTGTAAAATGAAGAAAGAGAATTGCTTTAGAATTTTGGGGAACTTTTTAATCAGGATTATTTAACTTATCAAAATTATTTTACCATCCAAAATCGAAATTTCAATATTTCGGATGGTAAAACAATTTCGATATTTGGATTTTGGCCTTTTTATTAACCCCTGATTTGCAAAAATTGATTCTATTTTTTAGAAATATCGAAAATTGAAATAAAAATTTTTTCAATAAATTTTGCAGTTTATGATTTATTACTGTAGCTTTGTACAGCGTGATCCAAGAAAAATTGGGCCACTTTTTCATGGATCAGCCTGTATGTTAGCAATTTTTTATATAATAAAATTTTATTAAAACGAATAAAATAATTTTTTTAAAAAATGAAAACAATGGTTGTAAAAAACACCGAGAAACGAAAAACAGATAAACAAAAAAAGCAGTGCCAAAAAAAAACAGAAAACGAAAGAAAGGCGGGTTTTTATGAAAAAAAAGAGAAATAAACGAGAAAGATGAGTTCGTTGTTTTGTTTTGTAAAGTAAAAAAGTAAAAAAAGAGTGAAGACAAAAATATAGTTGTTTTTTGGAAATATGTAATTATTTTGGAATACGATGTGGTGGAACAGGTGGTGGTTCTTGTACTCTAAAAAAATGACCTAGTTTAAAGTATTTAAAGCTGCAGTAGTAGTATTACCTTGGTGAATCATCATCACCAAATTCAACTCTTGGAGCTCGAGGTGATAAAAGATTGCTTGGTGGAGTTATTGTTGTTGATGGAAGGGGTGTTGAAGATGTTGAAGCCATGGATGTCGTTGATCCGGGTAATAAACGTTGTTTAATCATAAATCGACGCTTTTTTGGACTAAAATAAGCAAATTTATATTTGAAACACATTAAACGACGATTATTACCCTGTATCTGTATCACTTCCAGAATCACTTGTAAGCTTTCGAGTTGGTGAAACAGAAATTCTAAATCTTGCTGGTCCAGAATCTGTCATCTCTTTGATTGGTGAATCTTCTTTATGATCAGATTTAACCATTTTTGGTGGGGATTTTGATCTTGGAGATGGAGGTTTTATGGGTAAAAGCCCACCACGTTGTGCTCGAATTTCTTCAATCGAAGGCCATGGCTTAAATTTATCTGAGAAATTTGTTGGATCATGATCTTTTGTTTTTTGCCTAAAGTTTTATAATTTCATTATTAGTCGTTTAATTCAATGCTAAAATTACTCTTTCGATTTTCGAGGAAGTGGTAAATCAGTTGGTTTTGAAATTGGAGTTTTTGGAAGATTTATTGGAGCTGCAGCAGGTTGAATTCTTCGAGGTTCTTTTGCATATACTGTTAAGGGGGCACCAGAAACAGCAGGCTCAACTTTTGTTGCCTTTGGAGGGGATGGAGATCGGGTATGACTACTTATTCCACCACTTCCAGGTCGAGGTGGATGACTAAAAATAATTTTTTTGTTTGTTTAAAATGTCTTTTAAAAGCAATAATAACAATTCACAACCACGAAAAAAAAACAAAAGAAGCAAAAAAGAAAAAATAATAAAACTGAGGAATTATAACGGACATTAACTGAGTTGTTGAAAATGAATATATCGAAGATGGAGAATTAATAACTGACCAATAGGCTTTACTAAAGCTTCCAGTTCTCATTTCTCTTGCACGTGCAAATGGCCCACTTCCACTTGTTGAAATTCCAATTCCACTTGTTGCTGTTGCTGCTGCTGCCTGTGTTGCAGCTGCAGCAAACCAATCATCTGGTGATGGATTATCATAAAGAGAAATGTATGAATCTCTTTGGGAAATTCTTGATGATCTTCTTGATGCTGCTGCAGATCCAGTTCCAAATATCACTGTTAAAGGAGATGTTGAATCTTTTGGAAATGCTGCCAATGAAACTGCAGATTCACCCTTTTCAATCATTTCTAATTCCATCATTGGTTTTAAAAAGGTTCTAAATAATTTTGTTAGCAAAGATAAAAACAAGTTAGAGAAAAATGTGAATATTTGAACATAAGGGATTAAGTGATATGTGTAAAATGCAAAAATTTTGGAATATTTGAGAAAAGTTAGAAGCAAATTTGTAAAAACATTGGAAAAGAATTATGTAAATTTTGTGTTACATTGGGGTAGAAAGAGGTTAATTTAAACAACTTTTTGATCACTCTTAACCTACCTAATTTCTTCAGGTGTTGCAACTTCAATTGCAGCTGATTGTACGTCATAGCTGTGATCGGAATGTGTTCCATCATTGTACCAATCTTCAACTCTTTCAGTTGCTCGAGTTGCAGATTTTGGAATTTCTGTTGTATTATTATTATTATTGTTTCTTGCTGATTCTGAATTACTTGGAACATCACTCATTTCAACTTCATCCAGTGAACCAAGTGATGGCCGGAAGCCCCGTTTCGTCGGAGAGGAAGAATGATGAATCATTGGTGAAGTTAAAGAAGTTTCTTCCATTCCTCCTCTCCCAGAATTTGGTTTAGGTTTTGGAATTTTTTCTGGTGAACCAAATGATGGAGAATTTAATGCACTTGAATCTGGTTCATCCGTCACACAAAGGGATGAATTTTGATCAGTCTAAAAAGTTATATACATTTTTATCATTAATGAAATATTCATCCATACTCCATTATATTGCCGCCAAGGTTCACGACGTTTTGATTCAACATCCGGAAGATATTGCCCTGGCTTTTTGGGAGCTTTTTTGCTTGCCCTTTCAACCCCCGGCTTTTTACCCTTTCCACCACCAGCCATTTCAAAGATCTTTTTCTTTTCTTCTGTCCTTTCCTAAAAACAAAATAAAAGTTTTCCTGTCAAGACCCCCCAAAAAGTAATCATACATGTGTAAGTTGTTCTTGAAGTTCAGAATTTGCTCTTCGAAGACCCCGAACGAGACAAATCAAAAAGTAAATAATTAATCCCAGAAATAATAGCAATGGAATTATCACTCCTGGATTCATTAAAAGTCGTAAAACATTTAAAATTCTTTTATCAACCTTTTGTTCAACAATTTTTGTAAAAGTTGAATAAAAATAATTTTCTCCACCAAATGGCCCACAAACGTTGGAGGGGCGAGTCGAGCCTATGGCAATTCCAACTGGTACAGTACAAAATACTAACCATAATAGCAGAATCCATAAATAAAAATTCGATGATCTACAGAGAAGAAAAAGTATTATCCGATAAGTTATAAACATTCTCTTTTTTTGATTAAAATTTGAAAGAGTGAAAAAAGATTTTATTCAATTTTAAATAAAATGTGAACTTTTTTGTTGTTGATTGTGCAATCTTGCTTTTTTCTGCAAAAATCGGGAACAACTGTGACCGATGACGATTTTAAAAAAAGCATAAAAGTCGAATTTAATCCCGAGAAAGAGAGAGAGATATAAAATCATGGCAAAGATATTAAAATCTCAAAAGCCCAAAAGGGACCCATGATTTGCGAGAAAAATCTTTTTTGGTTAAAATTATTGCCACCGCCGCTGGCATTTTTGCAATTGACAATTGGTCAGTTGTTCCTTCCTTCAACATTTTTAGACAGAACTTAAAATGAACGCTTTCTCTTCTTTTTTTTTGATAGAAAAAAAAGTTGTTGCAAATCAAAATCTCAAAATTTCAAAAAAAGAGAAAGAACAGCCAAAAATGAATGATGATTTTTCACTTACCGACTTGCTCGAAATATTTCTCTTGCTGGTACATTACAAGTCATAACAGCCCATGATCGAATATAAACAATAATAACTAATTTAATATTATTTATTGCAGGAAGCATTGGAGCAAAAAAGAATCCCAACCATATTAAACCTTGATTATTTATAATATGTAAAACATTTTCAGCTACTTTAAATTCACCATATTCTGGCTAAAAAGAAAAAGGGACTTAAAAATTTGTTCAAAAAAGTTTGTACTGGTATTTTTTTTCATAAAAATTACAAAACAGTAAATTTTAAATTCAAAAGAAAAATTTTAAATTTTTATGCAATAGAAAGAATAATATTAGAATTTGGGTTCTAAAAACTAATAGCAAAATTTTAATTTTTTTGACAAAAAAATTACAGTTTATTGTAAACTTTAGTGATCATTAAATTTTTATCAGTGATAAAAAGCCAATTTTGAAATCTCATGTTCAAAAGATCAAGTAATTTTAAGCACAAAATTTCGTAATAAAAATTTTGCTTTTTTTCGATTAAAAATTTTCTCACACAAATTTTGTGATATATAACAGGGTTCTGCGAAATTGAAATCCACAAAACCGAAATTGGAATTTCGAAATTCTGAAATAATTTTTTCTATCCGAAATTGAAAATGGAATAATTTTTATGTCCGAAAATGAAAAACCAAAGTTTCAGTATTCCGGTATTTTGAATTTTTCTAAATTGAAATTTTGATTTTGCTGAACCCAGGTCCGTATTAACATATAAACTTGAATTATCAAAAACAAGTCTGTTCAAGAGATTGACTTACAAAAACAGTTTCAATATCCCAACACCACCAAGAACTACAATATTTAATCCAAAGGCCACGAAGAAAATCAATAACCAAAATTGACCCAATTGTAATATATAAATCAATTGTAACCAATTTAACAATTTCCTGCCCAACCATTGTTTCCCAACAAATATTTTGATTAAAAAATTCTTTTGTTGATATTTTTGCTTGTTCACCCGTAATTGTATCATTTAAATTTGTTGAATTTCGTAATAACTCTTCTTCGCTTGGCAGTTTAACCTCTTTTTCACCCTTTGAACCATAGGGCGGCCTTCGACGGACATAATTTGGATCTTCTTCAGAACCAATATTCTCCCAATCAGGTCCAAATTGATGGCCTTTATATGTTTGACCTTCTTTTGGACGAGCTCGAGGTGGTGGAGGTGAGAAGACTGGTAAGGGGGGAGGGCCAAGTCGTCGAGTTTCAAATCTTCTCTGTGTTGGTGAAAGGGTTGCATTTCGAACCAGAACTGTTGGATTATTAACTCCAACGGGCCCAAATTGTGATCTTACAGTTACTGCATCAGTTTTGGAAATAATATTTGGACGTTTTGTTGTTCCAAATCCATCAGGCAATTTTTTTGTTGTACGATTTAAAAATTGTATTACCTGTGTTCGATTAACAAAATTTCGAGATGCAAATGGTGGAGGCCGATCAATATTCTAAAATTGGAAATATTCATATTTTGAAATGGGAATAAAAATCGGTTTACAGGATTTCGACCACCAAGTTGTCGACGACTTCTTGCTGTTTCACCATTTGTGCCACCTTCTAGCTCATCAGATGAAAAATTTTGTTTGAGATCATAGGCATTTGTAGCATATTTTTCATAGAGTACATAAATAAAAGTACAATAATTTAGAATATATAATACTAAAACTCTTGCAAGATGTAATCGAAGTGCTAAACGCGGATGCCAATTTTCCATTTTACCAATTAAATCAAATATCATTGGAAAGACATGTGTAATCGTTGATATAATTGTTGGTACCTAAAATGTTAAAATTTTTTGAAATTTGTAAATTTTGTGGTTCAAAAAGTAGGCGATAAAAAACTTTTTGTCTCAATTACAGAGGTATGTATTTTTTACAGTACAAAAATTTCTGATTGAAAAATAATAAATTTTTGTTTTGTTTCAAAAAATTGGTTAAAGTTGGGTACTGTAATTTTTTTTCTTTTCAAGACCCTTACCTGATTTTTAGAAAATAAATGCCCCTCTGTTTCTACCGTTGAAGAAGAATTAAATGCAAAAGAAATACAATAAATTGAAAAACCAATCATAAAAAATATTAAAACATTTGCTAATATTCTTAAAAAAATTCTGAAAAAGTATACTTATAGATGATTGTTTAAATATGTTTCAATTTTGAATAAATTATTTTGTCAAAAAATGATCACGTTAATTAATACTTACGTTAGCCACCCTGGCTTCTCTTTCTTTTTTACATGTGATTCTGCAGCAGCTTCCCGCAACTTTATCACTGCTGCCATAACATTATTTGAAGCAGTTTCAGCATTTCCAATTGAATAATCCCATCCAGTAAAGACTTTCCAATTAAAAACATATTGTTCTTGCCTACTTCCACCCATTTTACTCATTTTGGCATTTGATGCCATCCTTAAAAAAATGGCACTTTTTTAGGAGGTTATTTTTAAAAATGAAAAACAAACTTTTTTAAAATAGCAAAAAATGAATACCCAAAAACAACTAATAAAATAATAAAATATGCAATTGGTAAAGAATATTTTATATTTGAACTGACATATTCGTCATTACTGTAATATCCGTAAAAAAGTGGAGAATATCGAATATAACCTAAAAAAAAGGTGGAGAATATTGAAAAAAATTTGAATATTTATTTAGGTACCATCAAAATGCCAAACACGCTGAAATTCATCTGCTTGCCGCTTTTCAGAAGCTGGAATCTTTTTTCTTGATGCCGTTCGATTTAATCGTCCCGCATCTGCCGTTGCATCGGCAATAAACTAAAAAATAATATGCAAAAATTTTCGCGTCAAGATAAATTTTTGTACAGTACATACCTCTGGAATGGTTACAAAGCTCATAATTAATAAAGTGATAATAATATTCATATAAATAACCCATCGAAGGAATGTAAAATATGATGAAACTACAGAACCAAAATGACCTAAAAATATTTTTATTATATTACAGTAAATATAAAAAATATATTATTACTCTCTATTTTTCTAATTTTGCTTTCCCATGGAACTAAATATGTCCTCAAATTTAACGCCCATCTTGTAAATACACGTAACTTTTTTCGAAGTTCTTCTTTGTATAAATGCGTCTTTGAAACTTTTGATTCATGTTGTTCCAAATATTTTTGTGCCAGCCTTAGTGTTCGCCTTTTTCTTGACATACTCCATGCTTGACACCTTAACTTATTTATCACTTCTTTTTTCTGTCGAATTTTATCTAATAATAGCTGACGGGTCATTGGCTTTCCATGATCATCTTCTTCATCACCCTCTTCTTTAATATTTGGTCCTGCAGCGCCAAGCATATCAGCTTCGCTAAAAATAATAAAAATTTATTTTAGGGAATTTTTAAAAATTTAAATTTTTGATTTTAAAGTTTATTATTTTTTTAAAAATAGAAATTCTCTCACTGTTGTTTTGCATTAGGTGATAGAGGGAGGTCACTACTTATCACTGAACCCCTTCCACCCAATTCAACATCATTATGATGTGGTTGTGGGGCATGATATACGGAAGCCTTCCTTCTTCCAGCAACAGTATTTTTACGTAAAACTGTAAAAAGATCTGAGAAAACTGATGATCTTCGAGATATATCTGCTGAATCATTTTGGGATGATGAAACTTTATGATATCCAACACCAGGATAATATGCATCACCCGTAGGCATTTCTTATAGAATAATCTCTTTCTTCCAAAAATAGAAATAAAATAATTTTGACAGAATAAAAAATACACAGAAGTAAAATAAATATGTATAGAAAATGAATCAATAATAAATCAAGAGCAATTAGAAACAAAGATGAAAATGAAACAACTGCTCCCACGCAAACAATCAAGGAATTTTCTTTTTTTGCCGCTGTTGTTGCTGCTGATTTTGACCAAAAGGTAAGATAAAAAAAATTTTTTTTTGAAAAAGTAATTAAAAGTATCTTTTCATCATCTTTTTATTACTATTTGTTATCTTTGAAAGTAGAAGAATAGATAATAAAATGTTCTTCTAAAACAGACAAAAAAACAAATCAAAGTCAAAAGAATAACAAATTTTTTTTAAATGCAAAAAATCACGGCAGAAAAAAAATTGAACACTTTTTTTTTGTTTCTTTGTCCACCAAAAAGATTTTTTTCCTTCAAAGAGAGAAAAAAAGAGAGATGTAAACGTATTTTTTTTTCTTGACAAATCGAAAATCACCTAAAAAAATTGTTTTATCCCTTTAAGAAAAATAATTGCTTTAACCAAGTCAAGGAAGGAAGGAAGCTTAAAGGTAAAGCAAAAGAGATCTGCTTAACAGCTTTTGGCTAATTGAATAAGATCAAGGCAGAAGAATAGAAATGGGAAGTGTCCGGCAAAACAGCTATCATTTTTGCAATTTCAGCGTCGCCGCCGCCGATAACATATATTTTTTAAGGACAACTCTCTCTTCTTTTTTCCTTCAAAACATTTTTAAGGATTTTGTGTCTCCTTTACTTTTTTTTACGTGATTTTTTTGGAGATAAAATTTTTGTCGGTCGAAAAAAAGAGACGTCACTTTTTATTGTCAAAAATTTTTGATTTTTTGATGCCACAAAAAATTTTTTGAGACATCATTTTTATGAAAATTTGGTGATACTTTTTGAAAAAAAAGATCACGGACTAGAGAGATAGAAAAAATGATGAAAAAACAAATTATATCTTATGTTAGAAAAAAAAGTGGACAATGGCAGCCATTTTATGAAAAACGTAAGCAAGAGTAAAAAAGTTGAGTTGACAAAAAAAATATGAATCAAAGGCGACAAGTAAGTCTCGCAGAAAAAAAATGAAGAAGACTTTTGACTGATTGCATGGATTAGTAAGATATTTTTTTAAAAGGCAGTTAGAGTTCCTAACAAATATTTTAAAATATGCTTTTTAAACTTTCTAACAAAAAAAGACTATCAAAAAAAGTTACAAAAAAGTCTTGAAGCGAAAACTCGAAATATTATTACAATTTGTAGGCAATAAATTTTAGGCCAACTGAAGTTTAATATCGAAATGAATATCTTATTATTTTTTAAAATTAAAATTTAAACAATCCGTTTGAGAAACAACGAACGTTATCAATTGGTGGTAAACATACCTATCATAATTAAAGCTATTATAGCTATTATCAAGAAGTGAATAATCCGAATATCTTTCATAATTATATTTTTGTTTTTTACTCTTTCTTCCCATAATTTTTAATTTTACATTTTTTTAAGTAAAAAATAATAATCACATTTAATAATAAAATTCATCGATAGACAAAATAACTTTAAAAATGAAAATAAAAAAAGGAGGAAGCAAACTTTGTGAAATCTGATCGAAAGTATTTTTTTCTTGCTGTTTTTTGTCGTCGGTCATTAAAATATATATATCTATACACCTTACAATTTGTCCCTATCCCATCATCATCATCATAGATATCGGCGATATTACATAAACTTTATGTTTTTTTAACAACATGTTTGTCTGCGGTTTTTTTCTTCGTCTTCTTTTTGCATTTTTGCTTGTGTCTTTGTTCTTATTGGAATGCAAAGTAAAAAAGTTTTTTGTTGTCCCTCATTTTTTTTCAAATTTAACTTTGTAAAAGTTTTTTTGTTGCTTTGAAAAATAAAAGAAAATCATTTAATTTTATATATTTTAATTAATGCCCTTTTTTAAGACCACCCTTTTTTATCTTTTTTGTTTTTAAAAATTTTCACCGGAAATTGTTACTTTTTTTGATTAAATTTTTGCTTCTTCTAAAGTTGGCTTATTTTTAGGGGGTATAGGAATCTATGAAGGAAGAGAAATGATTAAAAAGAATTTTTCTGTTTTTTTTTCATGACCACCCTCGAAAAAAAAGAGAGCGCAAAAACTATATTCCGGAACACAAACATCGGTAATTTAAACACTATTGTTTCATCGACACTTTTTTTTGGCACTTTTTATTCGTTGTATTAAAAAAAAGTGCAAAAAAATTAAAGGCGATGGTTTTTTTGATGTCGTAGTCGTCGTCGTTGTTGTCTCCCTTCCCTTTTTTGAGGCTATTCAAACAATGGCAATCAGCTTAAAAGCTTTGTTTTACTTCCCTCTTCTCTTTAAAAGGTAATAAGTAAAAAGAAAAAGAAGGTGAAAAAAAGGGATATTTTTGATCAATAATTAGTGAAAAAAGAGATGGCACGTTTGTGAAGCGTTGTTAACCGCCGCCGTCGATGCTCTACATTTTTTTGGGGGGTTGTTTCTTGTTTCCTTTTATATTTTATTTTTAAATATATATATTTTTTATGTCACATAAAAAAAGTGGGAGTTAGACCGACAACGACGACGACAAACGACAAGCATATAAAAAGTGAAAAAAGGGAAAGGAAAGAAATGACCAATAGCTCATGAATAAAGAAGGAAGCATGCAACCCTTTTTCTCGTATCTTCAAATCTTTTGACACCTTTTTTTTTGAAAAATGCAACAAAATTGCATGTTAGACTACAAAAGCATATTTCTTTTTGAAAAAGAAATCTCAGTTGCAACTTTTTTTCAAAACCGACTCAAAATTATGCACCTTTAAAGTTCAAAGCATAAAAAAGAATATATATATTTTTTTAAAAGATTGTTATTATTTCTTTCTTTTTTCATATATAAAAGATTATTATTAAGTTTTAATGCCGCTTTCGTTCTTCTGCAAAAATAAGCTCAAAAAATATGAAACTGTTCCTATTCCCATTTATTTATAATATATACTTTCAAAATTCAAAAGATTTGTGTAGCACCAAAAAATAGGTCTTTGAATAAAAAAATAGTATAAACATATTTCTCTCATTTTTTAAGGTGCCAAAAAGCAGCTTTAATGCTTTTAAATTTATTTCCTTTGGTTGTTTTTTATGATTCCAAAAACAACAAAATTTTATTCGCTTTTTTTTTTTTATTTTAAAAAACACAAAAGCGTTGCATATATTTTTTTAGCAGTTTTTAAGGGTTTTGAAAAATTCTTCAGGAGAGAAGGAAGAAGAAAACAGAAGCCACAAAAAATGTTTTTTCCCTTTCAACAAAAAAAGAACCATCGGTTCAGAGAAGGATCTTTTGCTTCTATATTTTTTTGTATAAATTCCCCAACAGGGAATTTACTAATTGACGAATTGAGAATTTTAACGCCTTTTTATGAAAGCCCAAAAACAGCCAAGAAAAGGAAGAAAAAGAAAATGGATAAGAGCCGTTCGAAGAGTTGTGAAAAGCGCTTTTTTCTTCGAGTTTAAAGAAGAAAAAAAAACCAATTCACACTTTTTTTTTGTTTTAAAAAATATTTTTGAAAGATTGCATGAAAAAAATGGTAATAAAATGATAAAAAAATCTTTTGCCAAAAAACAAAAATGGCATAAAAAAATATAAAAAGAAGCTGAAGGAAAAGAGAAAAAAAAGTGTCAGCAACTTTGATGGATAAGAAAGATAAAAAGAAAATAAAAATGAAAAAGTTTTAAAAAAATAGAAAAAAAGAGATAAGTTTTAATTGAAAAAATAATAAACTTTTTAAAATTTGATTTAAATTTTTGATAATTTTATTTTTAAGGAGTGAACTGACTTACCCATAAGCAAAAAGAAGATCGTATAATTCTTCATCTAAAGTTAATTTTGAGCTTGTTCGTTCACCCAAATCAATTTGTGAGCCATTATGAAATGCAATAGTTCCACGACGAAATACAGAAGATGTCCTTCTGGAAGATGGCCAAATTGCCGATTCTGCTGTAACTGAAGCTCCAACCCCTCCTCCACCTCCATTATTTGGAGGAGCTCCACCAATGGGGACCGGGGCGGCACGACTCGAACTTGCAGATCCAACCCTTTCGGGCATTGTCGTCGTCGTCGCTGCAGCAGGGTCCCCAGGTTGATTCCCTGCCCCAACGATCGCTGACGAAGTATTAATAGATGGAACAAATGAAGAAGAATAATAATTTGTTGGGGTTGCAGGAATAAAATGTTGATGTGTTGTACCTAATATTAAAGATGAAGAGCGTCGACTTGTTGATTGTTGAGAATGTTGTTGATGGTGTTGGAGTTGTAATGGTGGAAGTTGTGGATGATGAGGAGGATGGTGTGAAATAGAAGATGTTGAAGTTATCGAAGAAGAAGGAGGAAAAATATTTGTTTCCCCTTGAGTGGCCGCTGTTGCCGTTGTTGCTGCTGTTATTTGCTGTGTAGTATTTGGTGGCGGCGGCGGCTGCGGCATTGTTGTTGTTGAAGTTGTTGAGACTCGCCAAAAAGGGGCGGGGCCACCACGTGAAGAAAAAAATGTTGAAGACCGTAAATGCTGGGAAGGAGCCGGGGAATTTGTTATTGATGGGGATCTAGATCGTAGATGTTCATGTCCATGTCCATGGCTATGGCTATGATGATGGGATGAAGATGATAGTGAAGGTGAAAAGGCTGTTGAAGGTGCAAGTGATGGCCGAAGTACTTGTCCAACTCCAAGCCCAAGTATTGAGGGACGCCGTGGCGGATGTTTTGGGATCTCTTGCATCTGGCAAAAAATATATATATTTAATAGTAGAAAAAGGATCTTTTTAAAAATTTTCAATTAATCATTTTTCCACAACCTGTTCAATTTTGTTTTTTTAAAGAAAAAAGATTTTTCACATCTGGATAAATCTTTTTCTCTTCTTTATTTTGTCCATTTCCCGAAAAAATATTTTAAGCAAAAAATGAATGATTTGACGACGCGCGTTCCCGTTCTTCCCTCCCTGCCATTCTCTCTCTCAAGGGGAATATTATCGTTATCCTCTCAAGAGAGAGAGCACGAGAAGGCAATCTTTTCATTTTATTTAAATATAATAATAATCCCAAACGTATAATAAATATTCATCAAAAGAAAATATATATATTTAACAAGTTTTATATAAAGTTTTATTTCTTTTTTAAAAAAGCACACCTATAAATGCCGTTAAAAAGTTAACCAAAATGGCATCAATGTTGAAGTTAAAAAAAGTAGGGAAAAAAGTTTTCCGGAAACATCGCCCCTTTAAAAAAAAGTAGGTGTATATATTTAGTTCTTTTTTCTTCCGCTTCAATGATAAAAATGGCACCGTTCTTCCGCACCACTTATTTAAAAGTTAAAGTGTCTGGGACACTTTTTTTAACGGTGGACAACGGCAAATGTTTATTATTAAAAAATGTCATTTTTATCGAAGGAACACTTTGTCGTCGTCGTAAGTATCCAAATTTTTTTACAAAAGTTTTTTTTTTGGATTTTTAAAATCCACTTAAATTTTTGAATTGTGTGCTTTTTTTTGGAGTCTATTTTTAATAATAATAAAAAAGTACAAAGTTTTGTTTGAATAAATAATGTCTCAAAGAGCAGCCATAAGACTTTTATATAAATATAAATTTGTAAATCATATTATATTTATAAAAAAATGATTGAATTAATACGTGTTTTTCTTAAAAAAATTATCAATAAAAAGTTTTTGAAAAGTTTGAACTTAAAATTCCAAAACATAAATTTCTTAGAAAAACTATAGCATTTAAAAAATTTCTGATTAAAAAATTGTAAAATCCATAAAAACAAAAGATAATCAATAACATGATATTTATTAATTTGCATATATAAAAAACTCTTATATTTGGCATCATCAAAAAAAAAGAAAGAAAAATCAGAACAAAATAAATTTTTATAGAAAGTACATATTTATAGGTACTTCCGTATCTGAGCATTTAAAAATCATTTTTTTAAACAATTAATGAAACAAAAAATAAACGAAAGAAGAAAGAAGGAGGAGAGTAAAAAAAAGAAAGAATGATATCTTTGGAAGATTGTTGCTGCGTTTTAATTCAACAAAAATAATAAAAAAATGTGTATTATTTTAGTAGACCCATGAGACCTAAAAAAATGTTTCATTTATTGTGTTTTATTTTAATTTTTTTTACCGGGACCCATTGTGGAATGGCATTTAATTTTTCGACAACATTTTCAAGTTGTCTAATTGTTTCATCAATATCATTGTTGCAAATAACATAATCAAATAAATGTCCAAATGCTTGTCGAAGGACTTCAGATTCTTTTCCAAGTCTTTCAAGGCTCCCATCAGGCTAAAAAATTTAAATGTTATGGGGTACAGTAGTATGCAAATTTTTTAGTATCACAAATTTTATGTTGTTTCGAAAATTATGTTACTGATTTCCATGGATGGAACATTTTTCCAAATGCAAAAAAATTTTGTCAAAACGTTCCAAAAAGCGTTTTTGAAAATATCTGATATTCAAAAAGGTGTGTGTGTTGACTTACATCTTGAAGACCTTGTAAATCCGGGGCAGCAATAAATACAACAAAGGGAGCATATTCTGCTGTTCTTAGAACTTTCAGTGCTTGTGGCTCAACATCTAATATTGCCATTTTTCCTTGACGATGTATTTGACGAATTGTTTCTAATTTTGTTCCGTACATGCATTCTTCATGTGTTCCATATTCTAAATATTCACTATTTTGAATATCTGAAAGCATTTGATCATTTGTAACAAAATAATAATGTTTTCCATCAATTTCATCTTTTCGAGGCGGCCGAGTCGTATCTATAATTAATCATTCTTTTTTTAAAAAAATATGTTTTTTTTTACAAAAAAGTAAAGCAAAAACATACGAGGAATTGGATATGCATATCTTTGTGGATGTCGATGAATAAGTGTATTTTTGATATGCCTCCTTCCAACACCATGTGCACCAAGTAATACTAAAGTCTTTCGACGAAATGTTGTCAGCCTTACCACTTCTTCATAGGTAACTAAATCCATTTGATCAAAAAGTTCAGAATGTTTTCGAAGATATTTTGTTGTATAATATTTTTTCTTTTTATTAAACCACATACAATGTGAGCCATCTTTTGCACGTTCCATTGCCATACAAGCTGTCCTCCATTCTTGTAATTCTGGAGATGGAATAAGTCCTGCAACTGCAGGTGGAATTGTTGGGGACGTTGAAGACGATGCTGCGGAAGAAGCTGCAGCTGCTGTAGCAGAAGATGTGCTACTATCTTTTGATACTGTATTCCCAAGTGCAGGAAATGATGAAACATATCTTGATTGCCACCAATTATGATCATCTTTTGATATTACTTGTAAAATGTCACCAGTTTTAAATGGTACACCTGCTTGCGCACATGGAATTAGATCATCTTGTGATGGATCATAATCAAATTGTGTTCGAACATATATTTCACAGGCAGGTGGAGCAGATCGATATGAAGGCACTATTTTAAATGTTACATGTCCTCGAGCATCCCTGAGCATTCTTTGTAACGCTTCAACAGATTGATTTGAAACTGATATTCCATTTATTTCACGAATTTCATCTCCAACATGTAAAGTCGCTTGTCGATGTATCATTCCACCATGCATTATCCTTGCAACTAAGCATCGACCATCTTCTGTTATCTAAAAAATCATCACTGTAACGTTGGAAAAAATCGTGGTGGGACAAAGAAATTCAGTTTTGAAATTAAAATTAAATCATCGAAAACCGAAAGTTAAGCATTTTTAATAGCTTTTTCCATTTTTTAAAAATTTATTTTTCATCCCCAAAAATGTTTTTACCTTAAGTGTAATTCCCATAGGTTCTTCGGTATCTTTTGTGAATTGTATTATTCGAACTCGACTAACAACATTTGTCATTAAATCATCATCATCATCTGCAAATAAGGGCTTTGGTTCTTGTGTTGATAAATTTTGTGGCCTTGGCAGCGATCCCATTTGATCTAAATAATTTGTTGCCGGTTGTTGTTGTTGTTGGGGCTGCTGGGGTTGTGGAACTGGTGTTCCGGATGTACTCGGAGTACCCTCTTCTAAAACCGTTGAATGACGATTTACAAATCCATTCGTTTTTGAATATGGTAATGAACCAGTCTAAAAAATAATTTTTTATAGTATTGATAAATATTGTAATTAAATATACTTGTGATAAATCTATAGAATTTTGTGGTGTTGCTTTATTTGGAATTCCTCGAGGAGAATGTGCTGCATCAGATGAATAAACAACTGGATGAATAAGTGATTGTGGAATTGATGGAGTGGATTGCTGCTGCTGCCGAGAATCCGGCCGTACAATTGTATCAGAATTTATTTCATTTTGTGGTGAATTTAAAAATACTTCTTCAATAACAATATCATTCGCTTGTAAAATTGCCTGAAAAAAATATACTGGCATGAAAAAAAAACTGCTTTCAAAATGAATTGGTTAAAAAAAAATTTAAGCCAAAAGTACCCGGCTTAAATGTGCCAAAAAATCTCATAAAAATAATTGCCACTCGTATTTAATTTTTGCTAAGCTGTCAATTATCATTAAAGATCTATCATAAAAATTATTCTTAAAATTTCCTAATTTAAAAACTAATTGAAAAAATTTGAAATGGATTTTCAAAAACCTCATAAAGAATTTTTTAAGTTAAAGTATGAAAAAAAATTGTAACTCAAATAGATGGTAATATAACCTACTTGTAAATGAATGTTATCCAATAATTTTATTAATTCATGTGCTTCAGAAGATGGTGAAATTAAAGATTCCAGCACAGATTTTGCTTCATTTAATTGAATATCTGAATTAACATTTAAGGCAATTGGTTGTATTCGAGATGATGCAATTTTATCATACAGCTGAAAAAACAAATTATAATGATCAATTTTGATCCCCCAAAAAAATGTGTTTGAAAAAAAGATTAAAGATGATTCCCCAAAGTTCATAATCCAAGTCTTCTTTTTTTTATTATCGATTTATTTATTTATTTATTACTACTTGCCTATTTCACCATTTGCAAAAGTATGATTATTATTATTAAGAATATTATTACTAGGAATATGATTATTAGAGATAACAATTCCAGATGGAGACGAAGAAGTAGAAGAAGATCGAAGACTATGAGAAGAAGAAGATAATTTTGGTAAAATATTATTGTTATTATCATTATTTTCTTCTTGAACATTGATTTCAGCGATATGCCGAAACATTTGTGGCATTGTTGCATATGATTGTTCAAAAAGTAAACGAGTATGTAAATGTTGAAGTCGAGATTCTCGAATTTCATGATGTTCATGACAGCAAATCCCTCGATCCGTTAATGCTCCAATACAGAATACACAAAGTATAAATACAAAAAATGAACCAATCAAAATTGCTAAAAGTCCATTTTGATAAATAATTGAATCCATCATATTTTTTTTTCTTTTTCGATAAATCCAAAAATAAGATTTTTTTTTCAAATCAAAATATTTTTTGATAATATAGAGGAGATAAGGGAAGAAGAGCTACTGCCACAAACTTGCTGCTGCTGCTGCTTCCTGCTCTGATGACAAAATGACGAATGAGAGTCAATGTCGTTTTTTTGTTGAAGAAAAAGCAACGACAAAAAATTAAAAGAAAGTTAAACTAACAAAATAAAAAAAATATATATTCCAAGGAGAGGCAGGTGTCGATTTACAAGGTTTTCTCAATGATTCAAATAACATAAAAAGATGCTTAAAATTCCATACACCTTTCTTGCTTGATTTCCTCCGTTGGCGGTGGTAGGCAATTAGTGTGGTTAAAAACAAAAAAGAAAGAAAAAAATCAAACACAAAAACTATGTTTCTTCGGCAAAAACGAAAATGAAAGAAAAAAGGAACAATTTTTCTTCGAAGAAAAAAAGTAAAAAAAATGAAAGCAGCAGTTTTTTTTCTTGTGTTGCTGTTTTCCGGAAATGCATTTCTCAATGTGATCAAAAAAAAAGTTTTTGCTGTTGTTATACTTCAAAATAAAAATATAATCTTTATCTAAATTAAATTAAGTATTGTCCGAGGCATTTCTCTCTTTTTCTTAAGAATTCTTTTTAAACGCTTGCTATTTCTCAAGCTTGTAAGTTTAAATGTAAGTGGCTGTTAAAAGTACAAGAAAACTTTTCTTTTCTGTTTCAACCGTTTCAAAACCACTTAAAAAACTGTTATCAATGAAATCTCAAAAATGCCAAAAAAAAAACGATATCCAAAAGTTTAAAAACAAAATTTATAAATTGATTTTTAAAACCAAGATAATCAAAATTAAACAAAAAATGAATAATCCACAAAAGTTAAAAATTTTGTAAGTTTTTTTGTAACAAAAAAAAAGATAACTATGAAATTGACTCTCTCTATCTAAAATGATGATAATAGTTTATTTGTATTGCTCGATGAAACAGCACTTAAAAAGATCCTTTAAATTCAAGTGGCAGAAAAAAGAGACATTGTTGAAGCAAAAATGTATGGAAAAAAGTTTAAGAAAAAGTTAACATTTCACAAGTAATGATATATTTTTAAAGCTAATAAAAAGTGAGATGAATTGGTTTTTAACAAAAGCTTAAAAGAAAAGTGACAAAAATGCAATATAAAACATTTTCCCCGAAAAAAGAGATTTGTTGTTATTTCTTGAAACAACCTTTGGATAAAAGAATGAAACGGGGTGTTAAAAAGAGAGGGCAAAAACAACCGGAAGTAAGCTAATAAATAAAAAGTTTTTTTAAAGAATGAAATTTGTAAAAATAAATAAAAAATATGTCTGACCTTCATATCCATAAAGAATGTTACAGTTGGAGAATAACAACATTTTGAAGAAGTTGATGGAGAAATATTATTTAAATTTAGGGAAGATAATGAAGGGGGTGGAGGAATTTTTGGTGGAATTGAAAGTGGAAGTGATGCAGGAGCTCGCGGTGGAGGTGGGGGAGGAAGAGGTTTTCGAGGTGGTTTTGTTGTAGAATCCTGCGGCAAAATTCCATTCATTCGAATCCTTCCTCCAACAATTGCAGAAGTTTTTGGGGCAGAAGAAGATGTTGAAGGTTGTGAAGAATGATGTGGTGGTTCTGCCATTTCACATTCAGTACAAAGGCAATCATATGAGCTTACCCGTGAACAAAGGGATGTTGACCCTTGACGACAAAGTGGCCGCCCTTTAAATACAACCTTTTTTGTTGGGCTTGAATTCGAAATGATTGCTTTTTCGTTAAATAAATATATAATTGATAAAAATTAACTTCTTTCTTTTTTCACGTGATAATTTTTAAAAAATATAATAATAATAAACGATTGGCAAAAGTTTCGAAAATCAATTAATGAAATAATAAATATAAAAGAAAGATCACAGCCTTTTGAAAAAGAAGAAATATATAAAGCAACTGACACAAAATTTTTTAATCATGAACACTTTTCTTCATTTTTTTAAAGCTGCAACAAAAAGAGTGAGGTAGAAAAACGGGATGAAGTATCCTATCCACTTTTGTTGGATAATCACCACTTCTTTTCAAAGTCAATCAATAATAGAAAAAATAATATTAAAGCAATAAAAAAATAAATAAGTAACAACAAGTTGTTGAAAAAAAGCAGAAGCAATAAAAAAATATAAATAATGATGAAAAATAAATTTTTTTTGTGTTCTTTTTTATTGTTGCATTTTTTTGCTTCTGCTTTTGGCGTCACATACGAAAGATGGAAGAGATTTTAGTTGGTTGGTAGTGGTGGGGTTTTTTTAGTGATGCCAAAAGCAAAATTTGGACTTTCAAAGAGGAGAAAAAAAATGTTTGGGACACTTTCTTGCAAAATTTTGAAGGGAAAAATAAAGAATAGGACCGCCTTGTTGAATACGTAAGCAAGAAAGAAAGAGAAAAAAAATGCGGGAGAATATAACGAAGGAAGAAGAAGAACAACGAAAAGAAGAAAGAAAGAATAAGCTTGAGGACCTCTAGAAGACAACGATGGAAGGAAAGGAAAACGACGTAATATGTTGTTATTTGTTGCGCGCGTTCTTTCCCTCTTTTTCCCTTCCAAAATCCGAATTGATTGCCTTAGGAAGAAAAAAAAAGAATTTAGAAAACGAGAGAGAGGAAGGTTAAAAACCCGAGAAAAACAAGCAAAAAAGGCTTTGAAACGGTTGTTTCTTATTTATTTTTATGTAACAAAAAAGGGGGGTACACGTTATATGCAAATGACAGGAAACATGTATTTCTGTGTTTCTTCTTCTTCGTCTTCTTCAACGCCTTAGAAGCTTAAGCTTATATGTCTCTTTTGATGAAAAAAAAACATTTTTCGTTTTGGCATTTTTTCGAATACCTTATTTTTTCTAGCTTTTTAAATTTTTCTGTTATACAATCTTCTTCTTTTTCTTTTTGGACCTTAATTTTGTTTGTGTTTGTTTTCTCTCGGGGGCACTTTTTTGAAAATGAGAAAATATTCTAAATTTTAACAACCGTAAAAAATAAAATGACTTGGATAAATAAACTTTTTTCCCCCCAAAAAATAAAAGAAAATTTACCAAAAGTGAATCACAAAATTTTGGATTTTCAAGTGATTCTTTTAAATGTTGATCAGGTTCGGTTGGAGCAATTAAAACTGAAACTAAATCCAAATTTGATAAAATTTCTTCAACACCACTTGAATCATTTGGTGTAATAAGTACGGCATCATGATTCTCAAATCTTCCACTACTTCCCCCTCCACATTCTTCAGATGCATCACCACCGGGCATTGAATCGGCAGATAAAAATGAATGTACAGGAAATCTATTCCATCGAGGATTATTTATTGCTGCAATCACTTTTGACTAAAAAATAAATACTGCATTAAAAGCTGCAGCTGCAGTTAAAAGCTACTTTTTTAGAGAGGGAAAAAGTAATAAATTATAGAAGAAACCTCCTCTCTTTTAATGTTTAAAAGTGGTATAATTTTCAAACTTTTCTCAAAAAAGATTTAAGTCTTAAAACAAAATTATTAATTTTTTGATTTTTTTCAATCTTGGCAGGAATTTACAGTTTTGGCGTTATGTCCGTCCAAAAAAAAATTAATTTCCTCCGTTTAGGTAAAAAGTCAAATAAATTAAAAAATTTTCGAAATCCAAATAAAAGAAAAGATTTACTTCTTTTAGCACGAAAATTTACTATTGTTATTGCAAGCATTTATTAAAATACAATTTTAACAAGTGCTTGCAATAAAATAAAATAACATTTTTGTATTAAAAATTTTTTGCTTAACTTTAACATCCTAGAATTCAATAAAATTTTTGAAAATATCGATTTTTTAAATCCCTCCCCATATTTTGCTTCCATAAAAACGAACCTTTAGCTTCCTTCTTAAATTATAGCCACGTATATTTTCAACTGTTTCATTTAAATGTTGCCGTTTAGGAATATATTTATCAGATAACCATGAATGTTTAAGAGTTTCTTCAGCAGAAAATCGACGACTTGCATCAACTGTTAAAAGACGAGTTAGTAAATCTTTTGCTTCATCGCTAATATAGTTCCATGGTGAACCTTGAAGCTAAAAAATGAAAGAAACTTTAGAAAAGAAAATAAAAACACAATGACTCAATTTATGTCTCTCTTTTTTTTCGCCTTTCTTTCATCGCTTCTTTCTCTTCTTTTTTTATCGTGATAAATTGAAAATGACAATAATTTTTTAAACTTTTTAAAGCGAAAAATAAAAGAAAAGTTTTTGCGTAAAATGTTTTTCTTACCGAATATCGGCCTTCTGAAATGCATTCATAGACGTGTTGAGTTGGGCCATTGAATGGTAGGCGACCAGAAAGAAGAAGATAAAGTAAAACTCCAACACTCCATAAATCTGTTGGAGTACCAATTAATTGTTGGGTAACAGATTCAGGGGACATAAAATGTGGAATTCCAACTCGAGATGCATATATTTCATCTTCATCATCTGGGAGTCGAATTGCAACACCAAATCCACGAATTTTTAATGGAGTATTTGCAGCAGCTCTATAATTTTGATATATTTTCGCTCCAAGAGTAAGTTAACAATTTTTTTTGTTATTGTTGTATACTGTATCTTCCTTCTTCTAAATTCCCTTGATACACACACTTACGTTGCAAGAACAATATTATGTGGACGAATATCTCTATGTACAATCCTTTGTGAATGCATAAAATGAAGTGCTTCAACAAGCTGTCGAATATAATGGCTAAAAAATAGAGATGAGGGATATATCAAAGTCAGTCTTTAATATTAAAGATAACACAAAAAGATAATAAAAATAGTTTCTGATGAAACTTGCCTTGCAACAGCTTCACTATAAACAAAACCAGCCGCAGCCCGTTTAACAATTTCAAAGCAAATATCTGAGCCTTCAACATATTCAAAAATCATATGTACTGCATTATTTCCAGTTATTGCATCACGAAGTTGCATAAAATATTGATGTCGAAGTGATGCACATATTGTTATTTCACGTTCAATATCTTAAAAATATTTATTAATGATGATATTTATTTTTTTATAGAATTAAGCAAATTTGGAAATATTGGAGATTTAAAAATTTAATTAAACCTAATTAAAGTGACTAAAATTGTAGTCAATAATATTCAGAAAATGCGAAGTTTTAAAAGATTTTAATTACAAAATTGTTTGGCGCCAATTTTGTAATTAAAAAGTGTTTATAAGAAATTTTTAAACAAAATTACCTTCCATCGAAAATCCGCATGCTTTATATTTTTGGACATCGATTGATTTAACTGTAAAAGTTTTGGATGTCATACGATTTGTTGCACGATAAATTGTACAAATTGGCCCTCTTAAAATTAATTAAATTTACAATAATTTTTATTTTAATTTTACACTAACTTTTCAAGTACATCATCAATATGATAATGATGCGCTAAAAATACTGATTCTTCACCATCAATAAGCCAGTCGGCGCCGGTGGCACTTCCCATTGCTGCCCCGGCGCCGGCCATCCGCATTGTTATTGGCGGTGGCAGTTAAAAAAGGATATAAAAATATGATCGTTTTTGAGCATTTACTGCTCTAATTAATAATTAATTAATTTTAGTAATATTTTTATCCTTTAAACAAAAATATTACTAAATTCAGCTTCAAATAAAAAATTTTTTCTGCAAAAAAATCAATTTTCAAAAAATTTTTCAGCAAAAAAAATTTAATCACGATAAAAGCAAGCAATAAAATGCAAATAAAACATTGAGAAACTTTTTTGATTTTTTAAAAGAATTTTTAAAGTGGCAATAAAAATACTTTTAAAAGAGATTAAATAGAGCGAAAAAGGGCAAATATTGTTTACACAATACAGTAATCATATAAATACATTTTAATTTAGATGGTTAGTGTGGGTAAAATTTTTTTAAAGGGAATGAACGGTTTAATACATTTTCCATTTCGACTTTTTTGAAATGGTATAAACTTGACAATAAGACAAAAGAACCATAGAAAAAAGCCTGATCGTCAGGTTTATGCCATTTCAAAAAAAATTGTTAAAATGAAATCCCCTTAAAAGGATGAAAAATTTTGCTAACAATGAATGAATCAAAAAAATTTCTTTTTGAGGACAAAAAACAATCAGAAAAGCAAAAGTAATAAAAGCCATAGGAAAAGAATGAATGTGTCGGGTATAATAAATATTCATTTCTAAAAAAGGGGGGCTAAAAACCAAATAATATGTTTCCCGCTTTTTTGAAAAATGAATGAGATTCAAAAAATGGGAAAAAAGCAATATTATTTGCGTTCCATGGATTTTTTAATTCAAAAAAAAAATAGACGAGGAATGCAATAATATTGCTTTTGAAAAGGGATGGTAATGTGCCTTTTTTGAAGAGATAGAAAAAATAAGGAAGAAAAAAACTAAACATAAAATTTAACACATATGCGCTCACACGCAAAAAAATATATTATTATTATTATTATTTTAGCCGAAAGAGCAAAAAAAGAAGAAAGAAAAAAGGTCTTAAGCTTAAGCTTTTTTTCTGAAAAATAAAAGAAGAGTACCCATTTTTTTGCACAAAAAGTTATGAGTTAAAAAAAAGTAAGGAGAGGAAAAAAAGAAGGGAAGATTGGCTTTGTTAACCGCAAAAAAATATATATAAATTTAAAGCATGAAAAATGACAGAAAAAAAATATATGTATTAAAATGAATCTTCAAAAAAAAAGAACGAGAAAAAAGTTGACGAACTTTTTTTTTGTGTTAAAGCTTTTTTTCTCCCAACGGATTTTGACATTCCACTTTTGAAGAAGAAAAAAGTAGGGGACACGAAAAAAATGGACTCCCCTCTCATATATTCATATATTATATCCCAAAGAAAGCAACAAGGATGGCTCAAGAAAAAAAAAGAAAGATGAAAGTAGTTTTTATTCAATTAGCAATATCATCTCTCTTTCCCCTTTCCCCTCTTTGTCATCCCCTCTTCTCTTCTTCTTCTTCTTTGATGTGTGACATAACATATCTTCTTCAACATATTTATTTATTTTTTCTGCCATAAAATTTTTTTTGAGGTTTTATATTATTTTTTCCCAAAGAAAGATATCAAATTTTTTTAATAAAAAAAATTGTGACGAAATATTTTTTTTATTAAAATATCTTTCATTTCTTTTTTGTTTGTGTCCGTTTTTGGAAAACATTTAATTGAAACAAAAAAATAGGAACAAGAAAATTAAATTTATATAAAAAAGTATTGTTTTCAGGCGTTCGTTTTGGGATTGAAAAATGATTTTAAAAAAGGTTGAAAAATGTTTACTAACATTTTTTTGTAAAATCAAAACATGAATTTTTCTTATAAAAAGTGGTTTTTGAACAAGTTTAAAACTTGTTAAAGCACTTGAAATTTTGATCAATAACTTTAACGGCATATATTTTTTTTACTTTGATGAACACATAAAAAGCGACAAATTTTTTGAATTGAATGGCCCTTAAAAAAACTAATAAAAAATAGAGGAGGAAAAAAAGGCACTTGGTTCAAAAAAATTTTTGAGAACACTTGTTACACTTTAAATTAGCTGATTTCTAAAAATTTGTGAAAAAATATAACACTTAATTTTTAATTTAATTTTTATTAGAATTTTTTAAAGCAAAATATAAAAAAAGAGAGTAAAAGATAAACAAGAAAATTTTAAAATCAATGATAAGAAACGAAGGCTTGTGATTATTTTTACTGATTTGAGTAGTTTTCGTTGATGGAAAAAGACAGAGAGGGAAGAAAGAGGAAAAAAATGATTAAAGACGGAACACGCAAACACACAACACTCCATTCTTTTCCTTCAAAAATAAAATTTCTTTTTGAACCACGAATATTATCGACAACTTTCATCATTGTCAATGTCGGTGTTGTTGTTGTAAATGATTTTCTTTTGACTTTTTTTTTTATTATTTATTTATTTCTAAGGCTTTTTGTGTATGTTTGCGCTCTTTCACTCTCATGTTCTCTCTCTTGTCTTGCTTGAGTCAAAAAAAGATTGATCAAGTTTTTTGTAAGATACTTACTTACTTACTACTTTCCTCTTCCTTCCCCCCTTAGATACTTTGTTAATTTCGTCCCTTTCATTTCCTTAATCCTATTTCTTCATTACCATCCATTTATCCAATTTCGTTATAAGACAAAAGAGAACCAAATTTAAACATTTAAAAAAAATTGTGCTTAAAAGAGAGACAAAAAAAGTAGTAATCAAGTTGATTCTTGAGATTTCGCGCAAACGATCAAAAGTAAACAACACAAAAATTTTCAAAAAAAAGCGAAACAAAATTTTTTTTCATGGTTATTGCTTGATTGATCAAAGCAAATATTTATATGCAAAAAAAATTCACAGAATTAAACGTATTAAAAAAAAGTAAGGGTCAAAAAAAAAGTGCCGAAAAAAAGTATAAAAACAAACAAGGATATAAGAAAGAAGAAATGAAACAAACACTCCCCAAAGGCGGTCTTCCTCACACCTAATAAGTAACCAAGCAAGCAAAGAAAAGAAAGGAATAGCTGAGAAGAGAAAGAACAAAAAAAAGACGCTCTCTTTCTTTTTTTCCTGCAAAAAAACTTTTTGGTTCCTGATGGTTTTTATTTTCCAAAGAAAGGGAAAGCCGGAAAAAAAGAAGATACGCATTTTAAAAAAAAGCCATAGAGTTTGTAATGTTCGGTTTTTTTAGAGAGCATCCTTCCCCTCTTTTTTTCTTTAAAATCAATATTTAGAAATTCTACTTACTGCCTTCGGCATTTATTTTTTTATTTTTTATTTTTTACTGGTGTCTTCGTTTTTGTGTTGGCGTTGAAAAGCCGGGAAAAAGTCTTTTTTTTTGCTTTTTTGGTGGAAGAAAAAACATTTTCTTTCTGGCAGCAGCAGCAAAAGACGCGCATTCCCTCATTTCTTTATTCTATGGTTTTTCCCCTCATCATCGATGTTGTTGTTGTTGTTCTGGACATCTTCGGTCAACAAGCATTTAAAAAAGAAAGGCACTCTCCTTTTAACTTTTAATTTTAGATGTGACTTTTGCATCCATCTGTTACGGGGAAAAAATAGAAGCTTTTGTAGTGCCAAATTAACTTTATTTCTTAATTCATTTCAATTTTTTAGAATGATATTTATTTGAGTTAATTTATTCATTCAGAGTCAAAAGAAGACAATGGCAAAAACAAAAGCTTAAAGCGGATCAGATTAAAAACAGGAAGTTCGTTTTTGAGCGCTTTTATAAGATTCTTGTTGGCAGATAAAACCTGTTTAAGTTTAACAAAAAAACATTTTTAGGCATGTTTGGTTTAAAAACCACTACTCAAATGGGTTCAAAATTCTGAACATTGAATACAGAATTTTGGAAACAAATTTCTAAAAAAAAAGTTGAGATATTTTAATTTGGAACAAAAATATTATTTGAATTTAATAATTTTTAAAACAATTATTTTTTCAATAAAATTAATATATCTTTTGATACAACAAAAAAACCTCGAACAAAGTGAAATAAATTAATCTTCGTTTATTTTCATTATTATTCTTTTTTTTTGTTGAATTAAAAAAGATGCTAAAAAGTATTAATCAATCAAGGAAAAGACATTTTTTGAGTCATTTATCATCAAAAAATCGTGAAATTAACAAAGCCAATGCAGCTTTTTTTCTTTCGAGAACAACTTTTTTTTTGTTTGTTTGAACGGAAGCAAAAAAGACATAAAGCAAAATAGAAAAGAACCGGAAAACAATAAATTTGCATTTGAAAAAAAGCTAAACGAAAAACAAAAGGATTCAGTTTGATTTTTTATTGTTTCATGTCATCAGCATCAAAAATGTCATCATTACCAAATTTAAAAAATTTAGAAATTAAAGATTTTATTTTATTAATTAAAGTCATTTTTTTATTACATTTTTAACCCGAGTTTTAAGTAAAACAAAGATTATTTAAAATTTCAAAAGCACCAAAGAAATTAAAGCAAAAATGGATACAAAAATGGTGTTTGAATTTGGTTGAGAATTATTTATTGGTGAAGCAATTGAACCAATTGTTGATTGATGGGGATGAGTTTGATATGAATGTGGGATTAAAGTTACATTGAGAAAAAAGGATGGTGAATCAGTTGTAATTGTTACAGTTTTCGTTACAGGATAATAATGCAAATGATCAAAAGTAACCTAAAAAAGAAGTTTATTAATGCTTTAATTTAAAATTAAGCTCTCCAAAACCAAAGTTTAAATCAATTAAAAAAATTTTTTTCGTTGAGATCGAATTTTTAAGGAAATTTAAATTTTTTTGAAATTTTTTTGTTGAAATAATTTTTTTAGATTTTTTAAAACGTCAAAATATCCAATTTAAGGATTTATTTAGGATATTTGACATCCAAAAACTAATTTCTTGGCAAAAAATTAGAATCAAAATTTCGATTTCTCCAAACTTTGTTTATAGTATACCTCATAAGTTCCAGGAGTCACCAATTTCCAATAATCTCCATATTCGTATGATTTAAGAACTTTAGCTCTTGAATTTACAGATATTGTTGCATTTGCAATACCTTTACCAGTTTGTTCATCCAAAATAAATCCATGAATTGTATGATGAATTAAATCCATATATCGAATTAAAGCAAATTTATGATCATTCCAAAATTGTGGTAACTCTTTTGCCCATGGAAATTTTGCACAATTTGTTTCAATTGTTATTTCAAAGCATCCTGGAACAAGATACATCCAATCTTGCATTCCACCCGAAACTTCGTACCTATAAAAATGTATTTATTTCAAAACCTTCCCACCAGAAGATATACCATTCTGCCCCATTTGTTATTCCCTTTGGTGGATCACTAAAATCTTCTCCGCCATTTCCAGCACATCTCATTCCACGTTTATACATATTTGAATGGGCTCTGGCATATGAATATGCTAAAGTAACAAAAATATCATGATCACCAGTTCTTGAACGACCATGTTGAAAATCATCAAATGGATAATTGACAATATTTGTTCCGCCATGTAAATTTGCTGATAATACAAATGGCACAGACTTTGACCATTCCATTATCCTTAATGTTTCAGGTTGAACTTGCACCGGTGCACCACCAACTTTTCGCTTTGGAAAATTTCGATTTAAATCAATCCCATTTGCATTATCCCTTCCAGGTCCAATCATTTGATCTCCTTCTCTTGCTCTCTCATATCCATCTGGATTCATTGATGGCATAATATGAATTCGAATTGTATCAACTAATTTCGTCAAATATTCATTACTGCCATAATTGATTAGCAAAAGCTTTGCCAATCGTAACAAAGCTTCTCGTCCAAAAACTTCATTTCCATGCATATTTGCAACATATTTAAATTCTGGCTTTCCTGGAATATGATGTTTTGGATTTTTTGAAATTACCAAAACCCATAATTCTCTTCCTTCAACAGATTTTCCAATTGAATTTAGCGTGCAAAGTTCAGGGAATTCTTCAGCTAATTTTTTCAAGTATACTGTCATATTTGCATAATTATGATGCTTTGCAATTTCTTCTTCTGTCAAATCTTTCATTGATCCAATATCATTCGAGATTTCTTCATATCCTTCAACGATGTGTTCAGTTTCCAAGAATGTTATTATTTCCTTAAAAACGGGGTTTTTATTAGATGCCAATTTCCATGGAAATAAACTGCGAAAAAGAAAGATGCTTTTTTTGTGAAATTTTGTTGCCGTCTCTGTTTTTTTGATTTTAGAAAAATAAGTTTTTTAAAGTTACTTACATTTTCATCTGAATTAAATGGAATAATTGTATCAGAAAAAATCAATTGAATCATGCAAAAATAAATAAAAATTCGCAACATTTTTAACCCCGTTTTTTAGACCATCCAAATAAAGCTAACACTTTCTTTTTTTTGCACCAACAGCAGTCAAAACACTTGACAAATATAGGACACTGCTTTTTTTTGAATGAGAATAAAAAGAAATGTGCTAAAATTCAAAGTTTAAGGATATTTTCTTGAATAAAAATTGCGAAAAAATTGAAAAAAAAATAAAAGAAAAGAACCGCTGATATTTGAAACTTGGATGAAAATGAACCAAAAAAATGGAAACAATTTTTTTAACAAACAAAAAACATATTTTTTTATATAATTTATTCTCATTTGCATTTTTATTATATAAGGTTCTCAAACAAAACATCACATATTATATTTAAAAAGAGGTCGTACATGAAAAAAACAAGGTTTGAAGGATTTTATGATATTTGAAATTTAGTAAGCTTCGATGCATTGTTTTTATAGACAAAAAGAAAAACTTTAAATAATTTTATCAATATTCGATTTTGGACCTCCAAAAAAAGATTAACTTTTTGTTTTATTTACAGAAATTTAAAAAACTGCAAAAATTACTGTAAAAAATTTTTTGATTTTTAGAATTTTTAGCTAATTTAAAATAAATACGTAAAAATTTTGCAGTATATTTTTCAAAAATTTTAAAAAACATCAAAAAACTCAAACCACCAAAAATATTGTTTTAAAAACAAAAATGACATTTAAAAATTATCCATCATTGTTTTTAAATCAAAAATTTTATTATAAAACAAAAAAGAATTCCAAGAAAGAAAGATTGAAAAAGCAAAGACAAGAAAAAAAAGTTGGGGCGGAAGCAAACAAACAAATATTTTTGCGGCATTTTTATATTTGACAACTTTGATATATTATTTTTGGCATTTAAATATTTGAGATTTGACATAAAACAAATGTGTGTAACAAATTAAAAACATAAGTTTGTTTTAAAAAAGAAAGGCAAAAAAAGTTTTTAGGGGTTTAAAACGTTGTTGTAAAAACATGTAATAAAAAGTGATTAATTATTTGTCCCAAAAAGTTTTTGGGAAAAAGATGAAAACTTTAAGCAAAAATAAAAAGCAATGTTTTAAAACAGCGTTCCATTTTTTTGCCACTGTTTTTGGGAAAAAAATTGACTTTTGACCATTTTTTTATGCAACGGCAATTAGCCAATTTTCGTTTTTCACCAACAGCGCGAAAAGCCATCATCAAAAAAAAGGAAGGGGATAAAGAAAATCCCTGGTGGTTGTCTGTTATTTTTTCTTTTTCCTCTCTCTCTCTCTCGTCTGTTTCTCTCCATCAGATTTTTTTTGTGCCTTCTGGCCGCCAGATGTACCTCTTTCACTTCAACTTTTTTTTCAGAAAATGGACACAAAATAAAAACAAGTGAATAATTTTATATATTTTTTTGTTTCAGATTGAAACAACGACTGTTGTGTCCTCATCATTTTTTATTCCATTTCTTAAACTTTTTTTTCTCGGTGAATTTTTTTCAAGTGGATACAAGTTTGGAAATAATTTATATTTAAAAAAGATCAAGTTCATCCCAACAACAAAAGAGATATATCTCCGGAAAAAAAAAGAGATTAACACACGCTATAAAACAAATTATTTTAAAATATCTCTTTTTATTGATTTAAAACAAAAGAATAAAAGAGTAAATGAAATGTTAAACCTTAAAAAAGATGTAATTAATTATATGAAAAAAAAATATAAAGTGTTCTTAAAGACTTAAAAAAAGAAAGAAACAAGAAACACAAATGAGACAAAAAAAAAGAGGATGACTCTCAAAAAAACAAAAAAAAAAGTGACAGACAAAGTGGTAATAAATCAAAATTTAACTCTTGTTCTGATTAAACAACATTTTTTATGTTTAAAATGTAAAAATCGGAGAATTACTTTTATTTTAATTATCGGTATTTTAGAAGACATTTTTAAAAATATTTTGGTTTTTTTGTTTTCCATTCTTTAATAATTTCATCATCTTGTAGACACAATTGGGTGTTCATGAGAATTGAAAGCAAGAATAAATTCTGGATTTACATTTGAAGTCTTTCTAAAGTTCTATGAATTTCAATAAAACAAAATTTTAAAATCACATTTTAACTAACAAAAAAGCATTACTGCAATATTTTAGGCAGGAGTTGTTTCATGAATTTTTTTGTGACTTTGTAAATTCTGTATTAGCTTTTTACCATATCATGATATCAAGCAATTGCATGATAAAATTGCCAGTGTAGTTAGTCAATGCAATTATCGAAATGATGATACTTGATTTTCAATTAATGAAAACTACTTTGAGTTACAAAATAATGAAAAACATTTTCTTCCATCGTTTTTTAATTTTGCTGATTAGAGCTTCTGATAAAATTTTTATGTTGCAGCTGATTATATTTCTTCAAAACTCTATGTTTATAAATTTGTTCGACATTTTTGAGTTTTTGTTTTGCATTTTTTAAAATTTTGTCGTATTTACATAAAAAGCGTTGAAAAAGAGAAAAGTATCGGAAAAATATAATTATTCTAAAAAATTGTGTTTTAAAATAAGACAAGCGATTTGGGTTTCTTTGAATCCCATCGATGAATAATTTCATGAACTCTTGGAATCATTTCAAACTCAAATTGATTAGGACACGAAACAAGTGCGAAATCAGCATTATCATCAAAATTCTCCTAAAAGTGTTGGAATTATACCTGCATAGTTTTTTAAATATTGTTGAACAAACTTTAAGAAATTTGCATAAACTAATTGGATCAAATTCACTTTCAACCATTAAAAATTGTAATTTTTTAAATTTGTTTAAAAACTTGAAATTCAAAAGTTTATTAAAGGATTCCAGTGTGAAAACGCATTCGCGTATTCTAAAAAAATATGCTATTAAAGGACTTTTTTACAAATATTAAAACTTACACAAATTCTTTTAAATACGGAAATAAAATCATTATTTCTTCAACTGGAGTCTGATTTCCCATTTCATTCTGTATTTTTGTGGTTAAATTTATTTCAAATAAATTGGGAGAATTGGATAAAATTACAAGTTCTTTAAACAATGTAAATCCAGAGAAGATAGTTAATTTTCTTAAATTATTTAATGAAATTTTGTTTAAAAATTCATAACCAATTAATCGACATTCAGGTTCATCTTCTCCACTGATATGTAATTTGTCCGTAAACCAATGCTTTTTAATTTTAGGAGGATTCCAGCGGGGAAATAAATTGTATCCATTTTTCGAATTATTTCATTGCGCTTAACCGAATTTGTATACCAAACAAAAGATCCTAGTATGGTTGAGTAAGTAATTTAAATTAAATAAACTCATAATTATTTTATATTTTTTTAGAGCTCGAGTTTTTGTTGGAAATTTAAAAAAAACTCGTGTTTCACGTGAAGATTTAGTTGGAATATTTAAATGTTGTGGAGATGTTTTGGGTGCAACATTATTTAAAGGATATGCACTAATCCAATTTTCAACACAAACTGAAGCAGAATTATCTGTTCAAATTTTAAATGATTATACTTGGGAAGGATCTGAATTGGTTGTTAAAATATTAACATTATATTCAACAAACAATGCAGTTGATTGTTCAAATGGATAAAACGGCAAGTCTTACTTTCATTTTATGATTTTAATGTTTTCATATTTTGAAACTACAACAGTTAGTAATAATGGTACTACTAATGCAAATGCACGTACTAATGCAGTAAATTTAACGTTCATTACTAAATCATAAATAGCTTCTTTCTGCTGATTGGATTCATTGAAACCATTTGATGTGCAAAACTGATTATTACTGTATATTTTTGTATAGTGCTTTGGGTATTGATTTATGTGTAAAAATTTGTGTAAAAATAAATACTAATAAATTTTAAGTGTTTTGTGATTAAAGTTTTTTCACGTGGGGTTTTTTTATATAGCAAATAGAAAAACAATTACAGATCATTTCTGCATTAAAAATAAGCTATTTAATTTAGGTATTAACATTGATAATTTTCGTACCCTTTCGATTGAAGAAAAGCAGAAATTAATCAATACCCAAAAACACTATACAAAAATATACAGTAATAATCAGTTTTACACATCAAATGGTTTCAATGAATCCCGAAAATTCTTTTTTCTTGTTAATTTTTAGAAAAATAAACTTCACATAAAATTTATCAGTTTTTATGAACTTTAAAAAAAGAACAGAATATCAGGGTTAAAAAAATTACAATTTTTATTCTAATTTTATCATATATAAAAGACTTATAAACTTGAACAAAATATTACAAAAATAAAAAACTTTACAATTTTGATTCAAATTTCAAATCTCCAGAATTTTCAAGCATTATTTTGAAATCATTTAACGTTGCAGAAAGTTCTTGAGCAAATTGTCGGGCAGATGTTTTTTTGCAACTATTAAATGCAGTAATTGTAAAATGGATGGCTTCTTCTTGTGGATTATAACAAATTCCATAGCAATCATTTGCAGATGGCCCAAATCCCATTGGAATGATATATTTTGTTGGAACTTGAGAAGTTGAAACAAGAAAATGTGACATTTTTCGATATGCATCTTCATTAAAAATTTTTGGAATTGAAAGAGATTTTTCTGCTGCAATTAATCGAAGACCAAGTAAATGCCGATCCATTCCTTGTCCCATCATTGCTCGAATCGAATAATTTTTATGTGATTCAACAGCTTTTCGAAAAAGTTCTGAAAGATTTTTTGAAGAATAATTTTCTTTTCGATCCACGAATGCTTTTGTAAATTCTGCGGAAGCTGGATTTGGAAGTCGAATAGTATCTGTTCGACCTTCATCAAATTTTCGAAGTGTTGCAGTTTCATATGTTGGCGGCAAAATATTATGTAATCGATAATGTGTTACTTGAAATGCCATTTGTATAAAACTATCTGGACTTAGCTTTGCTTTTTTTGGAATATTTTTTCCAAAATTTTTGAATGGAAGAAATCGAATTTCTAAATCCATTGTTGAACGATTTAGCTTTTCTGCTGCAGCTGCAATGGCATCATCATCCACGGCATCAAGGTTAAAATTAAATTTAAATGGTTTTTCATAAACTTCGGCTGAAGATTCTTTGAAAAATTCACGCTTTTCTCTAAAAAGATTTTTTAATAGGATTTTATAAAGCTTCTTTTTTCTTACAATGCTTCACAAACATTTTCGATAAATGTTGCAATTGGTGGACCTTCAGCTGGAGTATGTTCATATGTAACCCCACAAGCTCCAGAATATCCAATATTTAATTGTATAGTTTTCTATAAAACGAGCAAAGATTGAAGTATGTAATTGTTTCAGCAACAAAAAAAACAACTTACATCAAACCATCGATTTATTCCATTTTCATCTGCTCCCCCACCAGTTAACATTTGGCGCATTTGTTCTTCGGCTCTTGAACGATCAGACGAATCATGAGAAATTGGTGAATCCAAACATAAAATAAATAATGCATTTTCATAGCTTTTTATTAATTCAGGATGCTTTTCTGTAAATTAAAATGTTATTAAAATGTTTGACATGGAGCGGAAAATTTGATACATTTTTCACTTTTAACGATTTTTTTCGAAATGGTTTAAACCTGACGATCAGGATCTTTATCTATTGTTCTTTTGCATGGTGCATGCCATTACAAACAAACGTTAAAATGAAAAATGTATCAAACTGTCCGCTCCTTTAAAATTACAGTACTTTCAAGCCTTTGATAAACTGCTGCCCATGCATCCCTTTCATCCGATGATACAAGATTGACAGGTGCTGAATTTCGAGTTTGACTATTAGGAATTACAAAATCTCGAAATTGTTTTTCAAGTGCTTCAGTTCCAAGAATATTTCCATTTTTATCATAAACCGATACTTGAAAAGTCTAAAAAACAATTTCGATAAAGTCTTGAAACAAAAAAAACATACATGTCCATTTCGAGTAACTAAAATATGTTTTGGCCACTCTTTGTTACTTGCAGCGTATCGAATTTCATCTTTTCCTTTTCGAGGAATTCGAGTTGTTCCAAATAAAAATTTATATTGGCTCATATCAAATGGAACTTTTCCGGCTCGATCTTCTGGTAGTTCATTACTGTAAAAAATTTATAATTATTAAAATTCAATTTTGTATAAAAAAACAAACTTTAAAATTTTATGATGAAAATTTAAAGCAGCTTGAATCATTTTTGCTGCAGTATCAATTTGTCCTTCTTCGCCAGAATATTCCATGGGCGGGAATGCAACACCTGGGGAAGTAACAATTGGAAGTGGAGTTCGAGCTTCAAGATATGCAATATTTAGCCACCATGGAGTTAACTAAAATTTTATAAAATGATTAATCTTGGAAGTTGATTAGGTACTACAGTAACCAAAAATTTAAAAAGGTTTTTTGGAAATATTACGGTAATACCTACAGTAACCACAAAAAATACAAACCCAATTATTCAAATTTTGTGCTCTTTCAACAAGAAGTTCATGAAGCTTTTGAGCTTCACCACTTTCGACAAATTCTTTTGTAACCTAAAATGTATTTTCCAATAACGACTTCTCCAGGAAGCAATCCAAAATAAAAACAAACTTGTTTAGTTCTTTGAAATTTATCATTTGTTTGAAGGGGTTCTGCAAATTCAACAAAAGTTTTTAGCGTTGAATTTAAATCTGGTGGCATTAACTTTGGAAGCTTTGAATAAATTAGCCGTTTTGAAAGGGCACCATTTATTCCCCGAGATTTTGTCATTTCAAAAAGTCGAAGTGGCTAAAAAATTATTTTTTTAATTTTAATTTAAAACATCGAAAAAAAACGTAGTTTTATAAAGGCACAAAAAAGTATGCGGTCAATTTTCTTGATTAAAAACACTCACCAAAGTTGTCATATTTCTTTGATGCATCTTTCTTTCTTTTTCTGTGATTGAAAAAAGAAGATGGAGAAAGAAAGAAGTGATTAGTACAAATTTAATCAGAGACTGTTGAATCAAAGTACATCAAAAAACTATGTGTAAATAATTGGAATATGCGCGCACACTACGGCAAATATGTTTTTCTTTCGAGTTTAAAAAAAGTGCATAATTAAAAACTTCACTACAATGAGCGAACTACGTAACTTGTAGTTGTTCTATATTTTTTATATTTTTGTTGATTTCAATCAATTCAAAAAATTGAAAGAATTTAAATGCAACCTCAAAAAGCTTTTTTTCTATTGAATTTATTTCAAGAAGAATATCTTTATCTTTTTAAAAATCAACTTTTGACTTTTTTAAAAAAATGGAAGAAAAAAAAATTTGAAGTCTATATTACAAGGAAATGATTTATTACAAAAAATTCCAGTTTTTCTACATTTAACAATAATACTTGATGGATAACATTTTATTTTACAAATAACCGCGGGACACACTAAATGGTGGATGGACGGGTCCGGTGGAGTGGACGTCTAAGCGGTGGATGGATTACTAAACGGTGGACGGATTTTTAAGAAAACAGTTTTAAAAAAAATCTGAAATCAAAAAATTTTTGGAGGATGAATCCTAATTTGCGTATGGTGAAATTTTTCGAATTTTTTTTTATAACTTTTTTCAAAAATCCATCCACCGTTTAGCAATCCGTCCACCGTTTAGACGTCCACTCCACCGGACCCGTCCATCCACCATTTAGTGTGTCCAAATAACCGCACTTACAAGCTAATTTATATTTGCACAACCATTAAAGAGAAATATTGCAAAAAAAATGGCAATAAAAATAACATGTATGATAAATTTTGAGAAAAGGAGTCCAATTATCACACTTTTTAGAAAAGACTTACAATTTATGTTTTTTATAAAACAACTTACAAAAGTAAAAAATTACTTATTTTTTAAATGAAAATCATAAATGTTATTGTATTCATTTAAACAAAAAATAGGTTTTCAAAAATTTAAAACGAATATTTTTGTCATTTTTGAGGTTTTGAAGTTTTGAAATTAATTTGAAAATTTCATTCCTTCTGGGAATTAGTTGATGGCTATCCATTTTATTTTTCTATTACTTTTTAAACAAATGTTATATGAAATATTTGTGTTTAAAACTGTAAAAAAAGCTTATTTAAGAACAGGAAATACTAAATTTCTCCTATATGATTTTTTAGTGATATCATAGCAGCATTGTATGTATGTAAAAACTATCTTTTTAATTGTATTCATGAAACACAATTTTTTAAATTTTGTAACTCTTTTTTTAATCATCAAAAAATTTTTCATTGGCTTTGTTGTTGTTGAAACGTAGTGTTTTTTTTTTCTTATTTCTTTCCATTCTTTTTGCTCTAGAAAAAAGCCAACCAGCAACAACATATTTCTTTCTATTTTTTCGTCTCGTCAGATAAATATATTTGAGTGTTCTTTCCACTATATTGCTTCCTTTAATTGTAAAGCAAAAAAATGTTGAAGAAATTTTCTGCTTTATTTTTACCAGACATTTTATAAATAATAATTCATTTTTTTATTATTAACTACTATAGCTTTTTTTGCACATTTGTAGCCAGTTGGAAAAATATAGACATAACAATTTTAAAATGTTTGCTTCAATGTTTTTTTCTTCAACAAATTTTTTTTAGAGTTTATAAATTCATTTCATATATATAAACTTGACATTGACTTTCTATTTTTTTCCCTTTTTCTCACTAAAACCACAACCACCACAATTTTTACCAAATATGTTTTTTTGCTGATTTTGTGTGAAAAAATCTTTGCGCAAAATTGTCTTTTGTAGAATCAATATTGTTTCTATAAAAAATTAAGACAAATTTACTTCCGTCTTTTTTTCGTGATCAGTTTTTTATATCTTTTTATTATTATCAAATTTCCATTGAATAAAATTGCAGAAAATGGCAGATAGAAATTCGATTGCTGCAAATGCTGCAGAATTAATTGGAAATACTCCGATGGTATATCTTAATAAAGTGACAGAAGGATGTAAAGCTAAAATTGGTAAATTTGTAGTTAAATTTTTTTCTAAAATTAAACAAAAGCTCTTTTAAGCTGCAAAATTGGAATATTTTAATCCTGCTTCATCAGTTAAAGACCGGATTGGTTATTCAATGATTAATGAAGCAGAAAAAGCTGGAAAAATTCGTCCAGGTTTGTTCCAATGCTTTTGAATGAATTTAACCATTATACTTTAGGTTTGACAACTTTAATTGAACCAACCAGTGGAAATACTGGTATTGCATTAGCATTTAATGCAGCAGCAAAGGGTTATAAACTTGTTATTACAATGCCTGCATCAATGTCCAGTGAAAGGCGAACACTTTTACGTGCATATGGTGCTGAGCTTGTTTTAACAGATCCTGCTCGAGGTATGAAAGGTGCAATTGAACGTGCACAAGAACTTTCAAAAAGTATCCCAAATTCATTTATTCTTCAACAATTTGAAAATCCAAATAATCCAAAAATTCACTATGAAACAACAGGACCTGAAATTTGGCGACAAACTCAAGGAAAAGTTGATGTTTGCGTTTTTGGGGTTGGAACTGGGGGAACGATTAGTGGAGCGGGAAAATATTTAAAAGAACAAAATCCAAATATTCGAATTTTTGCTATGGAACCTGAAGAATCGGCTGTATTAAGCGGATATCCAGCTGGTCCACATAAGATTCAAGGGGTGGGGGCTGGATTTGTTCCAGGAACTTTGAATACTCAAATTTATGAAGATATTGTTAAAGTTCATTCTGATGAAGCTGTAATTATGGCAAGACGTTTAGCGCTTGAAGAAGGACTTCTTTGTGGTATACCTTTTATACTTTTTTTCGATACTTTGAACCTTTAACACAACTTTCTTTCTTTAGGTATTTCAAGTGGTGGAAATGTTTGTGCTGCTTTACGAGTTGCAAATTTGCCTGGAATGGAAGGAAAGCTGATTGTAACGGTATTGCCAAGTTTTGGCGAACGATATCTTTCAACAATTTTATATGCCACAATTCGAGATGAAGCTACACAAATGGGTGTTGAAACATTAGATGAAAATCTTAAACGCCTAAACCTTCATGAATTCCCTGAAGTCGCTTAAAAATATATATTTGTTTTCCTATATTTTTTACAACCAAAAAAGCTTTGACGAAAATTTATTATTTTCTATTTATTTTTCGTTGCCGCTTACATTTTTTCTTGTCGGATTTTATTATTTTAGTTTTATACTGTAGGTTTTCGAAAAAATTAATGAATAAATGTTTCGGGTGTTTTTTTTTTGTAACCAAAGGTTTTTATTTATATTGTTTTTTAATAAGTGATAAAAAATGCCCGCAAAAATATTAAAATAAATATAAAATTTTTTGAAAGATTTGAAGTTTTTGTTGTTTTTGAATATTCAGCTGAAGCAATTCTCTCGGCATGCCATTCAGCATATTTTGATGGTGAAGTCCATTGTTGACATGTTGGAGGTAGAGTATCAATCAATGCACTATCTGTTAAAAGTTTGATTAAAGCCATTGATGAACGTTGATTTAGTTTTAGCAAGAATCGCCAGCCTTTTTCACCACAATATTCATTTGTTTGCCAAATATAACATTTATCATAAATTGTTATTGTTCTAAAATTTTATGTTGAAGATAATCAGTTATAATTATCCCCATTCACATACCGGCATAAATCTGCTAAATTATTTTGTATATCTCTTAATTGATTTTGCATTAAATCTACAACACTATTTTGTACCATTAAAGCATGAATATGACATTTTTTTGATAATTGATCACCATGTTCTGCCCAACATGGCAAAATAAAATTGATAAATTCATCATCCGTTCGAAAGGCATGACATATAGAAATCCATGATTCTTGTCCATTTAAAACAGCCTCCCGTGCAAAAGTTTCTTCACATGTTCCAATACATGACATAAATGTGTCATGAAAACTATAAAAAAGCTTATGTATTTTCCAAAAAAAATTTTTGGCATTATACCGACATGCCGCTTCAACCCTTGGAATAATAGAATTCCTTGAAGCATGATGAAAAAGATTTTGAAGTGGGGTAACTAAATTTATGGACCATTCACTCGTACTATCCGAAAGTAAAGTCTGCATTTGATTCATCTAAAAAAAGACAGTAGAGAAGATAAAAATAAAATTTATATCTTTTTTTGCTGAAATAATAGCATATTCTTTTAGGTATAAAAAACATTTAATCAAAGAAGTAATTTGTGTCTTGGGAATTTAAAAATATACTTTTTTGCTGACTTCTTTTTTTTCTCAAAAAAAGTCCCAGAAAAAAAAATAATTCGTCAAAACTGAAAATTTCAATGTCAACCATTTTTTTTTCGAGTTGTAAAAAATATGCCGCTCCTTTTTTGCGCCTCATGGGATTTGCTTCAAATGTATATTTTTTGAAACTGTTTTTTTTTACAACTTTTTTTTGTAATGAAAAAATGTTAAAAATCTTTTTGTAGTAAATTTTGATTACTAAAATTTGCAAATAAATTAATAAACAAAAAAAAGCCAAATTTTAAAAATTCAGAGAAGATTACGGTTGAAAAAACCGCTCGTCTGATACTAATATTTTTAATGCATGCTAAAGTGGCTTTTAAACTTTTATTCTATTTTTGTTTAAAAAATGTATTCCTGTGAAAAAAAATGCTAACAAACTTACATAGTTATCCTTGCATCGAAGTAAACAAGGCTCTGGATTTGCATTTATGGAACTCGTAAATAACAAATTTGGAAGTAATAAAAAACTGACAAAAAACATTTCATCACCTGACCGATTTTTCGGCCATCAGAAATTTTATAAAAAATAAATTCTGCAAATAAAAATATAGGTATTTGGAAAGTAACTTAAAAATTTTTATACAACTTAAAAAAAAGATGGGTAGAAACAAAATAATAAAAAAACGCCGTTAGCAATAAAAATATATAGGCAACCGATTCTTCTTTCTCTTCAAATATTATAAAAACAAAACAAAATATGCAAATATAATAGAAGCGTGTGAAATATTTTTGAAGACGCGCAACAAATAAAAGAAAGAGATGGACTTCTTCTTTTTTTATATTTTTGGGTTAAAATTAAAACAGCTCTTTTCATGCTTTTTTACAAAAGCAAGCTCAAGTGGACGACGACGACAAGACTTTTGAAAGGGCTAAAAAATTAGCAACTGACTGACCTTCCTTCTTTTTTTAAAAAAGTATGGAAAAAACACTAGAATTTTTTAAAAACTACAAAAGTTTTTTCCAGGCCTAAAATACACACGTGTTGAAAAAAACTTTAAAGCCTTCTAAAAGAAGAGGAAGGAAAAAAACCAACAGCAACACAATTTTTTTTTCTGCCTCAGGCATAAATGCTCCGGATATACTGAAGCTTCCAAAAGTGCCGAAATTGAGACAATGTTTTTGTTGACTTTTGAATGAATTATGAAGGGACAAAAAAACCGCAAAATCTCTCCCAAGAGACTTAAAAAATTCTTCCCAAAGCTGCAATTGTATAACCTCTCTATGTTTTTTGCATCTTCCCCATTTTTTTAGGTGTAATGTGCCGGAAAATCAAAATTTAAAGCATAAAATAAAGATTTAAATTTTTTTAACAACAAAAGAAAATTGAACATAAATAAAAGAACACTTTATTACAACTTGCGTTGCTTTAAGGTAAACAAAATTCATAGAAATCAACAATAATAACAAATTATTCTTCATCTTGTTGAGCTTTAAGATGGCGATAATAAGCTTTCTTATTTGCAACACGATGTTTACGTTGTTGATGGGTGAGTTTCTTGGCATTCCATCGTTTAGATTCTGCTCCTTCTTTCTTTTCTTTTTTAGCTTCACGGTCAGGATTTGCTCGGATGGCATCATGAGCCTTCTTGTACATACCTTCAAGCTAAAAAAGGGCTCATCAAAAAGTTAAATAAATTTTAAAGGTTAAACTTACACCATCAGGAGTTACACCAGCTTCGATAAACTTGGAGAATTGACGTTTGTATGAATCTTCACTTTCATCTTGCAATTGTTTCATATATTCAGCAACATGTTTACCAAAAATACGATCACGATGAGCTTCAGCATTGTAAGATTTGCTTTCAGAATCATAACCAAAGAAGCGAGTTTCACCATGTGGAACGTAAATTCCACCATCAGCAACACCCTTCATGACGGAGAAGATTTTAGCTCCAGTACTTGTACGAGCAAGACCAACATCAAGGACAGCCATAAATGGATTTGGGTTATCACCTTCTGCTTCAGCATTATAATCTTCACCATTAACTTCATCAACACCCTTGTAAGTTTCATCAAGCTTAAGAGCTTTCAAATGACGACGAGCAAGCAATAATCCAGTAGCATAAGCAGCTGCATAATTGGTAAGACCAACAGTGATGCCATAACGTGGAAGTTCATGAGCATAAGCGGAAGCAACAACAACATCACCAATGATACGAGAATATGCAATCTAAAAGATCATTACATATTAAAAACTATTTTTAGTAAAACAAAATCTTACTTGAGCAATTACATCCTTATTGGTAAAACGAACAATAAGACGATATTTTGGAGTATTGTATTTGTTCTTGTCTTGGACAGTCAAGTATCGACGAGCATAATAATCGGTTTTACCTTGACGTCTTCTTTTGAATTTAGGTTGGAAACGCTTGAAATAAGCACGATTCTTGACGACTTTAACGAAACCCATAGTCCCTGCAAAACACTATTAAATATTGATTTAACGAGAAAGAAGTAATTCAGATTCACGGACTAAACGCAACACATGAACTAAAAGTCTCTTTTTACAAAGCTACGAGCACGAGAAAAAGGGAAACTAAAAAACTGTAATTAGAGCAAAGATATAAGCTAAATATTAGTTATTTTATGTGGCAAACAAAAAATTGTAATAAGAAAAGTAAAAAAACATAGCAAAGTAATATAAAAATACAGGAAAAAAAGGAAATAAAAAGGATATTTTTAACGTGCATCTTTTTTGGACGATTTTTTGTTGAATTGGGAATACCATAGGGTAAGACACTTTCGTTACAGGAACATTAAAAATGAAAACGACTGGCGCTTTTTTCAAATTTTGCACGCGAGCAAAGCGAATTGTGTTTTTTTCAACAAAAACACAATTCGAAACATTAAAAACATTTTTTTGACGCGGATTCTTTTTGAGTTTATATTTATTATATGAAACTGGTATAATTTTTAAAAAACTTGGTTGATAGCAAAATTATGAATTATGTTATGTTTGTAGAAGAGAAAAATGATGTTTTTAATAGTTTTATATGCACTGATACACAAAATCTTTAGCATTGATATTGATGTAACATATTTTCTTACACGTATACATAAATTTTTAAAAGCAAGATATATTCGGTACTTATAATGAAATCTTTTTACAACGTATTTGAGTTGTTTGTTAAACTGATTTTAGCAATATAGTTTGATAAAATTGCTATTGCATTTGTGAGAGATTTCATTGGTCTTAATTCTTTAAGATTTACGATACCTATTGTTAAAGTAAAGGACAATAATGTATATTACTCTGGGATTTTTTTTTCCACTGATTATGCAATTTTATGTATTTATATTAAAGCTTTTATTCATTTCACTTTCTTTTTTCGTGGAGCAAATTTAACGAGAGATAAGCTGGTAATATGTACGTTATCAAAAATATGCTAGCATGCCTAGTACACACGCCCAACGATGTAGGAAACAACAATTTGATTAAGCTTTCATGTTTGGGTCGACGCTTGTTTCTGTTTTGGCTTACATTCATTGAGCAGACTGCGGCATAATAATGGTAACAAAATGTTGTGGAATTAGTATTGGAGTTATTCTTGTTTTAACTTTAATAATAGGGATATTACTTCTTACTGCATTTCCGTATGGCATTTATCCAGCATTAGTTAAAAGTCAGTTAAAATTATCTGAAGATGATTATGGCCAACCGACGACAATAACATATTATTGGAGTCATTTACCTGCAAATTCATATTATAATTTTTATTTATGGAATGTTGTAAATCCTGATAGGGCATTCTTTAATGGGGATAAAGTTGTTATGAATGATGCTGGACCTTATGCGTTTAAGTGAGTTTTTAGCTTCTCTTTTTTGCGTATCATTAAACAAAAAAGTTATATAGTTTGATAGACATATTTCATTGTCTGTAATGATATACAAAATGAGCCAAGAAACTTCTAAATTTTTATTTGACTGGCAAATTGTTTGGGTTCGATTTAAACGAAAATGGTTTTTACAGTTGAACTAAACATTGAAAAAAGATTTAATTTTGATTTTTTTGTTTTTACAATTTCGAATTTTTTGAAATATGCTTTTTGTAAAAAAATATATCTTTTCCATTGTTAAGTTCAACTGTGAGAACCGTTTTTGTTTAAATTAAACCTAACTAACTTGTCAATCAATTGAAAATTGGGGAATTTTTTGAATCAATCTGCAGGTATACTGTAGAAGTAAATTCTGAATTTTGTTGGAAAATCTTAAGAATTTTATTTGCACTTATTCCCGGATATGCTACAATTGCAAAAAAAAATTTATTCCGACAAAAAAGCTTGTAGTAAAGCATTTAAATCTTGATATAAATGTTTTGCTCAAATGATAAGGGGATTAACATCGGCCACCAAATGAGGAAGCACTCAAAAGCTTTTTTGCACAAATTTTTTTTATAGTTAAAAAAGATACCTATCAAAAATTTATATTAAAATATTTTAATCTTTAAAATGGCATGAGAAAAATATAGGTATCTTTTTTGAGAGTTTTAAGATGCTTGAATTTATGCTAAAATTAAATGTTCTTTGGTTTTTTCCCTGCCTAGTTAAAAAAATTGATGATTTTGCAGAGATCAAAAAAGATTTATTTTAGACAAACAATTTGTTTTAATGTTTGAAATTTAGAAGATACTTTTAAACGCAGACAAAATAACATTTAAAAATCAATAAAAATTATTGTAGAAATAAGTGCTAATTGGTTACACCTTTTTTTGATAGTTTATTGCATTGTTTCGTTTACGATGCAATAAATTGCTTTTTTACACAGTGTTGAAAAAGGAAGTCAATCTTTTTTGTTATTTAAATTTTGGTTTTACCTAAAAATAATATATAGTTTAATCATACACTATTTTTTGAGGCAGTTCAAATCAATTTAAATCAAATTTTTTGCAGAGAATGGGAAACAAAAGAATCAACAATATCAGATGATAAAGAACATATTTCATATACAAATAATAAAGCATGGAATTATGAACAAAGTGAATCATGTGTTATATGTGATTATGAAGATTATGTATGGCAGCCAAATCTTTCTTTAATGGTGAAATTTGTGTTTTGTTTGTTTAAAAACAATTAATTTTGCAGACAACAGCCTCACTAATGTTGCAAGCACCAAATTTAACATCAACTCAAAAACTTTTAACGAACCTTGGTACATTGCTGCTTGGAGTCTATCCTTACAGGCATGCCTTTTTTTATTATCGAAAAAAGCAATAATCCTCCAAAAATACACATTTTTTGCAGACAAGTGAAAGTGAAAGAAGCATTGTTTCTTGGATATACAGATCCATTAATAGATTTGATCAATAGTCCATTGATAAAGCTTATTGAAGAAACAACGGGTCAATCAATATTTGGTTTTCCAACTCCTGATATTCAACTTCTTGGTTTTTTTCCTAATTACAATCACACGGGTGATGAAAGTTATATTGTAAATTCTGGAAATTCTGATTATAAAAAGGTAGCAAATATTGAGGAATGGGCTGGCTCAAAATCATTAGATTGGTGGGCGTCTGATTCTGCAAATGATGTTACTGGTGCTTCAGGTATTAAATTTGCATATCTTTAATAACTAATGACAATATTTTAGATGGAAGTTATTGGGGTGGATTTTTGGATAAAGATAAAAAACTTAAAAATTTTCAATCATTCTTTTGTCGGCATGTTGAAATGGAATATAGTAATGACGCGGATGTAAATGGAATTTCAGGATATTTATATAAATTTCCTTCAAATGTTTTTAATACATCTGCACCTGAAAATATCGGATATAAAATAATAGATCCATTGGATAAAATATATTTTCCAAAATGGGCTCATTCACATCCATTAGATTCTGATGTACGTTATACATTCCCTCCAGGAATCCACGAACAAAAATGTTTTCCTGGAATGAAAAAACGTATTCCATTTTTGGCACTACTTTCGCTACCACATTTTTATCAAGCTCATTCTGAGATATCAGATTCTTTAATTGGATTATCACCAAATGAAGAAAAACATAATATGGGAGAATTTATTATTCAACCAAAAGTTGGCTCAACTTTAAAAGCAACACTTCGAATGCAATTTAATATTGCAGTTTTTAATGATCCATGTTTTATGCAAGTTTTTATACGTTTTAAATTTTTTTATTATAACCTGGAAATCAGGAATTAAAAAAAAAGCGAATTTTTGTATAAGGTTGTTCCATAAGTTCTGGCCGCGCTTTCAACAGCTGGCATTTTCGACTGTGTTTACCAAAAAATCTGAAATTTGGCATGAAGGTGGCCCAATATGTGATATAAAAGGTGTGATATTGGTTTTTGCGATATCTGGAATTTTCATGAAATTCTGAGGAATTTTCGTGTCGGGACCCGGATTTTTGCAAACTTTTATGAATTATGGTCCTGGAAAAATAGAAAATGCAAGTTTCTGGAGTTAATATCGTTTGTATGGATAGCCAAAATGTAGATCTAACAGATTTTTGAGGATTTGGAATTTTCTGGAATTTTCTGGAATTTTCAGGGATTTTCAAATTCGACGTGTCGAAAATCAAACAAATTTCATTCTTTTGGAAGAATTCTTGTCCCAAAATTCATATAAGACAGGTTGCCATAAAACGAGAATCATGTTTGTAGAATTTTCATGGAATTTTAAGGAATTTTAGTGGTATTTCCTGGAATTTTCAGGCGTTTTTCACTTAAATCTAGTTGAAAATAATGAGCTAAACGTAAGAATACCATTTTCCAGATAGGTTACAACAGAAAAAAATTTATTTGAGGATTTTTGTGGAATTTTTATGGAATTTTTATGGAATTTTTATGGAATTTTCAGGGATTTTTTGTAGTTTTTTTACAGTTTTTCGACAATATTAGGTTCTTAGAATATCGTTAATGCCTCATGATGCTTTGTACGGAATTTTGATGGAATTGAGGGGAATTTTATGGAATTTTAAGGAATTTTTGTCCATTCTTTGAATGTTTCTCACCAGTTTTTGCGAAAACTGAATTCGTAAAGCATGAGAAATGCTTTGTAAAGCACAATGTTTACTTTTGACATAATAGTCACCGATAAAGCGTGTTAAAGCTTGCTAAGAAATTCAAACAAACAGTTTATATTTTGAACGGCAATACTTTTATTAAAAATGTTTTTAATACAAATGAATTAAAAAATCACTTTTCAAAGACGAGTTTTTAACAATTTTTTATTTTAGAAACTTTTTTAAAAGAAAGTTATTTATAAAGACATCAATCAACAGAAAAATAGCTTTTGGAGTACGCCCTCGAGGGAATTCAAAATAATCCTAAACAATAAATACTACAGGCTAGAAAGATGATAGGAATAACTTACCGTAGTTGGACGCCCAACAATTTCCAAATTTAAATCCTTTGAAATTTCTCCACTTTCACAAGATGCAATGTGCAAAGAAAGCGTCGAACCTGCATGTTTCAATTTACTGCTTTCATCTGATCGTTTTCGAAAATTTTCTTCATAATTATCAAAATCATTTTTTAGTTTTGCCAGCTCATTACCACGAAAAGTACTGAACTTTTGATTACGGAAAGAGTTATCATTTTCATAAAAGCTGTCATAACATTTATAACGAACACGTTGATGAAATTCATCTGATGGAAGATCATAAATTTTTCTATTGGTTAAATTAACATTCTTAAAATTTTCGCCAGGGAGTAATAACTTGTAACTTTTATCACAGCGCTTAACACTTAACATTTCGAACACACAAAATTATTTTAAAAAATATTTATAGACATTGATTGTAAAAAATTTTTTATCCTGCTTTTATATCCTATAGCTGTGAAAACCAGAATATTCTTGAACACTCGTGTTCCGATCACAGATCAAAAAATTCAAACTTTCAAAAACCAAACACCGGACTGAAAAAATTTAAAGAAAAAAGTTTTACGGCATTTCAGTCGTTGACATTTCGACACTTTTTGCGAAAAAAAAACGTCCGCAGTACATTTAAAAAAAAGAGAACTTTAAATGCTTATGTAGCCTACATTTGCAACAAAATAAAAGAATAATAAAAATCATCATTACTTTTTCAGCAAAATGCGTCCAGCAAACTTATGCTTACAGACGACAAAAAAAGTTAAGGCAAACAAATATGCAAAAATTAACAAAAATTTTAGAAAATTCCATAAAAATTCCACCAAAATTCCTAGTTTTGTCAAAATTTCGTTTTAATATAAAATAACCATTTTCTGTGTTTCATGAATCTTGTTTTGTAAAAAACATTCAAAGAATGGACAAAAATTCCTTAAAATTCCATAAAATTCCCCTCAATTCCATCAAAATTCCGTACAAAGCATCATGAGGCATTAACGATATTCTAAGAACCTAATATTGTCGAAAAACTGTAAAAAAACTACAAAAAATCCCTGAAAATTCCATAAAAATTCCATAAAAATTCCATAAAAATTCCACAAAAATCCTCAAATAAATTTTTTTCTGTTGTAACCTATCTGGAAAATGGTATTCTTACGTTTAGCTCATTATTTTCAACTAGATTTAAGTGAAAAACGCCTGAAAATTCCAGGAAATACCACTAAAATTCCTTAAAATTCCATGAAAATTCTACAAACATGATTCTCGTTTTATGGCAACCTGTCTTATATGAATTTTGGGACAAGAATTCTTCCAAAAGAATGAAATTTGTTTGATTTTCGACACGTCGAATTTGAAAATCCCTGAAAATTCCAGAAAATTCCAGAAAATTCCAAATCCTCAAAAATCTGTTAGATCTACATTTTGGCTATCCATACAAACGATATTAACTCCAGAAACTTGCATTTTCTATTTTTCCAGGACCATAATTCATAAAAGTTTGCAAAAATCCGGGTCCCGACACGAAAATTCCTCAGAATTTCATGAAAATTCCAGATATCGCAAAAACCAATATCACACCTTTTATATCACATATTGGGCCACCTTCATGCCAAATTTCAGATTTTTTGGTAAACACAGTCGAAAATGCCAGCTGTTGAAAGCGCGGCCAGAACTTATGGAACAACCTTATAATTCTTCCAAAGATTGACAGAAATTTGCTTCATTGAACCCCTGATTTTCAAGTTTAACTATAAAAAAAATTTGAGCTAATGTCTTTTAAAATAATTACTGGCGTCAAAAAAACGAATTACATAAAAATGATTTTTAGAAGTTTATCAAATCTTCGTTCAACAATTGTTCCAGCATTTTGGTTGGATGCTCGAATAAATCTTAAAGATTATGCATTAAATTATATTAAATTAAATACTACAACAGTTCCGCTAATATTTTTAATTGTTGGAATTGTTTTGGTTGTTTTATCACTTTTAATTGGTTTAACGCTATTTGGTTCAATGATTGTTCGAAAACAACGAAAAAGGAATTATTTAAAGAATGAATCTTAATAGATTTTTAGTTGTCAAATAAATTTTAATTGTTTGTTTGTTTGTAAATAACTGACCGATTTTTGCAAAAAGGTATTTTAGATTTTTAAAAATTAAAACATAAATAAAAATGTTTTTTAAAAGATACCGTTTCACATCGTATTTGATCTTGAAGCGATTTTCTGTTTTTTAGGTAAAAACCAGTTGAAGGTTTTTTTTGATAAATTGTTATCGTTCAAAACCAAATACACTAAAAACGATCAAGAACAATTCATTTTTTTCAAACAAATTGTTTCATGTGTTTTTTTTCTTGTTTCATTTCAAAATCGGATTTAATGTTTTTTTATTTGAATTCAATGTTTTTTCCTTCAAAATTTCATTTTTTACAATTTTGATTAGAGTTTGTATCGGGTAAAGCAAGCTTCTTCGCATTTTTTTTTATTGAAAAAGCTTTTTTCAAATTTCTGAAACAAACGCCCTAAAAACATGAGATTATTAAGAAGGAAAGCAGAAGAAAGAAAAAAAGGAGAAAAAGATGGGGGGTGTTCGCGCATTCTCGCAAATAATCAAAAGTAGCCACTTTTGATTAAAAAAAAGAAGTGCAGCAAAAAAAAGAAAGGAGGGTTTATTAAAATCTTCTTTTTTTTCGCTTGTGTCGTTTTTCTTCTGTATATATTTTTGGTTTTGATGACATTAAACACTTATTATTGAAAAGCCGGCAAATCAAGTGTCTTTTTTTCTATTATCACTTTACTCCTTTTTTGGGGGATTTTGATTTTAACAAAAAGTCGGATATTGTCTATTTTAAGACAAAAAACCCTTTCCAACCGACTTTTGTTTGTATAAAATATTCTTTTTCATCTGAAAATTGGATTAAAAAGATTTTATTTGCCATATTTGGACTTTAATAGGTTGGTTATTTTTTAAAGTTTTAAATTAAAATGGGTTTTTTCCTTATTTTATTTAACATTTTGTTTTGATTTTGAAAACGAAAATATTCATTTTGAATTCCTTTTGTTTAACAAAAACTTTTGAAGAATGCAATAATTTGAGTGTGACAAATTATGACTTTTACAAATAAACATGTTTCATTAACAAAGCATTGAAGGACGCTCTAATATTTTTTTTATTTCAATGTTTTTTTCAAAATGGCATGAACCTGACGATCAGGGTTTTTTATATTGTTCGTTTGCCTCATTGTTAAGTTCATGCCATTTCGAAAAAAAAATATTGAAATGAGAAATGCATTAAATCGTTTGCTCCCTTTAATAAATCCTTGGAATTTCAATTTCAGTTTAGTTTCTAAAACAAGAAGATTTTTAAAGCCTTTTTTAAAAAACAACATTCTCATTCAAGTGTAACAAAAGCAATTGAAATTTTTCACTAATCTCTTTTTGTTTTTTTTTTAAATTTTAGTGCTTTTTGCATATCCGGAATATTTTTTTTTGTTAAAAGATTTTTTCAAGCATTCTTTTCGATGACCATATTTCTTGTATTTTTTTAAGAGGTAATTTTAACACGATTGTTAAACTCTTCCTTTCCTTTGTATGATTCAATGAGGCAATCGCAAATTGAAATTTAACAAAACCGATAGAAAAAAAAAGCAGGAAGGAAGCAGGAATGAATTGAATCTGTGTCTTTAGCTTCCGCTGATTTTTTTATTCGATCGTCATCATCAAAAAAAAAGAAAGTATGAAAGAAGCGTGCTTGAATTTGACCAGCTTTTTTGAATCAGTTTTTTGCAAAAAACTTTTTTTTCTATCGCAATTTTTGGACGACAATTTTTAATTCGTTTTTTTCCTTCTCCGATTAAATCCTAAAAAGAAACGGTATTAAAAAGATTTGAAGGAAATCAAAAAAGAAAAAAAAGTAAAAGCTTCACACACCGGAAGTTTTATTTGTTTTTTATTCAAAGATTAAATTTATATACAGAAGCAGCATGAGTTATAGAAAAAAAAACAGGCTGCAATTTGGAATTTGCAAAAAAAGTTTGATTGTAAAAAACTTTTTTTAAAACTTGTATTATTTTAAAAAAAAAATGCAAAATATGGATTTTAAAAATCCTTCGATATTGCTTCTTCTTTAAAAATCGTTAAAGCAATTAATTAGCAGATTTGGACATTTTTATTTACACGTTCCTTTTTTCATTTAAATGTGTCAAAAATCTGTCTCCTCGTTTTTTTTAGCTTTTATTTTTCCTTTTTTTAAAAATTTGCAAGCGCTTTAAGTTTAAAAGAATCATCAAAAATAATAAATACTAAAATCTTGAAACTTGATTATCCTCCGTTTTTTCTGAGTGCATTTTTAGATTGTCTAAATTTTTAAGCTTACAAAACAAATCCATTTGGAATTTTTAAAAGCAAAAACACTTATTTTGTTTTGTTCATTATTTTGAATGTTGCCAGAGTTTAAACAAAAATTTTTTTTGCCGGCATATAAAAGATTTTTGATTATTAAGTTTTGTAACCTTGATGCAGAAAAAACTTAAAAACTTTTAAAAAAATATATCATATATTTTTTTAAAAGTTTTTAAGTATATTATATATGAGTTCCTTTTTAGAATCAATATAACCCTTTTGTAGCCTTCAAGGATTGTTCAACGTCAGCAAAAAATTTAAAATTTTGAAACCCATTCTTTCGTCAGAAAAATTTATTATTAGAATCACTCTTTCCATCCATAAACTTGCCAAAAACATACCTGAATGATCTCTTGTTATATTTCGTTATATCGTAAATTGTAGTTCAAAGACAAAAAAATGAAGCCAGTTTTTTTCTTGATAAAATTTACAAAATATTCTTTTAACAATGAATATTGTAGCTACCGTTTACATGTTTTTTGACAAAAAAAGGTCAATCTTTTTTTCTTTTTTTACATTTATTTTTAAAGTAACCCCCTTAAAAAATTCATGGTTAATCGTATTAGATTATTGTGTTATTTCTTTTTCAGGCTATCTAAGACTTTTGCGCTCATGAATTTTTTATGTTACTTTTGTAGTCGCTAATTTTTTCAATTTTCAATTTTCATTTTTTTTTCGTTTTTTGTTAAAGTAAACTCCTTTTGTTTTTTTTATTGTTTGCGTATAAAAAATCATTATAATACAGTTAGTCTTAATTTTTTCAGTAATTTTTTTTCTATTTCCCTCTTCTTCTTTGGTTTGCATTTCCTGAAAATTAGAAGCTCCATGAAAAAAACGAAGTTTCGTCGTTTATTTCATAAACGGTTACTTTTTTGCATGCTTCCATCTTTTTTTTGAAAAAATAAAAACGATCTGTTTTCCGGTTTTTGCTTCTGTCAATTTAAGAAAAGTTTTGACGTTTTTGTGCGTTTTTTTTAAAATAGGAATGGAACAAAAAAAATTATTTAAAGAACACATGGAAAAAAAAAGTAGCCTGTTTTGTTTTTGTCCCCTCCAAGCTTCCTTCTTTTTCTTGCTTCAGAGAGTTAGTTAATTTGGAAAAAGTTTTTTTTTGACCATCAGTCATTTTTCCAACTCTCTCTCTCTCTTTTAAAGGGTAGACCAGTTTCAAGATTTTCTAGCACACTTCGTTTCGTTTCATTTTTATTGCTTCTATATTGAAGATAGTAACGACTTGCTCTTCGCATGCTTCATTCTTTGCTTGATGTTGATCAACAGCAGTTAGAAACATAAAAAAAAACAGAGAGAGAGAGCTAACGAAGCTCCCCCTGAAGCAATATTGTGAGCGAGAGAGTGACCGCCGATTATTTATTTTTTAGTTCTTGAAATTTTTGCAAGAAGGGGGGTTAGTTAGTTTAGTTTTTTGTCATCATCGTCGTTTTCGTCGACAACATTCATTTAGCTTCTTTTTTTTGTTACTTTTGTTTTAATAGAGTCTCTCTTTCGTATTTTTTGAACACTGCCAAATCGTTTTTTCTCTCTATTTTCGCGCAAATTTTGAAATGTTTTTTTTTTCATATACACCGTCTCCGCCTTTTTCAATAGCTTCTTTGGTGGGGGAACTCCGTGTGAGGGTTTTTTTGGTTTTTGGATTTTTTCTTTCTCCCGAAATAAAAATTCCTTTCTCTTTTTCCCTTCCCCAATCATCCCCTTTTTTGCTTGAAGGGGGGTTTATTATTATTATCTTCTTGTTTCAAGAAGGGGGTATTATTAGTTGTATTGCTTCTTCTTCTCAGATATTTTAAACCACATTCCAATTCCAACTATAACATCTTTTTTTGCTTTTTCCTTCATCCATTTTTAAAAACAATTTTTTACGCTTGTGCCTATTTTTTGTTAAATTCATTTTACAACTAATATTCATATTAATTCGATTTAATTTAATTTTAATTAACACTGCACCATTTAACTTAATATCTTTTTTTGGGGAGGAGAAAAAAAAGAGAGTTATGTCATTGGCAGATTTGCCATCAAATTGTGGTGATACCCTCAATCAACGTCTTCAGAGTCAACAGCAGCAACAACAACGCGTATCACGTTCTGGCCTGGTTTACGGTGCATCATTCAGTCGAGGATCTTGCCTTGACGGAGTCGGTCGAATTCCAGAAGATTTTTATAACGATATGTGGTATGATGTTGAAAGATTTCAATTGGTATGTCATCCATCATTATTATTAATTTTGATTTACATGTTTAAATTTTAACTTATTAGTTTTATTTGAATTAAATTTTTCGTTCAAACTTTTTTTATCGATTTAGAAAAAAACAGTTTGTATTGTTCTGTATTTTTGAAGCACGCTAGAATTTCGAATCCGATCAAACAAAAGATACCTTTTGGTTTTTTACTCCCTTTTTTAAGCCAAACAAACTCCGCTGATCGTCAGCTTTGGAAAAAAAGTAGCGTATCAAATTACTTTCTTTTTTGAATCCGATTTCATTCTTTTTCTTTTTTTGAGAGTTCACGCAAAAAACAGTCTATTTTTGAAGCAAAAATGCAGCTATTTTTTTCTTACAAAAAAACAAAAAAATTTTTTGATCTCTTTTAAAATATTATTTTTGCAGGATCATATAAATGAAGTTTTAACAAAATTAAATGATGGAAGTTTGGATGATGAAATTTGGGGTAAAATTGTTGTAATGGAAAGATGTAAAAGAATTGCCAAAGCATATCTTCGAAAAACTACTGTAATCGTTGATGGCGGGGAAGATGAATTTGATGGAAAAACACTTGGATTCAATTTTTTTACAAATCCAATGAGGGATGAATATACAAAAGAGTTAAGAGCGAAAATTGGTGATGTATGTTTTTACAAAATCAAAAAACTTTGTTGATTCATTGGAATTTTATTTTAAGGGAGTAATAATAAAAATGGATAATCAAGGAAATATAAAAGCAATGGCTCGTGGATCAACTCCAATATTTGTACAAGGATGGAAAGATTCAAAAAGTCATTGCATTTCGGATAAAGTTATTCGAAATCACGGAAAATTAATTACAAAATCTTCAACAGCAATTCAAAATGATGAAGATCGAGTTGTTAAAGTAAGCATTTTTTAAAATTGTCCCGGCAATTTTAAGCAACATTAAATTAAATTTACTATATTTCGATTTTAAATTTTTGGGGGAGTACTCACTTTAAACTAATTTTTTTCTTACAACTGAACCTGAAAATCAGGCATTCGTACAGATGCTCTTTTATTTTTTTGCATCTCCAAAGATAAACAAATTTTCAATGAACTCCTGATTTTCAGGTTCAGTTATAAGAAAAATTTTGTTTCAAGTTGGGATTCAAAATTCCAGATTCAAATTTAAATCATCTAAATTTCTAGATATTTGATATGCGTCGTTTCAAGCAATGTGTTGAACGAGATCCATATGAAACAGATATGGATGCAAGAAATTTATTATTAAAAAGTTGTGTTCGAGTTGCACTTGTTAAAGATGGTGGAGCGAATGATCCCCTAAAAACTCCATGCTGGTTTATGATAATTAATTTGGTTGCCTTAGATATGTTAAAAACAAAACTTCCAACAGTATGCTCAAATCCAATTTTATATGCTCAAAATTCAACACTTAATTCGGGTATTAATGAAAGTACTTCATCTCGGTTATCACGTATTATGAGTCAAGTTTCAATTGTTCCATTAAATAATAATAACGCAGATCTCTATTCAAATCCAGCAATAACCCATTTAATTGCAGCTGCAATGCATCAACAACAACAACAACAGAGTCAACATTATGCTGGAAATATGTCGGGTAAATTAGCTCCAAAATCTTCATCAACAATTAATATGGAACAAATTGCAAAGCTTGCAAGTACGCTAAGTTTAGCAAATCCTAATTTAATGAATGGAAATAGTAATTTTCAACATTCATCTGCTTCATCATTTCGACGAACAAGAAGATCTCGTTCATTCTCAGATTCTGATGATAGTGAAATTGATAATAATAATCGATTAACTGCAATTAAAAATGCTACAACTACAACTGGATATTCTGGTTCAACAACAGGATCTTCAAGTGGAATTAGTGGATTTGGAGATCGGCATCATCAACAACAGCAGCAACAACAACAAAAGAATAGATTTGGTGGAGATTTAAGACAACAACAATTAATGGCCAAATCTGTTGATGCTTTACATGAATCACGAAAACTTGATTCAACAAAAAATGGAAAAGATAAATATATAAAACCAACTCGTCCAAGGCTATCAGAAAACCTTTTCAAAAAACCAATTGAAGAAACAACAGGAGTTAAACCATGGAAAAGTTGTGCCTCAACAACCTCCGATTATGATTCAAATAAAGAAGTTTTTGATTCTGGGTCATGGAGTAGTAACAGCCGAGTTTCAAGTAAAGAAGGAGAAGATGAACCAAGAAGTTATAGCCCATCTATTCCATCTGACATTGAATTACATCATCTTCATCATCATGAAAGCAGTGATCGAAGAAATTCTGCTCCACATGAAATTGCAAATGCTGCAGGTAGGTTCAAATAAAATGGTGCAAAATTTGAATTAGGATTTGATGAATTTTAACCCAAAAAAAAATACTCCCTTAAATCCCAAATAATCAGAATCTAACTTGTAAAAAACAATGTAAAATTTTTTAACAGCTTTCATTGCTCGTCAACGACAACATCATCATCATCAGCAACAAATAATTCGTCGAGTTTCATCAAATTATGATTCTTCTTCAACAACTCCACCTCCACCTTCAATGCTGCTATTATCCCCCTATAAACCCGTTTATACAAAACGAAATACCCTTCCAACAAAAGGTTCAAGAAAAATTCGACGTGCAATTTCTCGTCGAGATATTGGTATTAATCAAAATTATAATAATTTTCTTTTCGGGACCCTTTTTTACTAACATTAAAATTTTTGGTTGTTGTTCCTCTTTTTGTGGTGTACTGTACTTTTTTCTTTCGAAATACTTTTATTATTATTATTTAAAAATAATCATACATTTTATTTTCTAGCTTTTAAAGATTTAAATTTAGTATCGTAAGTTTTTTTTATATTTATTTGTCCCAGAAGAAATCTTCCTGAATTTTCAACCAATTGCTTTTTTTTTTATAAAATTACCAAAAGCTTTATCGACCATATTCCCTTTAAAAGCTTACAGACAACTGTAATAATACAATTTTATAAAAATTTTCAGCTCAATAAATTATCCTGATTCAAACGTGCAGGTTCGTAATTCTCGAAAGAGTATTGCACCATCACCTTTTTTTGCACGATTTGAAGTTATAAATAAATCAAACATGTTTTTTCACACACTTTTTTTACATTGTTTTTGCATTCCTTCCCTCTATTGCCACTTTTGAACTTTTATCTAACAAGGCATATATTTCCGCCTATCAATGGTTTGCAGTTTTAACATTTTTTGCTTGATACACTTTGAAAATTTGCATAACATAAAAGTTTAACAAAATAAAAAAATTTAGATCCGAAACACGCAAATACAACCGGTCGAGCAGTATCACCAAAACCCATGGTTCAACTCCCTTCGATCGAGTCAACCGAATCATCCCCAACAACTCCACCACAGCGAACAGCAATCTGTGTACCAATACAACGGAACAACATTGCCACGGCCGCGTCGGACCCCGTCAAATTCGACGAAGGCAACAAATGCAGCGGCAATCCCAACAGCAATTCAACATTCGACAGAATACAACAACAACAACAAAGGAGCAGCCTATCAACATTGGAACAACAGCAACAAGACAATATTCCAACACAACCGAACGAACTCCGAGATCAACAACGATACCCGAGATTACGGAAGGAATCTTCGACAGATTCCGAAGCTTCAGACGTCCAATCCGAGACAGAAGCCATATCAACAGCAGCAACCCCAACTCCGCTTACAAGACAACACCCGATCCGGAGAGCAGCGATGGGCTCCCAAGGAGTTGGAGTCTATGCGGGGGGAACAACAACAGCCTCTTCCACGAAATCATCAACGACCCCAGCAACCCCAACAGTTCCTTCAACAATCAACAGGAAATTCAATCTTTCGCAATCTCCTCCATCAATTCGAGTCAAGACTCCGTCTCGTACAGTCTCCCAATCGACCCCAAAGTACTCCACCAATCAAATCCAACAACCCCATCCTCCCCAGCAACAGCAGTCATCCGAGAACCGAGTCTACGATGCACAAAGTTTGCGACCTTGGAAAACGAGAAGGGAACCAATCGAACGGGAAAAAATCACTTTCAAATCACAAACGGAGCAGCAGCCACCATCAACAAATGCAAATGTTATGCGAATCGAACAAGACCAATTCACACATCACAATGGCGCTTACAACCCCACAAAAGTTGGACAAATCCAGAACTCAACACCCTCCAGGTAAATAAATAAATAAATAAATAACACAGGATAATTTGAAAAAAATATTTGTAGGATGCCAAGACGAACGTCGAGCAAGGAGTCCCGAAATGCTATGTCGAGCGAGCAGTCTTCCTTTCGAGAACGAGCATGGGTGCAACATGCTCCCTTCAATGCAACAGCAGCCACAACAACAATGGCTCCAACAATACAACGATGGCTCAATTCGGACAAGCCATCCACCAACATCAGCAACAACAGCAGCAGCCACAGCACTCGACAATCCATCAATATGGAAACGAGCAACCGCAATCTCCCCTCGAAAGCAACAACCACACCAACAACAAATATCTGGAGGCATCATCGCAACGGTCCCTGGGACGAGTTATTGGCGAGCAAACAACGAGACAAAGAACGGAATCAACAGCAGCAACAACAACAATTCCATCAAGCATCCCAACAACAACAACAACATCATCAACGACGGGAATCAACAACAGCAATCAATATGGGTATGGAAAGCCAAAGACACTCCAATCAACAACAACAACAACAGCAACAAATATCAGCGATCTCAAACCACCATCATCCCCCACAACAACAATCCCCTCCAACCAATGTACGTTCACTGCGGAATTATTACACCGAACTCCAACAACAAAAAAAGCATCAACAACAACAGCACAATTGGAATCAGCAGCAGCAAACATTATGCTCAACGACGATTTTAACGCCTCGAATGAAACGCCTTCAATCACAACAACAACAACAATTTTATCGCCATTCATATCATCGTTCAATGGATGCAACGATGTTGAATCCACCAAAAGAGATTCCACCAATTCCGAAGCTTTCAAAACTTCTCCCTCAAAATCCCAGCCATCACCAACAACAACAGCCATCAAACAACCGGTTTTGTCAATTCCCTCCAGCGCCCCCACAACGCCTAGCGTCAATTGTTCCACCACTTCAATCGAACAATTTTTGTATTAACTAAATTTCTCCCTTGAATATATTTTTAAATTACAGTATCAAGTAATCAGGATACTGTAATTTATCCTAAATTTTTTTGTAACTTTTTTTCTTTCCTGCTTTTTTGTAAAAGCAGAAAAACAAAACAAATTATTGGGTGCCATTTTTTGCTGCTATTAAGATAATAAGTGCGGTATAATATTTCATTTTTTATAAATAAATAAAATTACTGTGTATTTTTTTGAATGATTTTTCATGTATTTTGTTTTTTTATGAAATAATAAAATAAAGAAGTTTAAAAAATGAAATATAGCTTTTACAAATAAACAAACATAGCTTTTTTCCTAAAGGTGACTAACTAACTAACTACTAACTTGATGCTTCCTATTTCTTCCTTCTTCTGTCAAATGACACAGAAGAAGAAGAAGAAAAAAAAAAGGAAAGCTCTATTGTCTTCCACGAAACGAAACGAAAGAATGAAAGAATACTCTCTCTTCTTTTTTTAGAGGAGAGCTTGCATTGCTGAGTAAACAAGAAATTCCATCGTTGAAAAAATATTTCAAAAGAAGTAGTAATGAAACAATCTGCAGTAGCTTTCTAGCTTGTTTGAAAAAAACGTGGTCCCTGAGATTTGTGTATATCGGAGTTTGTTAATTTCCGCTTTCTTCCTCAAAATCGTTGATGGCTGCAGTTACTACTACCTTCCCCATTTCTCATTTTACTTACCATCAAAACCTTTTTCTTCCTTTCTTTCTCATCACTCTTTTTTTGTTCTTCACTATAATAAGTGGTTTCAAAAAAAAGAAGTTAAAAAAGCTTTTTTGGTTTCTTTTTTAAATTTAAAAATGTTTTCTTTTTTGTTTCATGGAATTCGAAAATGGATGTTTTTTGCGCATTTTTAAGCCCTTTTTTAGAAAAAGCCGTTTTTTCCAAAAACGTTAATGAAAACTGAGAAAAATTGGTTATAAAAAAACGTCTTTAATTTCTTCTTTTAAAAAATTTGTTTCACTTAAAAAAACAATTTCTTAATTAATTTAAATTTTTGTTTTTAAGCGAAAAAAATTATGGTGCATTCATATAGTCCAAATGGATTTATCGAAGATGGATCACCAGAACTTAAGTGTTGTTGTGGAATATTTCATATTCGAGTAAGTTAAATTTAATGTTATAAGTTTTGATTGAACTTTTTAAAAATGATCAAAATTTCAAAAGAAATTTTTTGTGATTTGGCTAATATCATTTTAAAAATGAATTATGAAAATAACTTATTTTTAGCGTCAAAAGTTTATGTTTTTTTTCTTGTATCTAAAAACTTAAATGCAAATTTTTTTGTATTAATCAAAAATATACTGTAACTTTTTCTAAGAAATCCCACAAACATTTCCAAAATTGTAAAAAAACGAAAAAATAGAAATAAGGTTTTATTAAGGTTTTTATAAATGTTTTTTCTAAAAATAAATTTTGGAGCATGTTTTCTCACAATCCATCAAATTTCAAACAATAATTTTTTTGCAAAAAATGTTTGAATAATTTCTTATTTTTCTTAGAACTTTGATAATTAACTATTTTTTTCAGACAGGTGCAAGAATTTTAGCAATTTTACATATGATTTTTTATTTAACTGCAATTACATTAAATTTATATATAAATGGAATTGGTGGAGTTGGAGTTCTTATTTGTTCCCTTTCACTTCTTTTTTATGCCAGTGCTTTAGTTATTGGAGTTATATTAGAAAAGAGATATCTTTTATTGCCATTTCTTATTATTCAAGTAAGTCTCATATCTTTTCATACATAAAAGTTATAATATTTTAAATTAAAGGCAACATTAACAATTATTTTATCAATTTTGGCAATTGGTTATGGTATTGTTGGTGCTGCATCGGATTCATTGCTATATGCACATAAAAATGTTACAATGGTTCGAGAACTTTATGAAGTGCATCATTTTGATCCAGATGATGAAAAAAGTAAGCAAAAAAATCTTTTGAAAAGATTTCAAAATTTTTTTTGAATCATTTAACAAATAATAATTACATGTTTATTTAAATTTTTAAAAATAAGTCAAATATTTACTTAACAGATTAGTAATCATTGATTTGTAAGCAAAAATGAGTTGATTATTAAAAGTTTTAAATTTATTTACTTATTAATCATCATTTAAAAAGTTGTTTCATTACTTAGAAATTTCTTTAAACTTTATCATTAATCACTATTTGCTTAAAAAATTACAAAATTCCTCTAGAAAAATTGATATTTTGCAAATCCAATTTATTACTTTCATTTCATTTTTTCAGCTCAAACTTTATTTTCATGCGGATTACTTGTGACATTAATTGTTTTGGCTGCATTTAGTGCATATATTTGTTTGGTATTTAAAGATGCATATTCATATTTTAAGAAAAAGGAAGAAATGATTGGTCCAGATCGAGGATATCAAAGAGGAAAAATTGTTGCTGATACTTTAAATCAAGATTATTAATTAAAAATTTTCATAAAAATGTTTTTAATGTTTAATATCTTTAAATAAAAAATTAAATATTTGTTAATTAAAAACTGCAACAAACTTTTTTTTTCTTTTTTTTTTTGTTGCATTTTTGACGTTATTATTTCAATGATAATTGAACAAAAGAACAAAAAATGCAAATAAAAAATAATCTCCTTTTAAAGTTTAAACGAAATTTTTAACATTTTTTAAAATAAATTCGTGATAAAAATTGAATATGAAAAGATGTAAGAAGTTTAAAGAAAAGAGATACTATAGAAATAAGAGCGCCAAAAAAGCATAAACGCAATGATCTTTTAGTTAAAAACGTAGCTTTGCATCTCTTTTTTCTTTCATAGACACTTTATTTATCAAGTAAAAATAGCAATGTGCATGCGCTGACTTTTTGGCTGCTTTTTTATTATTTTTTTCTCATAAAATTCTGCATTTTTTAGTACTAAAAACATATTTTTTTAACCAAATCTAAAAAAACTTGCACATTGATAAACAAAAAATACAAAACCGAAGCTCCGCCTGCTATTTCCCAAAGCTTACGGCATCGGCTAAATATAAATAGAAATCTGATCGTCGCTGAATCATTCACTTTCTATCTTTTAGAATGTTGCTCTCTTTTTTAAATTCATTTCTGTGATGAGTTGAGACATTTTTATATCAAAAAGTAATATATATTTTATATAAAAACAAGCAAGAATTTTTTTGTGTGAAATTTTATTATATAAATTTAACGATTTTGAAGGAGATCAAGAAAATAAATTTATTTGTTGAAAGATTTTAAAATTTATTGCCTTCCCTTACATTTGTGTTTTGGCCAAAATTTTGGAGGCAAGAATAATACAAAATATAATTTTTAGATGGCAACAAAAGATAAATTGCAGGATAAATATCTTTTTGATATTTGTATTGGTAGAAATAATAAACAATGCAAAAATCTCAACTTAAATCAAAAATTTCAAAATTCTTCTTCTTATACATTTTCTGAACATTCAAAAAGCACTTCAACTAAAAAACCTTTGAATTACGGTAACACAAATGTTGCAATCCTTATTTTAAATAATCTTTTAAAACGTACAACATAATCCTTTAAGGATGATAATTAAATTTTCGTATGCCATTCTTTAATGAAACAGAAGGAAAAATTTCACGTCTTTTATAATCTAACAAAACTTTGAAAAGTTTATCTTAATCAGCATGGATTTAAAAATTGAAAAGGATTGCAACTTCGACAAATTTGTAAGATTTTTCAAATAATCAAAATTCAACAAGAGATTCCCATTTATGGAATAAATCAACAAAAGATATTTATTTGGTAAAAAGTGGTGGTTCTAAAATTAAAGATGAATGGAAGAAAGATAAAAATGCCATCAATGGTAGCATTTTATCTCTTCATATTGCAACTTATAAAAATTCTGTTAAAGCTGCATCTAAATTCGTTGATGACACAAAAGAAGAAAATTCAGAGCATAAAAATGCAAAACAAATTTTTGCTGTTTCAACATCTGTTATTCAAGTAAAACATAACATTTCATATTTTTGTAACTTTTAACATTTAATATAATTATATTATAGAATGCATTTGAATTTCCAAGGCAGCAAGAAAATAATGATCAATCAAAAGCACCAGATATTTCGCAATTTAAATCAACCCAACAATTTCTTAATCGTGGTTTTGAAGATACTGGTGAAAAAAGAGTAAAAAAACGTGATCGCCGATATTGTAGTGAATATGAAGAAGTTGAAGCTGGAGACGGAAAAGAAGCATGCTTTCAAACGCATAAAATGGCAGAAGAAGAAGGGTCTTCTGTTGGAACACCTGGAATAATCGATAAAAGAGCAAAAGATGGAAGAGCAGCATTTGGAAAACATTTAATGACTCGTTCTGTATTCAAATTGGCAAAAGAATATGTTGATTCACGTGGTTACCTTCCAAAGAATTTTGCAACAGATGTTTATATGCAAAATGAATCAAGAAATCGATATACAGATGTTCTATGCAATGACAGAACACGTGTAATTTTAGCAAATGGAAATTATGTTCATGCAAATTGGGTCCCGATTCCAAATTCAATGCAACGCTTTATATGTGCTCAAGTGAGAGCTTTAACCTTAAATAAATAACAATAAATTATATTCATCATATTTAGGGACCATTGGATGAAACAGCTGAAGATTTCTGGAGAATGGTTTTACAAGAAAAATGTCAAGTAGTAATAATGTTATGTGACTTTTATGAAAATAATCTTGAAAAATGCTATCAATATTTCCCTTCCACTCCTGGAGCATCAATCAAAATTGGACAGTATACAATTACAAACTTTTTTCAAGGTGAATCTGGTATTGAATCAGTGAAATGGAGTGTTCTTGAAGTATGTACTGGAAAAAGAAAAGTGCTTATTAATTCCTTCCATTATTATTCATGGCCTGATCATCTTGCCCCACTTAATCCCGGAATTGTTATTGATTTGATGCAACTCTCCAAAGCAAAATCAGATGTTCGACCAATTGTTGTACATTGTTCAGCAGGAATTGGACGCACAGGTAAGAATAGACAAGGGCCTAAATTATCAAGTACGGCCCAACAAAAAGAAAGCCCGGCCTAGGTTTTTATTGGCAATCAAAAATTCTATTTTTTACATTAATAGCAAAAATCGTTGCATTTCATGTAGAAACAACTATAATTTAATGAATAAATCTCAACTTTTTTACTAAAAAATGAAAAAAAGCCTGAAATTACCTCTATTTTTTCCAACATTTACAAAAAATTGAGCTTTAAAGCAGACCAGGCCCATGAAAAAATAAGCCCGAAAGCCCTTTTTTCACCCATAACTTTCAGGAACTTTTGTTGGTCTTGAATATGCTAATGAACGATTAAAATCTGGTGATAAACTTGGTCTTGTTGATGTAAGTTTTCTTTTCTTTTTTTTAAAAGAAGTTCTTTCATATTTTTAGATTATGAAAGAACTTCGTGCACATCGTCTACAATCAATTCAATCTCATCTACAATACCTTTATTTAGCTGTATGTTTATTGGAAAATTTTGCTCGACAAAATTTAATTGAACGAGACTCAAAATTTAATGCTTTCCTTGCCAGCTATATTAGCTACGTAAAACGACATGCTGCAAAACATGGAATCAAAGCCGATGCAAAATGATACACACATGTTCTTTAAAAATAATAATCTCTTTAAAAAAATATTGTTTGAAAAAAGAAAGTTTTATTATTTTGTAAGAAAAAAAATAAATAAAATAACAACAACAAAAAATAAAACTGTGTGAGATATAAATGAGATCAAGCAAGTAAATCATTTTCTTCAGTGGATTCCTCTTTAAAAATAGCTTCATTTTCCATCGGAATTTCATGTTTAATTGTTGTTGTATTTTCTTCTTCAATTGTTTCATCATCATTCATAATTAATGTTGTTGGATGATTTTGTTCAGATTTAACACTTTCAGATGGAAGTGGAGATGGAGTTTGTGGGCCACGTCTTTCTTGGCTATCATCAGTTGTTGATGCATCACGATATAAATTAAGATTATGTTTATCTGTTAAATGTTGTAATAATTTCCATGAACTTTCAAATGTATTTTCACATGTAAAACATTGAATTGATTCTGGTTCAGATGCTTAAAAAATATATATATAAATACAGTAATGAAAATAACAATACTTTTAAAAAACATACGAGGTTTAGTAATATTTGAACATTCACGAGATTTATGATCAGCAAATTCATTAATATCATATGTTCGAAAACGGCATTCTCCACACATTAGCACATCATCAAATGAACCATCAGAATGTGCATCAAAAATTTGTTGTTGTCTTTGAAATAATTCTTTTGCAAATTCTTTATTTTTATAATAACAATCAATAATTGTTTGGGTTGAAGAATTATTATTTGCTGCTGCTGCATTTCCACCATTTGTATTTGATGCAAATGTAGTTAAATCGACAACAGATTCTGATTTTACTTGTCTAAAAAAGAGAATATAAACTTTATAAAAAAAATTTAAAAAAAAAACTAACTTTGATTTAGGTGGTGGTGATGAAAATGCAAGTTTAACATCCAATTCTGAACCTTCCCATGTATAACCATTTAAAGTTTGAACACATAATTCTGCTTCAGTTTGTGATGAAAATTGTACAAACGCATATCCTTTAAATAATGTTGCACCCAAAACATTTCCACAAGATTTAAATAATCCAACTAAATCTTCACGTGAAACACGAAAAGTATTCAAATTTCCAACAAAAACTCGAGCTCTAAAAAAATATAAAATAATTATGAGTTTATTTAATTTATATATTTTACTTACTTAACCATACTAGGATCTTTTGAATTTGTATGTGATGAAACAGATGGCGTTCCAGCTGCTGCAGCCAATACAGGAGTTGCTAATGGTGGAGCGCCGTATGCTGCTGCTGCTGCGGTAGGATCAGTATAATATGGCATTGTTGTTGGAGTTGTTGCCATTGGAATAGATCCGGTTAAATTTGTTGTTGACGCATACATTTCTAAAAAAAAATTTAAAAATAAAAATTATTAAAATATTAACAAATATTATTTCAAAATAAAAATGGATTATTAAAAACCTTTTGCGTAAATCATAAAAATAGATATTATTTTAAATTATTTTATTTTAATAAACAATAATAACATCAATAAATTTTATAAAAAAAACAAAACAAAAAATATCTATGCTAATATATATATGTATATATCCGTAAAACAAATTAAATTTAAACAAAACCAAAATTTCGAGCTTTAATTGCCAGCACAAGTTTTGCCCGTAAAATTTTCTTTGATGAATATAATGGCAAATAAAGACGAGAGATGCATGTATTTGCAGTTGGTAAATGTAAATTATTATCGGATGGACGAACCATAATTGTTGGAAGTGGTTGAAATTCTTCTTCTGTTGCAGGTAAAGTTGGTGAACCAGTCCAAAAAAAGATTAAATCCTAAAAAAGTGTAAAATATTTAATAAAAAATTGTTTAATTAATTTCTTTAAAGGCATACTTGTTTTTCTTGATCAGAAAGTTTATTAACAATTGACCAAAATGTTTGCTTATATTTTTCAATTACATCATTGGTTGAAGAAGATTCATCAAGGAATTTTGTAATTGATTCAAGCATTACAACATTAATTTCTGGATTTCCACAAAGAATTAATCTTAAATCTTCTGGTGTTAAATTATTTAAAGCATCGGGTGGAATAACATCAAATACACCAGTTCGAATTGATTCCATTACAGGCAAAGATGGACCAAGAAGATGCTTTTCAACAAATAAATAAAGAAATTCAAGAATATTATCCCGTGTAACAATAATATCTTTTCCACCAGGTTTTAATTCAATTGTTTTTCCACCCTGAAAAAAATGAATAAATAAAATTACTGTAATATTTTTTAAAACAAAAAATGCAAACCTCTTCTTGAGAATATGTTAAAGTAAAATTTAATTGTAAAGCTTCATATGAATCAGGCTTATGAGATTTTTCAGTCTTTTCATCAAAAACAATTGATCTCATTGAATCAAATAAATTTGGATCAAAGAATGCCAAATCATACCATGTAAGAGGTTGATTAAGAATAAATTTCAAAAGATGCCTTGCAAATTGTATTGGAAATATTTCACGTTGTTGTAAACAAAGTCCAATCATTCGACCAATATTTCGGAAACTGTTTAATCGTGCTTCTGAGCATGTTGCTGCAACTGGAACATATTGTCCATTTTCCATTCGTCGGAAAAATGGTGCATCTTCATTTGTTAATGGAACGCTTTCAGATGATTCTGTTGTAGACCCTTCTTTTGGCATTGATGAAAGTGTTATTAAAGCTTCAGCAACAGCAGAATAAAAACTTCTTGCAACACCTGTTCCTTCTCCTGGTTCATTAACTATAAAAATAATTATGTTTCAAAAAAAGATGTTATAAAAAATTTTAAAAAATTATCCTTACTGAATGTTACTTTAACTTTATGTGATGCCAAAGGTGGTGGAGCAACACCATTATTTGGTTCCATACCACCACGTGCAAGAATTCTTAATGCTTGCATACCACCAAGTGATTGAGAACTATTGGTATTTGATGTTCTACGACTATATTGTTGATCAAGAATTCGAAATGTTTGAACAATAAGTGCTGGCTTTTCACGTACAATACCCTATAAAAAAAATAAAGATATAAAATTACAGTAATAAATATTAAAATAATAAAATTTACCGAAAGAACAAGATCTCGAAGTTGTCCATTTTTAAGTTTTTCAATACGACGACGAAATTGTGCTTGTCGAAAATGAAATCCAGCAGTTTCAACAAGAATTACAGAAAATGCTGCATCCCCTCCACAATATGTTGTTAAATCATCTGTATACATTTGTGTAATCAATGCAAAAACATTTGACCAACGACCAAGTAAACGTTGTAATGGAATTCGAGATGCAGTTGTTCGAAGTTTAAATGCTTCATCAACACCAAATTTGCTTATTTCAGAAGACAAAGAACTCAATGTTGATTCATCATAAATTCGTCGATAATCTCGTTTCCGAACTGTTGGTTCATGATTTTTTAGCAATTGACGTAATTCTTCAAATGATGTTGGAAGATCTGCTAAAGAATGAAAAGTTGGATCTGTAATACCATGTTGTTGAGCAATATCACGATATGAAGAAGCATTCCGGGGTGGTAATGGAATTGTAAAAAATTGATATTTTTCTACATCTGGTTGTAACATTTGTGGACGAGTTGAAAGTGGTAAACATTCTTCTGCACTATATTGAAAAGGATTATGTATTCCTGCATAACTAATACATGGATAACAAAGTGAATTTGAACGTTGATAAAATTTCTTTAAATTTTTAGGTTCCATTGTTTCAACTTCTTTTTCTGATGATGCATCACCTTTTGACATTTTTGAAGATGATGTTGATTTTCTTTTGGATGATTTTTCTTCATTTTCATTATTGCTATTGCTAATACTACTGTATTTTGAAATTCTTGAATCAATAATTTCAATAACATTTGCATGAAATAAAAATGCTTCTGCAACAAATGCAGCAGTTTTTAAAGCACGATATTCAATAATTGGAAGTTCATCACCATTTTCAGAGGCATGTGATCTTGAAACAGCAAAAAAATATTGAATAAAATCACGTCTTCCATGTTGATGTTCTACAACAAAAAAAAAAGAGTTAATAAAATTAATTTTTAAAAATAAATTTAAAAAAACCTTTTTTAGAACTTGAATTTGATTCTGATTTTGTTTTATATCTTCGCTTTTCTTCAGTTGCTTTTTTAGGATCATGTTCACCATGTAATAAACTAATTACTGGAGAAGCATTTAAAGCACTTCCAAATTTTAGTTGTGTTTCAACTTTATCCAAGACTGTTGTAAGCCAAATCCATGATGATTCCAATTTTGCATCAAGATGTTCCTAAAAAATTTATTATGTAATAAAAATTAAAAATCTTTTAAATTTTTTAAAACAATACCCTTAAAGCAGAAACGGTATTATTTTCAATTTTTAATAATGTTGGAAGACCAGGTTGTCCTTTTTCAGTATATGAAGAATGTTGAGTTATTTGAAGCATTAAATCATCAACAACTTTTAATAATGCAGCAAAAACAGTTGCAAATTGGAATGCAGTTTTTTCAGAAGATGCATTACTGTCATCAACGGCAACAGGTTTACCAGAACGAATTGCAGTTTGTAATTGTTCAGATGGATCACCACCATTACCAGGACCAGATGTTCGAATTGTAAGTTCTCCACCATTATTTTCATCACGTCTTGTTGGATCAATATTAAAGCTTGCGGCATTTACCGGTACAGCCCATGTTAAACTTCTTGCTAAAAAATTTAATAAGATTAAAGAAAAGTTAATAAAAATTGAAAACATACATGAAACTGGTGGACGTGATGGTATACGAATTGAACGAGAACGTGAACGTTGACTTTCTCGAAAACCATTTCCACTTTGAATTGTAACATCATTTGCTTCTTCAACTGGAATATCAACTGCAACTTCTTCATTTGCATGTTGAAGCATATCTTCATCACCATTATTTCTGTCCCGAACATAAATTTCCATTGAAGGATTATCATCTTGTCGTTGATGCTGCTGCTGATTTCCTCCTTCAGTATTATTTTCAAGATTTTGTTGATTTGAATTATTTTCATTTGCATTTCTTCCATTATTATCCGAAATTTCAACAGCAGGAATTGCTCTTAAAACTGCATCTTCTTCTCCATCAAAGTCACCTTCTTCTTCATTTTCACTACCTTCAACACCAGGATATTGTCTTTGATATTCATCACCAGCTTCAGGATGAAATTCATCTTCTTCTTCATCATCATCATCCCTCATTTCTTCATCATCATCAAATTCATTATTCAATCCATCCATAGCATCAAAAGCATGTTCATTTTCAGATTCTTCATCATTTGAATCTTCACTATCATCTTCATCTGATGCAGAGCTAACTGAATCAGTAGAATATTCTGCAACTTCTGCAGCAGCACTACCACCACCCGGAATTGTTGCATCATGTCGTGATGATGAAGCATTTTGATTATTAACAGCTGCTTCAGTGGCTCTTGAAAAATTGCCAATAACATTTGAAATATTATCTGTATGATTATGCAAAGAACTTGTACTGCTAAAACGTCTTGATGCATCTTCATTTTCACTATCTGAATCAGATTCTTCTGAATCAAGTAATGCAACACCAGGCATACGAGATGATTCAACATTATTTTGGTGTTCATCATCTGTATCTCTTCGACTACCGTACTACAAAAACAAAAATTTATTATTTAAAATTTAACAAAAAACTTACTCTTTTACGATTAAGTTTAAAAAGACCAATAGGATCTAAGGCAGATGATAAATCTGTTTCAAGAAGTAAATATCGTTCAATGTATTCAAGTGGATCATTATTATACATTGCTCGTAAAATATTTAATGATGGATTTATAAATCCCATTCTAACTGGACCCATATATGCATCAGCAACATTCAAAAGTTCAGCAATTGAATGAGGAGCAATAGCCTAAAAAAATAAATTTACCGTAATTTTATTTTTTTCAAGATTTTTAAAAACCTGGAAAATTCTTCTACATTTCATAACAAATGCATTAACAGTCTTTTTCTTATGTTCTTTAGTTGAACGATCACTCAAAATTGGAATACTTCGAACAAGAGAAAGAACACCAGAAATAGCAATTGCACGAGTTGGAGGTGGTCGAGATATTTCACCTGTAGAAGTGCTAAATTTTATAGCTGAATCATCATCAGCATTACAAGCAGCAGAATTAATTGTAAGAGCAAGTGTTGAAGGTGCAACCAATGTTGTTAAAGCAAATATTCGAATAACAGAACGAATAAATCTTGACATGCAATAATCAATTTTCATATCACGATAATCACCTTTTTTATTTGCTACAGTAATAAATGTATTAAGTAAGATATCCAAATGCTAAAAAAAAGGTATGTTTAAATTAATGAATTCATAGAAATAATAAAGCTTACAGCTTCTTGACATTTTGCAAGTAATGTATAAACAAATTTATCCAAATGTGTTGTACCATTTTGACTTTGTAAATGAAAAACTTCTTCTGAGATAAAATTTCCTTCAATTGGATCTTTAACACCAATTAAAATTAAACTTTTTACAGCTGACCATTCACTTAAACATAAGCGTAAAGCACGTTGTGCAAACTTTGGTGGTTCTAAATCTCGTTCAGGTATTTCTTGCCCTGCATTTGCAGCATTTAAAGATGATGATGGATTGTTTCGATTTTTATTACGACGAGTAAAATTTTCTTGTTCAACAAGTTGTCGTCCAACAGTTTTTGCCAAGAATAAAAGCAAATGTTCACCTCTTGAATTTGTTTGAGAAATAAGATCAGTATGTTTTAAAAGTTCACGAAGAAGATATTCTCGTTGTGTATCATTTCCAGCAACAAGAGCTTTACAAGAGCATTTTTCCCAGCAATCACAATATGCTGTTGGAGATGTACGTTTTAATTTACAATCATGATTACGATGACATGTATTTGCACATTCAGTACAACAACAAAGAGATCCAGTTAATCCACAAGTTTTACATTCAAAAATATCTTGATTAATATGTTCATCTCCAGTCCATGTAAAAGAACATGTATCATTATAGCAAAGTATAAATAATGGAGAATCATCGGAATGAATAGATGAATTATAAACAAGATTTGTAAAATCATAAACTAAAAAAATAAAATTCATTTCAACAAAAAAGATTTAAAATTATTAATTTACCACATGATTTTTTAAATAATTTAAGCATTGAATTCCAAACAACTGTGGCAGCTCCATATGCACGATTTTGAATTGCACTAATAAATGGAGTATGACCATGAATATCTCGAACATGCAATAAATCAGTTAAACAACGTTGCATAACTTCATTTTCAGCAAAAAGTTTCAAAATTTCAATGGAATTCTTTTGACGAAGTTTTAGATCAGCAACTGGTTTACCAGAGATCAAATCATCAACTTCCATACTTTCAACAACTTCCTTTGGTTTAGGCTCTTCTTTTGATCTCGCTTCTTTTGATGTCACTGCTGCTGCGGCAGCTTCTTTCGCTAATTGTTTAGCACCATCTGAAACTGCCCCTGCTATCATATTTTTCCACTGTCTATCCATCTTTTCCCGATGTGCATCAGCCTCAGTCATATCTAAAGCCTCCTGCAGAGTAAGTAATGACTGACCCGGTACTTCATTATTAGAAGGTTCAACATCGGCTTGATTAGCATTTGTACGAGCAAATGCTCCCATAATAGCTGTATGCACAATTGTTCGATTACCATCTGCACGTAAACGCATAATTTTTTCTTCAACAAACTTTTTAAATTCATCTTCTTTCATTTGTTTTGATAATTCTGTAAGCTTTCTGAGAAAACTTTTAACTCCTTCTGCATCACAGTAAAGAATTAATTGCATCAAGGATGGTAAATCAGGTTGAATTGATTCAGGTGAAGGAGCAATCATTGAAGCAATAAGAATTAATTTTGAACCTGTACGAGCTGTATCATTTTTAGAGCCTTTTTCTATTGGTGCTAAAAAATTTAAGGTATAAAAAACAAATATTTAAACTATTTAAAATACCTGAAGAAATAACAGCAGATGAAGTTTCATTTGGTTTTAAGTACCGTAATCCAACAGAAAGATGTTGCATTCCAGTAAATCCAAGGAAAAGTGGTTCACAATAACCTCCAATTGCATTTCTTATTAAAGGAATAAGAGCTCCGTTGCAATCACGAAGTAAAAGAACATTATCATCTCCATAATTTATTAATTCTGCTTTTGAAGCTTCGGGATTATCATGAGGCCCACAAACTGCAGAGCAGCTAATTGGTAGCATATGATCACTTGAAACTTTTCCCAATGTTGACATTCGAATAAGATGTAAACGTCCTTTTTTCTCTACCAGAATTCGGAAGCCTATAGATTTCAACAGAAATAAAAATTTAATATTAAACATAAAAAATTACCTGAATTATCAACAACTAAAGAAACAAATTTACGAATTCCATGAGGTAAAAATACTCTTTGTGGATTTCTTTCAAATGTTACAGGAGCAGATAATTGTTTATTACCACCTTGTACAACAACCAATTCGTCTTTTCTAATAAGACGTAATTTCTTAATATCTTCACTTCCATCACCCGATTTCTTTTTTTCATCAATGTATGATTTGAAATGAATACCACAGATTGGACCATCAATCTAAAATATCGTAATGCAAAGCAGCTATTGATTAAAAAAAATTTTGAACGTACAATTTGAACAATTCCAATATCATTACAAGGTTCTTCATGAATGAAAAATACATCTTTGATAGGCCAAGCAGTTTCTTTGACAGGAAGTTGTGATGCAGATCCAGCAGAGGCGTCATCTGAAGGTGCAGCTCTTTTGCGAACAGATACTAAAGGATCAAGCAAATTCTATGGGAAAAACAAACTTTGGGGGCTCTTCGAGCACTGTTGGATTTTTGGGAAAAAAGAGAAAAAAGCAAAAATAAATGTAAAAAGAGAAAACAAGTATGGAAACAGCAAAAAAGACTAAACCAACAATCCGTGTTCGAAAAGGTAAAAAACTTACAATTCATAGCCTTTTTATCTTCTTTTGATTTTAAATCATCTTTTAATTGGTCAAACTGTTCAGGAGTATAAATTCGGAAACGACAAGTTTCAGTAAGCGACCATGCAGATTCCATCATAATGCCAACCTAAAATTAAGAATGAAATACTGAATAACAAAATATTTTAAAAAAACCAATGGAACAGAGCTTTGAAGATTTACAGCAATTGAATTAGCAGCATAAACAGGATTTGATTTTGTACGAACTTCTGCTCCAATTTTTATATCAGATGATGATGTACTAATATATTTCTTTGCTTTATTCTTATGTTTATCAAAAACACGACGTCTTTCATTAAATGGATTAATACCCCTGAAAAAGCTTACTATAAGCTGTTAAAGCTTTTAAAAATAAACATACCACCAATAAAGTGAATGTTTAGTACGAACTGCAGCAAACATTGGACAAACATGAAGTGATTCAACAGCTTCACCATCAGGTATTTCAATTAAAGGCATAAATAACGCATCAGAAATCTTTTTGCCCAAAGTTCGGCCATCAACAAAAGAGCCCATACGTCCAGTATTTGTTATTACAACTGCACGATAAGCAGAAGTTTCAAAATCAGTAAAATGTTCTGTTGATAAAGGACCAAGAAACATTGAATTAATTAAATGTGGAGCATGATCACCCAATGCTTTTTTGTTCCATTTCCAGCCATATAAAACACCTGTATCACTAAGTGCAAGAAGTTCACCTTGTAAAGCAGCAATTTTAACAAATTTTTTGACATTTGGTGGCATTTTATGTTCTTCTGAACCAGTCCAATATTCAATAACATCACCAAATACAAACTTTTCACGAACAGTTGTTGATGTTTCAGTTAATGGACGATCTTTTCGGGTAGGTTCAATTCGACCATCTCTTCGTCGAACACCAGATAATTCACGTGCCATTAAATATTCATATCCTTCACCGGTTGTATATAAGCCTTCTTGTTCCATTAAACCTTCTGATGATCGAAGGCCTGCATCCAAAAGTGATAATAGCTCTTCCGGTAAATATGCATCAGCACCATCTTCAAGGTCTTCTTCATCATCTTCACGACTTAAAAGATTATTTACAGCTTCATTCACATTTAAATTCGTTCTTTGAAGTTCTCGTACAATAACTTCACGAGATTTTCCTTGTAATACAACTTGAGCTTGAGCAATAAGATCTTCAGGAATTGATGAAGCAGGAATAACTGCACGACCGCGATCAACAATAACACCACCGCGTGCTGCAAATTGACTTCCAGCCCGTCTAGATGCCATCATAACACGTCTAATTTTTGCTGTTCTATTAGCATTAACAACTGCAGCTGAAGCAAATGTCGGATTACCAGATGAACCAGGAGGTGGATTTGTTCCAGCATTTGGACCAGCAGTTGCATTTGATGTTCCAGCATTTGAATCTGTATTTGTACCGGTTGAAATATTTGAGCCGCTGTTATTATTTGATCCACCAGTTGGTAGTTTTTCAAGAGATGTTGTCGCTTGGGGTGGTTTAACTTCATTTATATCAAAAGCGATTCGGCCAACAGAATTATCCTAAAATATTACATTTATTATTTAAATAATATTAAAGCATTATTTACATTAAACAATAAAGCAATATGATCTGGTCCAACAACAATCTGTTTAATTTGTTCGCCTGCTACTGCATCAAGAGCATTGGTTGAATGTGAACCATGAGAATTTCTATGATTTATACAAGCTTGGATTCTATAAATATGTAAATAATTTTTAAGTTTTTTATACATTTTATAGTCAAATACCTTTCTAAGAATACATGATCGTCACCAGGTGACAAATTACCAAGTAAAAGTAATTGTTTATTATCTCCCATTATATCTGAAAAGGTATAGAATAAAAATCATAACTTTTTTAATTATAACAGATGTAAACATTTTTTTATGTAAATGTTAATGAAAAATTAATTTCAAAACTAGCGACACGGTTGTGAATAAGAAGGAAAAAAATTAATTCAACATCAAATGAAGTTTGTTGCTTGAATTGAATATTGCTGGCTTGGCCGTAGCGAGCTCGAATCATCAATAATAAAAAAAAAAGCCAGTCGCTTGAAGACAAACTAATTTAGTTTTGCTTCAAACCTTGAGCGGTTGCCAAGCTTAGATTTTACAACAGAGTCAACTTATGAAATAGCGGGATAATCATCTATGGAAATATATAAAGGGGAAAAATAAAAATTTAAAACCATTATCAGGGAGAATTTCGTTAAAAATGGAAAAAAACGATGATTTGAATAAAATTTTTTCAAAATATTTTTTCTCTTTATAATTTATAGAGACAATTTCAATAATAAAAATTGAAAATTTTTCTTGTAAATTACAAAATATACACAATTGACCATTTGAAAGAAATCATACAAAGCCGTTGCAAAGAGGACAGAAAAAAAATATTCAGATCAATTTTTCTAGCTAAACTTTTGCTTTTGCAGTAATCGTAAAGTGCCAAAAAGATGTAATCTTTTTTGACATTTGATGGAAGGCTTTTTAGTTTCAATTTTTTTCAATCAAAATTTCTTATTTTTATAAAATTAGCTAAATTTTCGTGTGAATGATTTTTATAGACAAATGTATTTCAACTAAAAAATATGACCTTTATTTATTAAACCAGAGTTTATTGATGGAATGTATTCCTTTTTTTCTCATCGAGAAAAACCTTTGCAACTTTTTAAATTTTGTATAAAAAACTTTATCAGAAAGCAATGTTTTGTTTGTTACTTTGAAATGAATTGGACTTGATACAGTTACATTTAAAAAATAAATCAAAAAAAGAAAGCTTATGTAAAATTGAATGAAGAAGGTAAACTTTTATTCTTTACTACAGACAAATTTTGCAAGAAAATGTAGAAACATTAAATGATAAAAAATATGCGCAGCTTTTTATTATTGTATTCATAAGAAGTGGCTTAACTTTGTGACATATTTTTAGCTGTTAAAAATTATTTGAGCTACAGATGTTATTACCTTGATGGTACTAGTGTATATCCTCATAATTTTGTGTTCCTGTCAATTGTTCGAATATTTTTTTCTCAAATTTGATCCTCATTTTAGCTTTTCTTTTCGTGATACATTAGAATTTTGCGAGATTTTTAAATTTATACCATTTAAAAAAATTTTGGTTGCAAATAGGATGCTAACCTACCCTTATTATTCATTTTTGCATTACTTTCATTGGAATTGAGCAATTTTTGAGATGATTTAAATTGCATAATTTCTGGTTTACTCGGTATATCTTCTTGTTGACGAGGAAACTCAAAAGCAGAATCTGTTTTAAAATGTTGTTTATGATTGTTTTGCATTTTATTGATGGAACTGGTCTACAAAGATTTACATTTAATACTGCATTAAACGCTTAAAATAAATTACTTTGCTTGATTTTTCAACATTTAAATAATTATCAGCAGATTCAATAGAATTTTCATATGCAGAAATATGAAGTGAAAGAGTGCTATTATTTGCAAACGACATTCCTTCCACTTGATTAAACTGTTGCTTTTGTTTTTCTTTACCAAATGAATGATGATCAAGCAATTGTAAATCATTTTTATCACATTTTTTCCATGAATTACTTTTTGTTGTTGAAAAAGTATCAAACTTTTCATCAGCCAAATCTGTTATAACTTTTAATACTGAAGCTTCAAGGAAAATATTCAAAGTTAAAACTATTGTGTTTAAAAAACAATTTTTCTGATTCTTTTGTGATTTCTCAACTTTATCACAAAACAAAAAAAATTTACTGAAGACTTTATTTTCCCAGAAGCCTACAGTTATTATTATTTTTACCACTATTCTCTTGTTCATTGCCAATTGAAATGCTTTTAGAGTGAATAAAAGTAACATTCTGGCATGATTGGGAAGCATTTAAGTTGAGATTATTGTAATGAGAATTGTGACTCGACTTTGAATTTGAAAATGTAGTGCCTTCAAAAGATAAATCTTTTGTTGCCATCTAAAATCATAAAAATTTTAATTTAAATAAAATCGAATAAGTAAAATGAAGTTTTAAAATCTTGTAAAAAATTATTATTGAATTGAATTACAAGATTGAGACATCGAAAAAAAATCAAAGAACGCATACTATAATGAAAAAAATCATCGCAAACAAAATAAACATTCAAAAATTTTTGTTGAAAAAAGGATTATAAAAAAGGCTCAAATGATAGACACTAGAAAAAATAAGCATGATGAAATTGCAAATTAAAACTTAAATCATTTTCTGCCTAATTGAATAGAATAAAAAATGATCGCTTTTTTAAACAGTGCTCGCAGCAAATGGACAAACCGTGTCCATTTGACTAGACACTATATTCATTTGAATGGACAAAAATTTTTTCCATATTTTTGTTAAAAATTACTCAGAAATGCTTAAAAACGATTCTGATGATATTTTTGAGTTATTAAATTCATTTTAAAGCTTGTCCATTCAGATGGATACAGTCGACTGGATGATCATTTTTTACTGATTTTAACACTATTCATTGTTAAACATGTCTCTATTTTGACATTTCATGCTGAAAAAAGGCAGCGACCGTAAAAACATTTTTTGTGAATTTTAAGTTTATTCTTTGCATTGAAAAAAGTATCGATTAGCGATCTAAAAAAGAAAGTCTTTTTTTTAATCTATGAAATTAACAGAAAATTATATTAAAAAAATTTTACTTTTTTAGTTTTAATTTATCTGTTAACAGAGAAAAAGATTACAACAGAGAAAGAAAAAACTTTGTTCCACTTTCATTTTTACTCATTGCAGAAAATTTAGTTGTTACAAGTTTGCTTCGATCATAATTTTATTTGCTCAAACGTAACATTTCTGTTATTGTAAAATTGCCGTAGATTTATTTTTAAAAACCACTTTTACAACAAATTTCGCACTATAAATTGCTCTATAGTGCGAAATTTTTCGCAGAAAAATTGCAAAAAGTTATTGTTATATATAGTTGTAACCAAGGCGAAACAGCATGCGTACACTTAATAAAAAAAACTAAAATTTTTCAAAAAGTTCACACCTCCATCTTGTATATGTTTTACCTACTCTTTGATCAAATGACCCGTTCAGTTTTTACAAGACTTCCCTGATGTGAACCCACCAACCAGCATTTTATGAGCTGGAAAACACACGATAACGTAGACCGTTAAATGGTAAACGAAATCCATAGGGAGAAACATATCCGGCCCCTAGACCATGATTGGATAAGTCCTTGTGTGATTCCAGTATTCAAGGGAAGCTTGCCTCCCATGAATGCAATGAAAATCAAACTTGCTTTTATTCGAGCCATGCAATCAAAAGAACGACGAACGACAATTTCAGTCGAGACAGCAGAGAACGAAAGAGACACTATTTCTCTGCAGCATTATTCTTTCTTTGTACAAAAAAGTTGGAATTTTTTTCTGATGAATAAAAAGGTAAAAACAGAAAATGGAACTCTAAAGTTTGTTGGAAATGAAACTTAAGGAAATATTTGGATCGGTTGATTGGAAATAATATTTTATTTAATGGTAATATTTGTTTAATTTCTTACAAAAATTGGCGGGATTTTCTTTGCGCGTAATTTTTTGCGCGTGGTTTTTTAAGCGGAATTTTTTGAGCGTCGAATTTTGCGCGAAAATATATAAGCGCGTGAATATTAAGCGTGTGACATTTGAGCGTTTGAATTTTGCGCGTTTTTTTTGCGCGTATTTTTTTTAGCGTTTGAATTATGCGCGTAATTTTTTACGCGCATTTTTTTAAGCGTTTAAAATTTGCGCTTATTTTTTTTAGCGTGTTTTTTTTAGCGTGTGACATTTGCGCGTTTAAAATTTGCGCTTATTTTTTTTAGCGTGTTTTTTTTAGCGTGTGACATTTGCGCGTTTAAAATTTGCGCTTATTTTTTTTAGCGTGTTTTTTTTAGCGTGTGACATTTGCGCGTTTAAATTTTGCGCGTTTTTTTTTGCGCGCATTTTTTTTAGCGTTTAAATTTTGCGCGTATTTTTTTTAGCGTGTGACATTTGCGCGCTTCAATCTAGTGACCTCAATTTTTGATAGATTTTAGGATTTTTTTACATATTTACGTGTGAAAATTATTGGAGAATAAAATCGAACAAAAAAAAATTTATTTGATTTTATTTTCAACGAGATGTCTGTTTTATGATGAAAGTGTTTACATAAATATGGGTCATGGTAATTTGCGGCTGGCAGGGATATTTTGAGGCAAGTTTTTTTTCGCTAACAAAATTCATTTGTACATCTGTTACATTAAAATTTATATTCCAAAACCCCAAAAGGTTTCAGAATCTTCAAATTTCTAAAAGTTGAGATAAGTCATTATTTATGTATAGCGCCGGTCTTGGCGAAACGTGTAACAACCGTTTATTTAGTTTTGTTGTGTTGAGTTTTTATAAAATCATCAGTTGATTCATTTTGTTCGGCTGATGGATGCCGGTTTTGGATTGCTCCGTATTTATTTTATTGTGTTGTGTTAATAAAGTTGTTTGATTTAATAACTTTTATTGGATATTTTATTGGTTTGGTAGAAATTGCTGTTGCTGATTGCTGGCTTTGGTAAGTTTCTTTACGGGTTTTTATTATATTTTTGGGGAGTTATATCTTTTTGGGTTAGATTTGATCCAAGTGTTAGAGTTATAATCTCTATTACCGATGTCTGGAGCTAAATACCCCAAGTTGGAGGGCCCGCGCCGTCATCCTGATTCTTCTGATAAAAGGTATACCACCTTTCTTGATGAAAGTCATGGATGCGTTGGAGAAATATGCAGCCGATTGAATGAAAATGTATATGGATTAAAGGATATACATGGAGTATATACCGATACATATGGATTGAATGAAGATATATATGGATTGAAGGATATATATGGATTATATACCAACACATATGGATTGAAAAAAGATAATAATGGAAAGGATAATGAAGATAAATCTGCAAAGCGACCAAAAGGTGTAAGACTTGTTGAAGGTGGTGCGGATAATGCTTATGGTGATTGTAAAGGTGGTTCACGAATTGTTGATTTTCCACAACAAAGTGACACAGATATATATGATAAAGCTATTTTTGTTAATTGTAAAGCTGGTGGTACTATTGTTGAACAACCACAACAATATGAGCCAAATAAAATTAAAGTTAAATCTGGTAGTAAAGGTAATAGTGGTGATATTTTTATTGGTATGCTTTCTGATTTTGAAGATTTTGCTCAACCACTTGTTGCACATACACAACAAGATGGATCGGGTCATGTTACAGAAGAGAATGGAAATCCAAATGAAGAGTTTAATGTTAATCAGGAACAAGTACCTGAAGGAGTTAAACGTGCTCGTGATATTGTGCATCATGCAGAAGAACTTTATAACTCCCTTAGCTCAGCTATAAAAGGTGCAAATGAAAAGCTTAAGGTGTTAAATAATCCTCGTTCTGTTGTTTCGGATGATTTGATTGATGATCTTCGAAAAATGCTTACCCATCGTGTAAGATTTCTATACGGTAGCATTGAAAATAGAGAAAATGTTCTTGAAACTTTGCGGGAAAGGGAAGCTGAAGCACAAGCAACGATTGCTGAACTTCAGGAAGAGCTTGATCAAGTTTCTAATGCACAAAAGACGGGATTAAGCGATAGCATTAAGAAAGAACTTAATGATTTGGGATGTGCAGATGTTGAAGATATGATTTATAAATTTTTACTTTTACAAGATCGTGTACAAGTTATTGAAAGAAGTTTTAAGGAATCGACAGTATCTCGTGGAACATCCCGTGTTTCACTTGCTGAAGAAGATAAAGGTCGTAAAGCAAAAGCGATTGCACAACCAAGATCAAGTCAATCAATTTCTGTTAATTCAAAAGAGGTTACTGTTCCTACACCTAAAGTATTGCTTCCAATGCCGGAAAAGTTTACTGGTAAATCAAGAAAGGATCTTGAACGATTTTTCAAGTTGTATGAAGCTAGTACAACAAGCACAGGTTGGGGTGATGAAGAAAGAGCAATATACTTAGGGAGCTATGTTCCAAATCTCCTTGTATATCATGATAATTTAAGAGAAAGAGGAGCAACTTATCCTCAAATGAAACATGAATTGCTTGGTGCAATGGGCTCTGATGGTACTATTTCAACTTTTTATTTGCGTACTGAACTTGATAGGATTAAAAAGCCACCAAATAAACTTTATAAATCTTTATTTGATGAGGTTGAATTACTTGTAACGGAAGCATTTGGTAATGATGTTAATGCACGGGAAAATGAACTTAAGAAAATCTTGCTTCGGTTAACAGAGGAAGATTCAGATCCTGTTTACCGTAGTATCGTTCTTTCGAATGTTACTGCAAGTTACTATCAACTAAAAGAGCTTGTATTAGGTCTTGAATCTTCACAAGTATTCAGAAATAAAGGTGATAAAGCTGAGGTTAAAACTTCGAGCAATACAAAGATGCCCTTTTATAAAAATCGATCAGATAATCATGTAAATGCTGGAGGTTATCAAGGGAGATCAGATAGTCGTGAAAAGGTTGATGAAAAAGCAAATCCTCAGGGGTTTGGTGAATCACGACAACAACGAGAATGGAATCCAAATCGTGCTGGTAATGGAGGTTATGAGAAAAATTCTTATCATCCACCAGTTGTTAGAAGTTGCTTCATTTGCAATAAACAAGGACATATTGCAACAGATTGTACAGAAAGGGAAACTGGACATTCTAATGTTGTAGATCTTGAAGATGTAAAGTTGTATGTTTCTGGCATTACTGAAATTGGTAATGTTGGAGTTGAAACGGATAATGTTGAAAGTGAACCAATGTTTGGAAAACAAGCTGTATTGGATGTATGGCTTGATGGTGTAAAAACTAAGGTTCTATTGGATTCGGGTGCAAGCACCTCAGTGATCAAAGATACTGTAGTTGGTCATATTCTTCGAGCACGTGATAAAGATGGAAGCTCAATTGTCCAATTACCTCAAGAAAGTTATGTTCATAAAAGACTTCTTGGTGCTGATGGAAATCCGTTGATGGTAGTAAATTGTATTAGGATTCCAATTGCTTGGGGAACAGGTCCTACAAAATTTGCAAAATTTTTTGTTGTTAAAGGTTTACAGCAAAATGCATTAATTGGTACCAATGTTATTCAAGGTGATGATAATTGGATTAATGCTTTGACTTTCTCCTTGAAAAGAAAAGAAGTAAATGTTGCTCATTTAGGAGTTGTTTGGGAAAGTCAAGAACAAGCACCACGTGTTGAACAGGTTGGTCATAAAGTTTATGCAGAAACTACAGATATACCACCTCGTACAGAAGCGTTTGCAAAGGTAAAAACTCCAAGAATTGGTAGTACATCAGTTATTGAAGTTAAAAAGGATACATCAGAAACTGCTGATTTAAGTGGGACACATGATGTTACTGCAATGGAACATAAAAAGACTGGTATAAAATCAAAGGATAAATGTTTATTTGAAGTTAAAGCTGAAGAGAAAAACATTAGTAATTCTGTTGAAGCCCATCCGAAAACACCATTTGGATGCGAAACTGTTGTTATTGGTGGAAAGAATGCCGAAAAATTTGCTCGGGCAAATGGCCTTAAACATTGGACTTTAAAAGCTTTGAATGATTATCGCATTCACTATAAAGCTATATTTGGAATTGCTGTTAAGCGATTGATGTATTTCCCCAGTGGAGAAATCTTCTTTCGTCGTGAAGTTAAATTTGATTCTATTGTTAATCGTGAAGTTAAACTTATTTCTATTGTTAATCGTGAAAGTAAATTTGATTGTATTGTAAATTGTTTATTAAATGATGTGAATCGAATGTGTGAATTCAATAATATGGAAGTGATCGTGCTACCAATATTTCGCCATTATGGATATGCAAAACTTAGTGAACAACTTATGTCGTGGTACAACAAATGGAATCCTCCTCTTGTTGGAAATAAAGAAGTTATGAAACTAAAACTCTTTAAGTGCATGAAAGCAACTCTTGGTCAAGATTCAACTACTCAATTCATTGATAGCCAGGGAATTATTACAAATGAAGGAGTTCGAGCTCTTGGTGAATACATTGAAAACCTTGGTTACTCATTCAAAAATCGGGTCAATGTTATTGTGGAAAGAAATAAGAATGCTCCACATCATGCTGAATCGTCAAATCGTGCTTCAAACGCTCAATTGTTTGCAAGTCATCGAAATTTTCAATCAAATGATCGACGTCGAAAATGGTCTTCACAGCCGCCTTTCAATTATCAAATTCGTGAAAGACGTCAAAATGGTCAAAAAGAATTTCGTGGATGCCGCTCATTCAATAATGGTCCAAAAGAAATTTGTGGAAAAATTCAAAATGGTCAAGAAGAAGTTCGTGTAAAGCCGCCGTATTATGGTCGTCGAATCTTCTATGGTCGTGGAAATGCTCAAGCTCGTGGAAACACTCATGCTCGTGGAAATTCTAATGGTCCTGAAACTCGTGATCGCCGACAAAATCAATTATCGGGGACGATAATTCGAGGGGGAAGGGGCAAGTTGAGATAAGTCATTATTTATGTATAGCGCCGGTCTTGGCGAAACGTGTAACAACCGTTTATTTAGTTTTGTTGTGTTGAGTTTTTATAAAATCATCAGTTGATTCATTTTGTTCGGCTGATGGATGCCGGTTTTGGATTGCTCCGTATTTATTTTATTGTGTTGTGTTAATAAAGTTGTTTGATTTAATAACTTTTATTGGATATTTTATTGGTTTGGTAGAAATTGCTGTTGCTGATTGCTGGCTTTGGTAAGTTTCTTTACGGGTTTTTATTATATTTTTGGGGAGTTATATCTT